>JAKTSI010000011.1:0-240402 GCA_030580135.1 Petasospora easanensis | reverse complement strand
TGGGGATCCATTGAGAATAGAGTCGAGTGTTGCTGGCTCTTGCATGGATGATTGGTAGAGTGGCTGAGGAGCATGGATCTGACCTTGGTTCATAGTCTGTGATTGACAGAATAAGTAGCGCCTCCTTCCGGGGTACAACTGAACACCAAACAATCACATGCATTTGCAGATATTGGCTGTGGATCAATTCCTGTAATAATGAGATCTTAAAAGAAGTTTTTGAGGTGCCTCCGCTCTCCGACTTTCCAGCGCGGAGGATGATCCCCTTAATAGAGTTCGAGGAACCAGCAAATAACCTCATGGCAACACTCTAAGGGAATACTGAGTTCCAATAAGTATGGATGTGGCGTCTTCATATCATCCGACTAATTCTACGTGTCCGCTTTGGCCGTCATATAAACTACACCCACATTCTGAAGCACTCCCACTGTCCCAATAGTAGGCATTACACACAAAGCAAATGTCACTCATTCTAAACATCTTCATCCATGCTGCACCGGCAACTACTGCCGGTATGTGGAAGCATCCACTTGACGAATCATCGGAGTTTAACACTACCAAGTACTGGATTGACATGGCTCGTATTGCTGAGCGTGGTAAATTCAACGCAATCTTCTTTGCAGATTATCTGGCCTATTATGACGTTTACAAAGGTCCAAACAACTGGAAACTCCCTGCTGAAGGTGCATATTTCATTCCGAAACTTGATCCTGGTGTCCTGATCTCATCCATGGCCCAAGCTACTGAATCACTCAGTTTTGGAGTCACATTCTCTACTATTCGTGAAGATCCTGTTTTGTTCGGACGTCGCCTTTGGTCATTGGATCATGCCACTAAGGGACGTGTTGGTTGGAACATCATCACTTCATATGCTCCATCTGCTGGAAAACAGTTACTTAATGGTCCTTTGCCAACTCATAAAGAGAGATATGATAGGGCAGTTGGATACGTCGATACAGCACTTCAAGAGATCATTGGGATTGATGCTTCTAAAAAACCAGAATCTCCACAAAGAGTGCCAGTTTTGATTCAGGCAGGTACGAGTTCCCAGGGAAAGCATCTTGGAATTGAACATGCAGAATGTATCTTCATCAATGCGTGGGATAGAGAAAAGGCTAAGAGGGATATCAAGCATATTCGTGAATTGGCGAAGGCATATGGAAGAGACCCAAAAGATGTTAAGATCGTCACTATGGCTACTCCAATTGTCGCCTTGACTAAAGAAGCTGCTGAAGAGAAAGTTAAGATGATCAGAGAGAACTTCTTGCCCGATGGTCCTGCAATTGGGTTTGGGACTCAGTCACATGTCGATCTGGACAAGTATGAATGGAATGAACCGCTCATCTTGGGGAAGACGGAAGGTGGACAGAGTGTCACTGCTAATTTCACCAAAAAGGATGGGAAGATTCAAACTAAGGGAGATATCCTGGAGAAGGGCCGTATGGTGACCTCCTTGGTTGGTACCCCAGACGAGATTGCTCAATGGTTTGAAGATTACGTCAAGGATGTTGATATTGACGGGTTCAATCTGATCTTCCCAGTTACACACGAATCTCTGGAGGATTTCGTTGATTTGGTTGTTCCAGAATTACAGAAAAGAGGATTGTTCTGGAATGATTATGCCGTTCCTGGTGGAACATTCAGACAGAATATCTATGGTGCTAAGGAGAAGAATTTCTTCCCGGAGGGGCATCCAATCCACAACGTTGTTTGGAACGGAGAATCAAGAGAAGATTATGAGGCAAAAGTAGAAGCATGGAAGGTCAAAAGACTGGAGTTGAAAGATCTGTAAGATTAGAGTCAATTGCTAAGGACTTTTCGGTGTTGGATGGACCTGTAGATTATCCTTTGTTAAAATGTCCCGATTAGGAAGGTAGTGTGGAGGGCGGAGAAAAGTGTGTACTGTAAACGCCTAAGCTATTGTTTCAGTAGAATTTGTAAAGAAACAACTAATGATCACTGGAAATGTAAAACTGGGAACACCAGTTCTCTCAGATGTTGCATAGTTGTGGCGTTTCCTCTTCCTCCTCCGTGCTCCGCTACTGTTATCGGGAGGCCCCGGACGTCCGAACGATGACGAGGTGCACAAAACGGATTGAAGAGTTTGGAACTCCGTATCTTTACCTTTTAAGGAAGTTCCGAGATCCTCGGAAGTATGTAATAGCTGGTGTTTATATTTGCGGGATGCCAGCTTTCAAGTGTTCTCAGTGTCACGTGATAATAAACGATTTGGGGAGTTTGCCTGTTTCCCTCTCAAGGACCTTATAAGATCTCTCAAGCCACCAGACCAGAGATAGTTTCTCAGAACTCCCCTTCATCCTTCATCTGCCTTGAATAATGACTGTTGCCGTTTTCAGGAAACTAAGAAGGTTTACAAATAATTAGTAAAGGTGCTAAGACTGGTACGTAAGGCCAAGATTACTCGTTAGAGTACCTTGATTGAGATATCACGAAGGGCCAAGACTAAAGTGTGGGGTGTGGAAGTCTTGATATACGCTATACGTTATCTTCATTACACCCATATTTCTTTACTTCTTACTTTGTTATGCGATATTAGGAGTTGTGGCTTCTTTGTTAGTAGAATTGCCTCCGCTTGGTTGACTACAGGGAACAGAACTGGTCTCCAAACTCTGATAACGAGGCGGATCATGAAGCGCAGAGTTGGTTATAAATAGGCCAGCCCTTCCTCGTTTCAGCTTTAAGGACCAGTTATGTACCCAAATTAGCAATAATTCAATTCAGTATGTCTAAGAATGAGTTGGTTGAGAGTTCGGTTAAGGAGGTCGCTCAAGAGTCCATTCTCTCCTCTGAGGAAAGGCCAGTTAGCGTATGGAGGAAAATCTTCCCAAAGTCTCCTGAAGTTTCTCCCAGAGAAAAGAAATTTGTTTGTAAACTCGATTTCTTTTTGCTCTCCTGGACGATTGTTGCCTACTTTATGAAATCTGTGGATCAGACCAATGTCTCCAACGCTTATGTTTCTGGTATGGAAGAGGCCTTGAACTTCCAAGGTAACGACTACAACTGGCTCGGAATCTACTTCAAGATTGGTTATGCCATATCTCTTATTCCCTCGCAAATTTTGATGAACAAGGTCAAGCCAGCTTATGTTCTAAGCACTTTTGAGGTCCTATGGGGTATCCTAGTTGGACTATGTGCAGTCGCTAAGTCTCCTCGGGATTTGTATCCATTGAGATTCTTAATTGGCTTCTTTGAGGCTTCAAGTTGGCCAGGGATAATCATCACATTGATGAACTTCTACACTAAGGAAGAACTTGCTACAAGAATTGGAATCTTCCAAAGCTCATACTATGCTGGAAACATGTTCTCTGGGTTCCTTCAATCTGCCATTTACACCACCCTTGAAGGGGCGCTGGGTCTCTATGGGTTCCAATGGCTCTTTATCATTAATGGTATCATGACTGTTGTTGTTGGTTTGAGTGGCTATCTGTTCGTTCCAGATACACCAGCGAATGGAGGCTCCTGGCTCTGGATGAATGATGAGGACAGAGAGATTGCAAAAGAGAGAATGGCAAGAGCAGGAAGGGCAACAAAAAGAAGATTCAAATTCAAAGAGTTTTATCAGCTGTATAAGGATTGGAGGCTCTGGTTGTTCCTACTTGCTTACTGTCCAAAAACTTTCTGTTCCGCATATAGCTACTTCAACTTGTACCTCAAGAGCATGACTAACGCTGATGGTTCTAAAGTCTGGAGTGTGGAGCAGCTGAATTTGATCCCAATTGGAGGCGATGCAATCTCTTTCGTGATGGTTATTGTTTGGGCGAAGCTCTCAGATATGACACAAAGACCTGAAATTATGCTTCTTGTCCAATTAGTGTTTGAAATGTTTGGAAATATCGTTCTTCAGATATGGCCATCCAATCAAGGGCTCAAGTACACTGCTTGGTTCGTTCTCCCTGTGGCTGATGCAGTGACTTCCATTCTGGTCTCTCTCTTAGCTGAAGTGTACTCCAAATCTCCTGAAAAGAGAGCTATTGCTACTGGTACGGCCGTTGTGCTTGTCTACTCCAACAGCGCTTGGTCGAGCTTGTTCCTCTGGCCAACAAAAGAAGCACCGCGTTACAAATATGGTTACTCAATGTCGATTTTGTTCTTGGGTGTTTGTATGATCTGTTCTTACACTTTCTGTAAGTTTGTTTATCATAAAGCTGCTAAGAGGAACGCTGAGGAGCTTCAGTCTGCTGAGTTAGGTGGTTCTGTTGTGGAATCTGAGGGTTTGGGCTCCGTGGTGGAGTTTAAGAGACACTCCATCTCCTCGGAGAAGAATTTTCCGTCTTCTAGTAAAGTCTGACTTCATTCAGTACTTTATTGCTACATTTGAAATTCCTAATAGTGAACTAAACTTCATATTTAAACGCACTTAGGAATCAGTTTGACCAATTCACTTATACGACCTCTAGAACTAGATGCAATCTGGCTGTCCAGCAGCTTTACAAAGAGTATCTGAAACCTCTCTGCTCGAAATCGGTCTTATCCAAGAACTCTTCATTCTCTACGACCCCCACATCATCACTTATAGCATCTCTCTTGTCCCTTCTCTTATTCTCCCACTGGTAGTACCATCTCAAACACATTGGCAAGATCATGAGGATGACCCAGCATACAATCATCATACGGAATCCTGTATCGTACCCTGGCTCTTCGGAAGTCAAGAAGAACTGTGGGCCTGCAATCATTCCCACACAGTAAGCAACAAAGACAACTGCATTAGCGGTGGTACGCTTTGTGTATCCTGAATAGTTTCTGGTCATGAGAGAGAAGATACCAATATCAGAGACAGTGTTGGAGTATTGGATCCAGAAGGCAACAAGACGACCTGCTCTGTTTCTTGCTGGTGAGTTTGGTAAGTACTTAACGATGCAAGTACCAATAAGGCATGGGACCATTGCCACTGATTGAGTCCAAGTTGCAGAGTTTGGAACTCTTGAGACGACAAACCCACCAAGAAGGAGTGTACCACCCTGAATCACACCAGAGACGGATTGAAGCAGCATCGTGTTCAAAGATGAGAAGCCAAAGGACTCAATAATGAGTGTTCCAAAGACTGAGATTCCTGAAGCAGCAAGACATCCAACAAACTCGATGATGGCAAGCAAAATGATCTGAGGATCACGAAGGGCTTCAAGCATTTGGTGCTTCTTGAAAACTTCACTCTTAACACCAGTCTTGTTTCTTCTGATACGCTCCACCGCAATATACTTCTCTCTATCGTTGAGGAAGGTCACAGTGGCAACGTTGTCTGGAAGCTTGAAGAAGACAACGATACCCCAGAAGAAGGTGATGATTCCGTAGATGATGTAGAACCATTTCCAGGATGGAAGAGCAGAAGAGATATGGCCAAGACCATAGGCTATGAAACCACCAAGGAATACACCGAGTGCATTGCCACAGTACCAGAAAGAAACACGAAGAGGCTGTTCACTTTGTAGGTACCATGAGCCAGTAAGCAAGACCCACGATGGTGAAACTGCAGCCTCGAAGAAACCGAGGAAGAATCTGATCGTAGCAAGACCCCCAAAGTTCTGAGTTCCCACAGTACAAACTAAAACAATAGACCACATGACAAGACAAGCACCGACGTACTTGGAAATAGAGAACCGAACAGCCATGTAAGAGGCGACCGGCTGTCCAATCAGGTAAGCGACGTAGAAGATGGAGCCAGCCCAAGAGTACTGCTGTCCAACAAGATGGAGATCAGTCTTAAGACCAAACACTGAGGACTGTGACAGTGCTTGTTTGTCTAAGAATTGAAAGAAGTAGGACATGATGAGGAAAGGCATAAGGTGGCGATCGATCTTACGAAGAACACTCTTCTCCTCCTCTGGTGTGATCTCAGGTTCACCCTCTCTGTTGGCAAATTGGTAAGCAACATCAGCAACTCTGGACTTCTCTGGGGAGATTGATTCCGGGAATGAAGATGTTACTTCCCCCACAGCAGCATCTTCTACCACAACAGCTTGTTTCTCGTCGATGATATCTTTCTCGGACATAGCGGGAGGTTGTTGGATGTGATAGAAGGTAAGCACCCAAGCATGGAATCGGCTAAATTTGGAGTTAAATACTCTGGGGAAGCTTGTGACTTCTCATTACCGAATGATTCGACTTGTTGTAAGAGTGCAGAAATGTAGTTCTGCTTATCGATCGCGTTACTGGATCCGGTACCTTCCGCTTTGGGGAACCACGCAGGGAGATGATTGCTTTTCTCCACAAACTTGTAGAATTAATACACCAATTTAATGCTGAAAACACACATTTCCTTTGATTGTTAGTATTTTAATACAAGAACCATCTCGCTAGGAATTCTCCAGAATCCCACGTTGCGTGAAGGGGTTCCCTTTCACCAACTCCGAGCCAGCCACTGTAACCTTTCCCTACCGCAAATCACTGCGGATCATAATCACATGAAGAATGAAGACCCTACGATATTACCATAAGAGGAAGTTACGCAAATTGTTTATCTTCAGAGTATCTGTTATCTGTAAGGATCAAATGCTGGTTCAGGGATTGGGAACTCCTTGATAAGGACACCATTATCAATGATAGCAGCCACTTTTGTGCCAAACTCAACCGGCGATCCCTCTAAAACAACAATAGAAGAATTCTCGGCAAATACCAAGCCAAACATCTCCAGGACGTTCTTGGCAATCATGTCAATGGCAACATCCTCTGTGATATCTGAAGCCTTTGTAGCAGCAGCCAAATTATCCAAAGCCAATCTAATGTCCATATCTTCGGTGTAGCCCAATCCGACCTTAACACCCGATCTTGTCAAGTTACCAATGACAGTCTCTTCACCACCAACTCCAGTCAAGCAACGACGCTCATCCCAGTACTTCCTCTGACATCTCCATTGTTTGACTAACACTGGGACTTCCTGCTCTGCCAGCTTATCTGCGACGAGATGTGCTTCCAAACCACCAATGATTGTTAGATTGAACCCTAACTCACTCTTCAGCTTCAATAGATGTGAAATAATGTCCTTGCTGTTAACATGTGCAGCTAACGGTAATTCTCCACGAGCTACCTGGCCATAAGCATTGTCCAAGTCCTTGTTATCGATCAACAGTCTTTTCAATGTGGAGATCTGGGATGAAACTGTGGATAAACCAGCCTCCTTTCCCGCTTGGCCAAAAGTGACATGTAGTGCAACTGCCTCCTTAATAATAGCATCATTTAAATCATTGGCACTAGCCTTGAATGCTGTAGAGACACCAGTGATGAATCTCTGTCCTTCGGATCTGAATGGAGGCGTGATGAATCTCGTCACTGCAGAGTTGAGTGCCCTCAAAAGATGTTCAGAGCCCAAGTGAAGACCATCTTTAGCATAGATGAGTGAAGATGGCAATAATGATGCAGTTCCATCTCTGATATCTCCATCACCTGTTGAATGCTCGGATTCAATGTCGACCATACCATGCGCGTCGGAGATTGTAGTAATACCAGGGATGATATGGCCAGAGGACAAAGTTATGGTGGTGATACGCTTTTGAGAAGGACAAGTTGGGGCGAAACAGACGACCTTACCATCAACAACGAGCAATTCATAAGAGCCTTTGGATTGTTTGGATAGTTTGTTCAGGTAAGATGTCTTGATTCCCTTGATCAAGTAGTCCTTCTTGGCCTCATCAACTTCTTCCAATCCCATAGTGTCAGCATGGTATCTTGACTCTGGTGCCTTGCTCTCAGTATCTTCAGCGGGAATATCCAAGTCCAAGACCTTCTCTCCATCAATAAGCACTTGCAAAGGTTTCGCTCCAGGTTGAAGAGGATGAACGTCCCAAATGATAACATCAGCATCGTATCCTTCTCTCAAGAACCCAATTCTATCATCCAATCCAAGAGCAATAGCGGAGTTTCCTGAAACACTGGCAAACGCCACATCACTAGGAAGACCGTAGTTATGTGCGATCTGAGCCTGATAGATCAATGTATGCCCAGGTAATGCCGGGTGATCAGTAGTGAGGACCACATTTAAGTCATTAGCATCCAGGATCTCAGGACTGAAGAGAGATGCTTGGTTGGCTTCCTTCTTGAATCCCCAAAGTGTTGCAAATGTGGCGATTGTGACGTTCCAAGGGAGTCTGTTCAACATCTGTGGGATACGGTAAGCATCCAAAGCATGATGAAGAGCGTTGACTTCAAACTTGTACTCTTTAGCGTGGCGAAGAATGGTTTCGATATCGAAAGTCTCATAACAGTGCGCGTTAGAGGAGACTTGTCCACGAAGAAGAGCAACAAGAATCTCAAGTTCAACCTCATGTGGAAATGGAGCCTGAGGTATTTGGTTCTTTTCAACAAGAGAGCACCACTCATCTTGGGATTCTTTGAGCAAAGTGGCTCTGTCCATGTATGATCTGAACAAGTAACCAAGACCCATTCTGGACTTTGGAGCCTCTGGTCTGCTGACGTATCTCTTCTTTGGGTTTTCACCACATGCCATCTTCATCCATCTGTGTCTCTTTCCTGTGTTTGGGGAAGATTCATCAAAAATATCTGAAGGATTGTACTGGACCAACATCTCCTCAACGGATCTGGACTCTGGAACAACCATCTTGATAACGTATCCCTCACCAGAGATGATGTTAGCACTCGGTAGCACGAGAGAAGAGGTGACACCACCATATGAGTTCAATTGAATGGCAGGATCTCCAATGTTGAAAGCATCGATAACACGAGTGAATGGAGTGGCTGGGGACATGAGTTCAAACATGTCGTTGACGCCATTGAGTTCTGGTTGTGTACAGATTCCAACGTGAGAGTGCATCTCAACGAGGCCTGGGGAAACTATATGACCTTTAGCATCGATGATTTCGACATCATGAAGTGGGGAAGAGTCCTGGATATCTGATTCGAGCGATGTGCTTGATCTGATGTGGGATATGAGCCCATTGACGATGAAGATGTCGTGAAGAGTTTCTTTAAGTTGGCCATCACCGTCAAGAATCAGGGCATTTTTGATGATCTTGGACGTCGTGGCATTGTACAAGGCAACACGGTGGTTGTATGTTCTTTCTTCAGTCACAAGACGCTCTGGAAGTGTGAATCTAGCAGCGCATTTGGCGTTTGCTGCTTCCCATCTCAGTTTGTTGTCATGGTTGAACCAGAGCTGCGGGAACAACTTCGCACACAGCGAAAGCGACAGTATCACAACACCGAGAACAACTGGGATGAATCGTCTCATTTGTGATGTAGTGATCCTTTTAATGGCACTCTAAAGTGACACGGAAATTGGGGCAAGATCATGGGAGAGTTCTCTTTTTGTTCTCTCAGAGATCAAACTTCATATTCTAATCTCTCGTTTACCGGATCGGGTAGCTTCCCGATTGGGCCAATATGAGTTCTGAGTTCTGAGTTCTGAGGTTCAACGTTCAACTGGCAAATCTTGAGGATTTTCTTCTTTTCAGCTAGTCCTACAGTTACTCATTAGCAAAACGTGTTAATAGGTATTTGGGTCTTATCTAAAACAGAAGATCGCCATGATTGGCCTCTTCTGGGTCCGGATAACATCTGGAAAGAGCTCCGTTCTCCACGGTGATCGCCAGCGTTGCTCCGAACTTGAACGGATTGTGTTCCCAGATTAACAGATCAGAGTTCTTCTTGATTCCAAATGCATCTTCAAGGTTTCCCACTGCAAACTGAACTTGCTCTTCTAATGAAATTTCAGCGTCAATGGCAGAGGCTGCCTCTCCAGTCTCCCAGAACACTCTTCTCAAGTTCTGCGCTTCATCGTAGGCAATGGCAAACTTAACTCCAGCAGCGTAGAGGATGTCAACAGAAGGTCTCTCCAATGGCCAGTCATTAGAACAGTGTCTGTTGTCCCAGAACTTGGCTGTGCATCTCCACGGAGAGAGAATCACCGTGATATTTGCAGCTGCAAGCTCGTCAGCGACAAGATGTGCCTCTTGGCCACCAACAATGATGAATGATGTCGATGGGAACTCGTATGCCAGGCGTACAATCTGTGAAATCACACCAGAGTTATGGGTATGGATAGCCACTGGGAGCTTGTTGTCGCCACTGAGGAACTCTCTCAAGGATCCAATCTGGGAGGAGATGGTTGGGTGAGACGGTGATTTAGCAGAGTTTCCAACGTTAAAGTGTACAGCAACCTTTTCTTGGATGATTGAAGAACTCACCGAATCTGAAGAAAGTCTGAAGTGTGTACTGTATCCCTTTGTGAAAGCGGTGCCCAATGGAGCAGTTACACCTTGGGTGATTCCAACTCTGTTGAGTCTCTCAGGAAGAAGCCCATCCAAATGTAAACCATCAGCAGCAGAAACAAGTTCACCATCAGCAACTAGTCCATCACCAGTGCTATCCTCCAATACCATTTCTCTAAGACCAAGACCTTCTCCCATAGAGGTGATTCCTGGAACAAGGTAGCCATCATTCACTTCCACGGTAGTGTAGCCGGAAAGACCATTGGCACAAGATTCATAGCCAACACAAACCACCTTTCCAGACTCAATAACTGCAGTAAGTGACTTTCCTTGTGTAGCAGATCTGATAAATCCTGGAATTGTACTCTCAGTGATACCCTTGATGATCAATTTCTCACTATTAGCACCATCGCAAGCATCGCCGTGCTTCTTCTCCCAGACGCCTGGTTCCTCCTGGTCACCGACCTCCTTAGCGATATTGGCAAAGTCAAACATAGAAACACCATCAATTATAGTCTCCAGTGCAGTAACACCAAGACTTAATGGATGCTTATCCCAAATGACAAGGTCAGCATCGTATCCAGGTCTGACATATCCGATTCGGTGATCCAATCCAATACTGATAGCAGGGACACTCGTAACGCTCTGGATGGCCTTCTTCAATCCAAAATGATGGGAAATCTGAGCATAGTAAAGTAATTGCTGGCCAGGTAATGCTGGATGATCCGTTTTCAAAGCAACAGGAATATCATTCTGTTCCAGGATTGCAGGACCATGAACGGTACCATCATACATCTCCTTCTTTCCGCCCCATTCATCTGCAAAGAGAGCGATAGTAGCATTGTGGGATTTGAGCAGCTCTGGGATCTTGTATCCTGATAAAGCATGGTGGAATGCTGAAATCTGGAATCCAAACTCATCAGCAACACGGATGATGCTCTCGAAGTCGTAGGCCTCATACAAGTGAATGTGCATACTCAGATCTCCTCTGAGGATATCCACTAGGGTATCCAGATGAATATCAGTAGGATATGTCACTTTGTCCCAGTTACGAGGTTCTTCACACCATGCTTCTTGCTTCTTCAAAAGTGATTTGGCCTGATCGAAAGCCTCACGGATTCGCCAAATGGCTCCAATACGTGAGACTGGGTACCCCTGGAGTCCTGTCTGTTTCTCATTTTCACCATATGCCATCTTGAACCATCTCATTGGCTTCTGCTGTGGAGAGAATTGCATTCCATACTGAACCAAAAGTTCATCCACGAGGTTATGTGGGGAAGAGAGCATCTTCACTGCGTATGATTCCCCTGATATGAGGTTCTTGGAACCGGTGAGAACAAGATGTGTAGTCACACCAGATGCAGCCAATGACTTGAGTTCTGGATCTTGTGAGTCAATTCCATCAATAGAACGCACAAATGGAGTTACTGGTGAAGTGTATTCATTCGTGTCCTCGGTGCCTTTGAGTTGAGGCTGAAGACGAGTTCCAAAGTGGGAGTGCATATCAATGAGACCTGGTGTGATGTACTTACCATTGAGATCGTACACATCTGTAGCATTCTCACGGTTTGGTAATGGTATAATTGTCTCATCAGAGACTTGAACAATTGTGGAGTTGTGAATTAACACAGAAACAGACTTGTGTGTAGTCCCATCTCCATCGATCAGTGTGGCGTTGGTGAGGATGACGTCTCTGATGTCTGGGAACAGCAAATGACGCTCGTTGATTCTCTCAGGATCTGGTTCAAAGTGTGGGCGAACATTGTGTGCACGACAAACGTCCGGAACTTCTCTTCTCCATTTTGACAAGCTGGAAATACTGAGGAATAGTAACAAAAGTGTGAAGAAAGTCAGAGAAAGAGAGATTCGCTTAACAAATCTCTTGTCGCGGCAATCAAGCGGAGAGTCCGAAATCTCCAGTCTGATGGCCATTTCTTCCGTACTGGTTTAGTATATGTGAAATCAGGTGGACTCTTTAATCATTAAGCATTTCTTTCACTTCTTATATCAAAATTCAACTTTCAGGCACTTCTTCGATCAGCATATAATTGTCCCTCCTCCGCTCCGACATCAGAAATGCCTAATCGGGAAGGTGCCTATTTGGGAAATCGGCCTCATCGCTTGATAGACCCTCAAAGTGTCGTGCTGAATGTGCCGATGGAGCCTTAAATATCCATAATCCTTTGTTTGCCCTCATTCTGGATTCTGGGTGTCCAGGATCTCCAGTTGTACCACACAAGCACAATGTCACACACAGAACGTTCGCCGTTGTTGCTACAGCACTCAGACTCCTCTTCATCCACTGAATCAACCGATGAGGAATCTTTGACTCCAGTGGAAAAGGCACATCCATTACGCTGGCACATTATCCCATCATTATGGACAGGAGCTTTCCTTGCAGCTCTAGACTCTACAGTGGTGGCAGCAACCTATGCCTCGATGGGCTCCTCCTTGGGCGACTCTTCCAGAGCGTCATGGGTCGCTACTGCCTACATGCTCTCCAGTGCAGCACTTCAGCCATTGTACGGTGGTTTAAGTGACATATTTGGAAGAAAGACAACCCTATTATGGGCAAATGGACTCTTTTTATTAGGATCACTGGGCTGTTCCATGGCTACCACAATGACGCAACTTGTTGTCGCAAGAACGATAGCAGGTTTGGGAGGTGCAGGTCTCGGTACTCTCAGTTCCATTGTCGTTAGCGATCTGGTTCCGTTGAGTGAAAGAAGTACATATAATGGATTCGCAAACTTGGTCTATGGGTGTGGTCAAGTTGTTGGTGCACCATTAGGTGGTTACCTGGCAGATACTGTTGGATGGAGATTTGCCTTCTGGATCCAGTGCCCAATCACCTTCATCTCAATTCTCGTGATTTACTTCAAGGTTGACATTCCAATCGCACATTCAATGAGATCTCTAACTCTCTGGGATATCGACTTTGCAGGATCAGGTGCTCTCATAACTGCAGTTGTTTCATTGCTCTCAGTCTCACAGATGATTGGTGAGGTCAACTCGGAGGGGTCCTCGTACACTCTACTCGCTACCTTGTCAGCCGTCTGTATCGCTTCATCCTTCACATTCTACTTCATCGAGCGTACAGTTAAGAACCCAATTGTTCCACTCAATTTACTACTGTCTCGCAATCAACTCCTTGCTGGCTTGACTAATCTCTTCGGTTATGCTGGTGCGTTCTCCGTCATGTTCAACGTCCCCCTCTTTCTGCAGCTTGTCGCTGGCGAGACAGCTTCTCTGGCTGGTTCCAGATTGATCTCAAATGTGGTTGGAATGTGTTCTGGATCCCTAACTGCTGGGTTCATTATCCGCAGAACACAGAAGTACTATTACATTCTCCTTATCGGTGTGTCTCTTGAGGTCTTAGGTGCAATTGGAGTCTCCACCTTGTCTCCAACATACCCAGACTGGGTCTTCCAAGCATGCACCTTCCCACCTGGTATAGGACATGGTATTGTTCTTTCAGCCTCCTTAATGGCAGTCATTTCCTCTGTCACTAAGGAAAACTTGGCCAAGGCCACATCCATCTCTTATCTCTTCAGAGTCTGTGGAGGTGCTTTCGGTGTCTCCATGACTGCATCCATCAACAACTTCTTCCTTAGACGTGGTTTGGAACTTGCATTGGTTGGTATGCCACATAAGAGGGATATTATCCTCAAGATCATGTCACAGGTGACATATATCGAAAAGCTGGATCCTGAATGGAAAGTACGTGCAGTAACGGTGTACAATGGCGTCATCCACAAGAGTTTCTACGCTACTATTGCTGTGTACATCATCTCCTCCTGTTTCGCAGTGGGAGTTAAGGAGTACTCTTTGAAAAGGTGATGCTTTTATATAGATAGAATGTAAAGTAGTTTTGGTATCGCCAGCTGCAGTACTCTTGTAGTGGTGTGGCTAGAGCATCAAGGTTCGATGCGGAGTTCCGATAAGCTTATCACCGGAGGCACCAGAAGTAGATTGATTTTGACACAAAGATCCTTTGAAAACTCAATATGCTTGTGAACTCTGAATAAGGAATGTGTTTTTAGCTCATATACCTCCCAATATAACTCAATAACCCGGTTAAATACGATTGGCATTAGCTTCCAGACAGCAGGTATCAAACACCCAGACACCAATGCTCGTAGCGCAAAAAGAAATTCGGTTTGATGCCCGTCTTCCAATTGTTCTGTCGCTACACATCACAGACCCGCAGAACTCATCTTTCAGTGCTATTTCCTCGTGAAATCAACTTCTAGTACCTACTTAATACCTAAGAGGGCACATTCTGCCTGTTTTTTCCTCATTTGACGCGTCATTTTGGGCTCATCAAATACCTCCACACGTGCCTCGGCAGGTCATCTCGAAGAACAAAGACTCCACGCAGACACAACAAAGAACAACTACACACAAACACGATAAGAGATGAGTGTATTTGTACTTGATGAAGATGAGGAGGCTCTTTATGAGGATTTCCAAGAAAAACTCAATATTGTTGAACCACTTGATGTTCCTCAGGCTGCACACAGACGCCGTAAGAGCTCTGCTTCTAACAGAAACACACCAGCCAATAGATTGGGAAAATCGTTTGAGATTGGTATTGAAAACTTGCACATAAACCAAGCAACTTTGTCAGTTGATGAATCAGCCACAGGAAAGCCTAAGCCATCTGATTTTGAGCCTATCAAGGTCCTCGGTGTTGGATCATACGGTAAAGTTCTTCTTGTACGTGAGAAGAAAACTGGAAGACTATTTGCACAAAAGCAGCTCAAGAAGGCCTCTCTGATTATCCAGAACAAAACTGTTGAGAGAACTATTAATGAGAGAACAATTTTGGAGAGTGTGAACCATCCATCTATTGTCAAGTTATACTACTCTTTCCAGGATCACAGTAAGCTGTACCTCTTGCTCGAGTACCTTCAAGGTGGTGAGTTATTCCAGCACTTGCAGCTCGAGAAGTTTATGAGTGAGACTAATGCTGCCTTGTACATGGCTCAAATGATCCTTGCCCTTGAGCATTTACACAAGATTGGTATCGTCTACAGAGACCTCAAACCAGAAAATGTCCTTCTTGACTCTGACGGTTACCTGGTCTTGACCGATTTCGGACTCAGCAAGGTTGGTTTGAACGATGATGAACTCTGTACATCGCTCATTGGAACTCCAGAGTACATGGCACCAGAGATTCTTCAAGATGTTCCATATGACTATGCTGTCGACTTTTGGTCACTCGGATGTGTTATGTATGATATGCTCACTGGATCTCCACCATTCACAGGAAACAACAACAAAAAGATCTATGACAAGATTGTTGCAAACAAGCTCAAAATTCCATTCTATTTATCTAATGAGGCCAAGGACTTGTTGTTGCGTTTGCTCAAGAAGAGTCCAACCAAGAGATTAACGAGTTTCGATGCTATGAAAAAGCACTCATTTTTCCGCAAGATCAACTGGAAGGATATTGAGTCTCGCCATTTCACACCACCAATTGTTCCTATCATCACTGATCCTGAACTTGCAGAGAATTTTGACTCTGATTTCACCGAGATGGCCATCACACCAGTTGGATCCCTTGCTGGCGAGGGAATCACCATCGACAGAAGCGGTGCCAACGCGGGTTCGGACTTTGGAGACATGTTCAAAGGCTTCTCATACACTGACAAAAACCTCAGTCATATATATTCATAGACAGAACGAAGTACTCGATCTAATAATGCTCCCACACGATAAGATTGTATTATGTAATCCTGGTAGGGACCACACCGTAGTAACCCAAAACCGCGCGGTATAAAAAAAGGGGGGGTGACAAAAATTTCGCATTCTCACACAACAACCACAAGGCCACAACGGCGGCAAACTAACAACAACTCCTTTAGTCCATAGATTATCGTGCCCACCGATGAGTACATACAACCAAGTATCACCCGCCACATTAGGCAAGAGCAGCACAAGCAGCTCGGGGTCCCACTACCCAAGCAGTCAGACAAGCGCTCCTTCCACTCAAGCCCCTGCGCCACAAGCACAACTCCCACCAGCACTTACAAACTTCGTTGAGATCTGCCACAAGAAGGCCAGTCAGAGAGGTTTTAATGCTACCCAGTTTGCACAGATGCAATTGGAGTTGAAATCCTTGTTAGATAAGGCAAACCGAAATGGGAAAATTTGGGAGAACGACTGGCGTAAACAACAACTACCAATCCTGAGACCAGGCTCACGCCTAGAACTTTATTGCTACCTTCCACACAAGGCTTCACCTGCTTCTAAGGTAGCACCTGTGAGTTTTAATTCCGCTAAGCGTGTATTGGGTGGGGATGAGATGAGTTCAGTTGACAGAAAGAAATTACGTGCAGAGAGATTTGAGAGGGAGTTGAACCACAGAGAATCTTCCTCTCCTAGTCCTAATGACCAAGAATTCAAGTTTGACAAGAATCAACCTATCAAGGGTACCAGTCAGCAGCTTGAAAAGAGTTACCTCAGGTTGACCAGTGCACCAGATCCTTCCAATGTTCGTCCCCCAGCCATTTTGTCCCAGGCTTTCAAGAGGCTAATGACTAAATATTCGGAGGGTGCCAAGTACACATATGTATGTGACCAGTTCAAGGCTATCAGACAAGATTTAACGGTGCAGCTTATTGAAGACGAATTCACAGTGAAGGTTTATGAGGCACATGCCCGTATTGCCATCGAAAATCAGGATTTGGGAGAGTTCAATCAATGCCAGTCGGTGTTGCAGAAGCTTTATGAATTACCACATATCACAAATTCCAGCAACAAGTTGGAATTCATGAGTTATGGAATTATTTATTGCCTCTTTACCAAGAACTATGACACCATTACCGCTATTAAATTGAAGTTGACAGAGAAAGACAGACAAAGTGTGCATATTGCCCCGGCCCTTGAGATTATGAGAGCTCAAGTGGCTAACAACTACCATCAGCTTTTTAAACTTTATTCCAAATCAAGGAATACGATGAAGAAGCTTCTCAACTGCTTTATCAACAACGAGAGGGTTCGTGTCTTATCAGTGTTATGCACAGCATACAAGACTCTTAGCCTTGAGTTTTTGTTGAACGAATTCCACTTCCAAGAAGAGTCTGAGTGTATGAAATTTATTTCTGAGAAGCAGATTGACCAATTTATTGAACTTAAGGGAGATAACGTCTATTTGAACACTGCTAACGCAAGAGCCACAGTGATGCAACAACTCCAGTCTGCAAAGAAGGTTGATATCAAGGGTCAAGTTTGAGAGAGAGCATGGAACACAAGTAAGTATACTTCTTCCCTTCTTTTCTTTTTTTTTTTTTTTTTTTGTTTGTTATGTTTCCATCATACAGCCCCATGTGTTCCATTGCTATAACGCTATAACTCTGCAGCTGGCTGCTTGCTTTCCCTTCCGAAAGACCTCATGTCAAGATTGTGGTATCACTCTCTTGCATTAATTGCCTGGTTAGAATGTGTGATCATCCTCCTTCTCCAGTACTTTATGTTACTCATGCTTTTTTTCTTTGATTTTTTTTTTCATGTTTTCCCCTTTGTTGGTTTATGTCATCACGACTGTTCTTTCTCTGTCATCTTTCAGCCTCACCGAAACATACCCCAGGCACACAAAATGCCATACTTCGCTCATCATGACAGCTTTTCTAACTGGCTATCTTGTCTGAATTAGCTATCAGCACCACTGCAAATTGCCCAAAGACCCAACTCTCTCACAGAAGGTTTCTGAGATCACTCTGCACGCTTACACTATGCTTTTCTTTATGACTCTTACTCCCCAGCCTAACACACTACGCTTACTACTACCTAACAACGCCTTCTTCATTCATTTCCATTAACCTAAATTGTGCTGTTTAATGTTTCTGTTTAGTCGAAGGAGGGACCCAATGCCATTAACGAAAAATTGAGCTTGTTCTCATCATCAGCCAAACTAATGTAGTATTCAAATCTCTTTACAAGTTTTTCGTCATCGATAAGATCACCATCGTTAGAAGATTCACCGAGATCATATGGACCCGATCTTCTTCCATCCAATTCATAGATATGCCCATTCTTCTTTATGAAAGTGATGAAGTGAAGCGTAATGTCGTCATTGGCATCCGGCGCCTCTGTTGAACCTTGAGTTGCAGCACTTGTATAATCAGCCTCCATATCTTTAATCAATGCCTCAATCTTTGGAATGTCCTTCTCCACATTTCTAAACTGGATGATTCTAGAAGAAGGTTCATAGTCGTCTTCCGCGAGGTTTGAGATGGAGTTAAGTAGTGCAAACAGACCACAGGCATTCTTAACTGTCTGTTTGAACCATGTCACACCTTGAACTTCTGGTCTAGAAGCTTCTTCTTGCAATCTCACTTTTTCATAGTCCTCTGTTATTGGGAATAACATAATTATAGCCTCACATGGACGCGGAAGGAAGCTCAGGAGGTCTTTGTCTGTAAGGGAGTAGACATCGTGGAAAGCGAATTTGGTCTTGAGACCGAGATTGTGGGCAAAAGCGGTGAACACTTCTGGATTGGACTCAAGTGGAATAACAGCGTTGGAACTCATACCAGTTTACAAGATTGCAATTGTCTGTTTAGCTGTTGTTCCTAGGTAGTTGAAGTGGTCGATTGCGGGGGTACAAGATATCGCCACCAGCTCTATGTAGACGATTCCCGCGCGATTCTGTAGTGTCCGGGTGTGCGAACACCTGGACATCAGCATGTAATCTATTATTGCGTTTAATCAATACGCTTCGGGGCCTCAAATCATAGAGAAAACAGTGCATATGGAACAAAACATGGTGGAGTTTTTGAAACTATGCTCAAAATGCTCAAATTTTGAAATTTCAACACTTAGAGTATTGTCTACTTCAACTCAACTACTCATTTTGTTTAATGGAGATGCCCTTTTCAAAAAGAGCCAAAATTTCAACCAAGAGATACACTTTTAAAATACCATCTACTAGATTTTCCAGACTTTGTTTCATTTAAATTCCAAGCATGAGTCCTAAAAGATGAGCGCAGCGAGTATAGTGTACCGAATTCAATATGATCGAGAGTTAACAACGAAACGCGAACTGCAAGTCCGGCCGTACTCTTCTGGGGGATAATACAACAGCATGTTATTGTGCGGCCTACGTCTGATGAATGTAATGATAACTGTGAGAATGGATATATATAATAATATATATCCAACCCATAACCCATTGGTATGGGATGCAATATCTATTCTCGTGTGCAGTGGGCATAAGGCATAGCTAGTACTATGTCATGGTCGCTCTTTACTGGCACCATTCCGAGCGAAGGAAAGCTGTCTATGCAACAAAGAAGACTGAAAATTATAGAAACAAAGTACCAAAAAATGGGTAAACTACCAATTAGAATTCCTTTAGAGCTTACTAGAACTCCATAAATTTAGTAATTAGTCAAATGTCATCTCTGACCCCCGGATGTTCACCCTTGACAGGCCATCTCTCGGAGCGAGAAGACCCAAACCTGAACCCATCTAACACAAATTAACCCAAGCACATGCTCGATTGACCACATGTTGTGTAGGACACTTTATTAGGTTTGTAAGCCGTGTTATGACTACCAACAATTGCTAGCTAGTAGTGACAACTGACGACCATCCTTAAAGGAGCCACTGATTACAAAGTGCAGAAGCATGATGAAATAGGACATATTATGTGTTGAATGCTATTTGAAACATGTAACGCTATATATTTGACTCTTGACGCTGACTCCACGCGCAAGGGCAGAACTCTGAGTCGGTTAGTTCTATAGTGGAAGCACTGCACTGTGCAGTGATACTAGAACGACCAAACTCAGAATACCATGACAGGTACAGGTATTCTCTAATTGTGCAACTCTGAGACATGATGAATTCTATATCCGTTATTTAGATTGAAGGTAAATGGCCGGTGAGAAAGAAGCGTCAGATTTCATGTTGGTTTTGGAAGTCCACACTTCTTTAGAACTTCCCTTCTACTAGGCCTTTGGGGGCAGGGCCAATTAAACTCTATTTTCAACATTAGCTGCTTAAAAGGGTAAATAACTCACAATGTAACCCAATTGGGCGAAATTTAGCCCACAAGGTAACCCTTCAAACCTTAACTGTGCGATATTAGAAGCCGAGCAGGAAGCTTCGCTACACAAAAAAAGGCTCAAGCGCTCCATCTCTAAATCTTCTGCACCACGCACCCCTAATTTACTACGAGGTGAAAGTAATTAAACAAACAGAGCTGATATTTGATTAAGAATAGACGGGAAATGCTCCATTTTACTCGAGAAAAAGAGAGTATTCATTGCCTGCTTTGTTAGCAATGGTCGTGGCCAAAGTCGGGAATGGATCAAGGTTTAACCCGGAGACGCTGCTTTTCGTGTACAACCAAAACCATAGTCATTCCTCCACACCAAAAGCAAACTTCTAATTCTAGGAGGCTGATAAATATTACAAGATGCCACCGAAAGAAGCATTTGCCACCTCTTATACCTGTATTAGGAGGTCTTTCGAGGCAGGAGCGAGATGAGCTGTATTCCAGATGTCAAGAACTCAAAAGCCAAAATGACTAGGCGGAACTTGCACACGACAGATTGGGAATCTTACGAGATGGCCCTCGACCGACTTTATGAAAAATCGTTCCCTTCATTATCGAATAAATTGGGACCAAATCCTTTGGCGAGATCATTGAATGCAAATGACAATATTGAACAGCCGAAGTCAGTGGATATGGACAAGCTGAACAAGCTCATCACCTCTCTGCAGCCCTCCAACTCTCATTCAAGCTTTCTTGACACACAGTTTACAGATGAAAACTTTGAGCAACTGGGCATACCCGCCGCTGTACCACCGGAACATAAGGAACAAAATGCTATCTCTAAAAGCTCTCGAGCTCTTTACAGAAAGGTTCATAGAGAGTGTTTCAACTTTGGCGTTACTGGTGAAACGATGAAGTCCTTCCACAGGCGCACACATACTAACGATTCCTGCTTCACCATAACTACTTCCGACATGGGGAGTACTAGTCCATCATCCAACGACGACGTGTCGTTTACGAGTCATCGGGTGTTTGAGGAGCAAGGTCCCTCAGAGAACCACAGTCCTCGTGTTATTAACGTGGATGAGCTGAAGGGCAGTATAAGAACACCACGAACACCCAACAGTAACACTGGAAGTTTCCAAACTGCACTCTCGAGTCCTTTCAGTGAAAGTTGCAAGCTCTCTTTGGAGGAGGTTTCTGATGCCACCAAGCTTAAGGGGGTTGCTGTTTCAGGGATTGATGTTTTAGGGTCCAAGTCAATGGTTGGTCAATCATATAACGACACTAACGGTGGTGTTAATGAGAGGTCTTCTGCTATAAACGCTTCTCCACTTGTCGTGGAAAGGCAAAGGGAGAATCAATACTTCTTACCTGACAGGGCAGAGAGATTGTTCCAAGAGCTATCAATACATGACGGGAAGAGCGTCCCTGTGAGTCCAAGAGATATGTCACAACATTCAGCACAATCATCTCCAACAAAGGCAAAGTTTTCAAGTCTGTTTAAGAAGAAATCTTCTCCATCGTTGCCAACCCGCAAAGAATGCCACAGTGTGGAGGACACATTGCTCGCAGATAAGGAGTTCAATGATTTCTCTGTGGTGGGAAGTAGAGGCTCCTATTACAAAAAACCACTTGATAGTTTTTCATTTGAGAAGCCAAGATCTGCAACCACATCGTGTTGTTCATCTGCTACATTAACTGGATCTCCCCAGTTCCGTCTTGAATCCCCACAAATCGGAGGTCGGTACTCGCTTGATTCGTTTATGCCAACATCCTTGACACAAAAGACAAATGGTCACTCCATATGCGATCCAGGGACCAGGAACAAACCTAAGACATAACCATATACTGAGAAGAAGAAGTGGTGAAAGAGATTCTTTGGAGCCGGGTTTAGGAACTGACAGGTGCAGTATCCCCGAAACGAGCATTCCGATCGCCATCAATCTCGCAGAGTGTTTAGGTAACTTATCATAAAAGTGTTGAATGTTCCATTGCATTTAGTGCAACAATGTAGTATTAGCCATTCATCAATATCCTCCGAGGAGGTCCCAGGTGCCCGAAGATACCCGTCGCTCATAGTAACCGCAGAGGGTTAAGTATGTGTCAAAAAATGCCCGCGGGAAAAAAGCACAACAGCAAACGATAAGAACAAGTGGAATCCGCCTCTATTCAAAAGCTCTTCAAAAGTCAACATCGAACAGATTATAGAGCACAATTGAGATCAACAATGTCGATTTCTAAAACAATCAAGCTCAATTCCGGATACTCAATCCCAACTATCGGCCTCGGCACTTGGTTGCTCTCCACCAGGGACGTTCCCACCGTTGTGCATGCTGCGCTCGATGCCGGATACAGACACTTCGACTCTGCCATTTACTATGAGAATGAAAGGGAGGTTGGTGAGGCAATTGAATCATGGGTCAAGAAGAATGGAGCAAAGAGAGAAGATGTGTTTTACACCTCCAAATTATGGTCGTTTGACACATACGACAGGGCCAAGAAGGAGATCGAGATCGCTTACGGAGCAGTGAAGCACAGTTTGGGATATATCGACTTGCTTCTTTTGCACTCTCCTATGGGTGGTCCAGAGGCTCGTAAAAATGCTTGGAAGGCATTGCAGGAGGCTGTTGACGAGGGTAAAGTGAAATCGATCGGAATCAGTTCCTGGGGAAAGAAACACATCGAGCAGTTATACGCTTGGGACGGGTTAAAGATCGAGCCTGCAGTTAATCAGTTTGAAGTTCATCCTTGGTGTATGCGTGATGAACTCTCAAAGTTCTGTAAAGCCAAGGGAATCCACATCGAGGCATACTCCCCATTGGCACACGGTGAAAGATTGAGAGATCCAGTCGTGGGGGCCATTGCTAAGAAGCTCAGTGTTACCCAAGCCCAAGTTCTTATCAGATGGAATCTTCAGAGAGAAAACATCGTCCTTCCAAAGACTTCGAACGTTGATCGTTTGGCTTCAAACTTGGATGTGTTCGGCTTCGCGTTGAGTGACGAGGAAGTTAAGCAGATCAGCCATCCAGAGGTTCACGAGCCTACTGATTGGGAATGCACCAACATGCCTTGAGTCTGTATACCGTCTAAACCATATACTGATAACTATTATCCTATTCACGACTCATCTCCCTATTCAATTCCGTGTAAGTATAAAAGAGAAACCCTCAAAGGACCTTAACTACCCGCGAAAATCCGCGAACCCGTTTGATGCCTCCTCACTATAAAAAATTTCACCGCCGCTCATCGATCTTGTTCTTCTACTCTATTACCAGTTCTCCACATATTTTACCCACTTCCGGAATACCAGCGCCTTCACGTTCTCTATGAACAAGTGTGTCATTAGCGCACAAATGGCCGGAAGGAGAACGATACAAGTTCCATTTAATAATCTCGCTGGTCTTCTAAAGTTTTGAGCTCTTCTTGAAGGGTTCAAGGCTTCCCGTGGCCAGCTGGTTCGCTTGTGGAGAACATCTCTCTTCTTTGAGAGTATCTGTATATAGACGCCATAACCATGAAACTCCGTTCACTAATAACCAAGTAGAAAGAACCATTAGCCCTATAACCCACTTCGGCTGCTTGTACGGGTGTGGTCCGAACCGTGTGTCTATCCCGACGCAACAAAACGCGTCCTTTCCAACACCCCCGTTCTTTTCTACTCATCTCCTTTCACAAACTCTATGAACAAACGATCTGATCAATCTTCTAAAAGCACAATGTCCAAGGAGACACGATCGCCTTCACCCTCGATACGCACATTCCATCTCCCGCGGGGACTTGTGCTCCCTTACCTCATCCTCATACGAACAGTCAATGCATTAACGATCCACACGTTCTTCCAGGCGGACGAGTACTGGCAGGCCTTAGAACCAGCACATAAATTGGTATACGGCTACGGATTCCTCACATGGGAGTGGAGAGAAGGATTACGTTCGATATTACACCCACTTATCTTTAGTGGTTCTTATGTCCTAGGAGACACGCTTCAGCTGGGAGAGTTGGGTGTGTTCTACTTCCCAAAGATCACCCAGGCGATCATCGCTGCCTATGGAGAGTGGTACCTCTACGAATTCGCATACAGAGTCACCAAGAATGAAGTGATTGCTCGTGGATGTTTAGTGTTGAGTGTGGTGAGTGCTTGGAACTGGTACTTCATCACCAGAACTTTCAGCAACTCGCTAGAGTTGACGTTGACGACGATGGCATTGGCTTATTGGTCCTGGGATAAGAACGTTAATTGGATGAGATTGAAAAAGAGTCTTGTATTTTCGGCACTATCATGCATTGTGAGACCTACCAATGGATTGATCTGGATGTTCTTGGGAATGAGCTTTATCGTGAAGCACCACTGGTTACAAAATGTCAAGTTTGCATGGTTCACATTGATCATCGGATCCACTGTTATCGGTGCCAACTCTATCCTAGACCGTTGGTATTATGGTGAATGGTGTTTCCCAGTTCTCAAATTCATCAGGTTCAACGTGACATCATCACTCTCAAAGTTCTACGGAATCGCACCTTGGCACTTCCACATCACTCAGAGTGTTCCAATAATGTTGATGCTCTACACACCATTCTTCTTGTATGGATGTACAAAATACTCACTCCATCATCTCAAATCACTCCTAATTTTTGTTATTGGTGCCTTCTCCGCTATTGATCACAAAGAGTTCAGATTCTTGTACCCATTACAACCAATCATGCTCGTGATCACAGCGTATGGAGTGTATCACTGGAACTTACACCATCCACGCTCAATAAAGTTCATCATTGTCTTCACGATCTTGTTCAACACAGCCATTTCACTTTTCTTTACGCAAGTTCATGAACGTGGCGTCATTGATGTCGTTGAGTATCTACAGACTGACCCGGATGTATCCTCCATCGGGTTCCTTACCCCATGTCATTCTACCCCATGGCAGAGTTATCTACACAGACCAGATCTCCAGACTTGGTTCTTGACTTGTGAACCACCTCTTCACCTTTTGGGATCGGAAAACTCCTCAGAAGAAGTAGAGAAGTACATGGACGAGAGTGATATCTTCTACGAGGATCCAGAACTCTTCTTGTTTGAGAATTTCCCACCACCATTCAACAAGGATCTCAGATCTCCAGGAAGGGAATACACTTATGAATGGCCTTCACACTTGGTGTTCTTTGAGGCATTGGAGCCAACTATGGAGGAATACTTGAAAGACTCACCATACCAGGAGTGTGCAAGATTCTGGAACTCATACTTCCACTGGGATAGTAGAAGATCTGGTGATGTTGTGGTGTATTGTAAATGGCCTTGGGAATAAAAATTGAACTGCTACGGAAAAAGACATAGAGGTTTAAGAAATACACATTAATGCTAGTTTGTTCGTTACATGTTCATAATCCCCATCTCTCATTTTTCGTATCAACTTGGGTATCTTTAAGTTCCTTGATCTTTCCAAGCGTCTCTTTGAGTGGGGCATAGTTCTTATTCATGACTTCAATGCTCTGTGATCTACTCTTTTGGAAATGTTCCCATGCTGTTGTGTTATCTGGATCCTCTGAGCCTTCCAAGGACATCTTCAAAGTATTATATGATGCATAAGCCTGCTTGTAGTTTTTCGTCTTCATGGCCCAATCAAACAGTCCAATGACACAACTCACATCACCAAGCTCAGCACCAAGTCTGAACCACTCTTTGGCCTTGAGTACCTTATCATAGTAGTTCAACTCCAGGAATCCAAGCTGCTGGAATGACTCTTTGAAACCTTGTCCAGCGGCAAGTTCGAAATGATGACGTGCTCTGTCTGCGTCATTGGCACTCAACTGACCCAAGTAGTAGTGACACTCTGCAACTTTATCCAAAGGCCCTGTGCTGACAGATTGCTCAAAGAACTGCTTGGACTTCACAAGATCGGGTTTACCAAAGGCAATAACACCAAGCTGTTTGTATACCTCGGAACTTAAGAACGTATCACTTTCCAATTCTAAAAACTCGTGATAGAACTTCTCAGCTTGTTCCAATTTCCCTCCTCTGACACATAGATCACCAGACATCTTGATAGTGAGTGGATGCTTCATCTCCATTAACTTAGCCACAAGCTTTTTCGCATGTGATTTATCATTCTGGTCTGCAGTCTCAGAGACAATAGCCTCAAATGCAAGGATACACACAGCATCGTTATTCCCATCCTCTGCAGCACGCTCAACAAGAGCGTTCTCCAAGTCAACGAGATGCTTATTAGCAGAACGACTCTGTGTACGAATGTTCTCAAGGGCCCTCTTCATGATCATGAGATCAGATGCAGTGATGTATTTGGGTAGTATGGGTGTCTTTAGCGTATCCATGTTCTTGTATATCGTCTCATACGCAGGGTAGAGCTTACCGTATGAGTGTGGTGAGTCCAGGTCGAAGAGCACACGGTTCATGGATCGCTTTGTGGGTAGCACGTCGTAGATCGGTGGACGTGTGTGAGAGAACAGTCTCCTGAATACCAATTGCCTTGGAAGCATTTTGTGAGTGGACGATTTGGTGATGTGAGGGAAACGGTTGAGAGAAGCCTGACGTGATACATCGAATCATCTTTTTTTTTTAATTTTTTTTTTTTTTTTTTTAGTTTTGTGGGTTAAATCGATCTTTGTTAACCCCGTCTCCCCGGATGTTTGCTTTCGTCTCCGGGGAATATAAAGACCTGGGACTGTTGACTCACTCTCTCTAATCCTATTTGATCTATCTACAATCAACAACGAATATGCTCAGGTCAATAAGACGTTTCTCGACTTCCCCATCTCGCTTTGCCGACTATTCACACGCAGTGATTGGTGGAGGTGTCGTTGGCCTCGCCGTCGCTGCAGAACTGGCCAAACAGGGAAACTCCGTCGTTCTTATTGAGAAGAACACTCAATTGGGCCAGGAAACATCTTCTAGAAACTCCGAAGTCATCCATGCTGGTCTCTACTACCCAAAGGACTCACTAAAAACCAAGCTTTGTATCGAGGGTAAGGAGCTGATCTACTCTGAGGCTCAGAAGGCCGGTGTGGAGATGCAACGTGTGGGCAAGTGGGTCGTCGCACAGACTGACCGTGAAGATGCATACATTGAGGCCATGCACTATAAGGCTAGAGATCTTGGAATCAAGACAGAGCTGATTCCAACTTTTAAGGCCCAATACATCGAACCTGCAGTTGAGGTGAAAAGAGGAGTGCTCGTATCACCAACAACGGGTATTGTCTCTGCACACTCGCTGATGCTCTATTTACAGACAGTTCTGGAAGAGAACAACGGTGAAATTGCTCTGGGATCCCAAGTTTCTGCAATTGAGAAGCTCAGCTCCGGTTACAAGATCTCAGTGGACACAACAGTTGGAGAGTCGGAATCCGCCACAATTGAGGTCGAAAATGTTGTCAACAGTGCGGGCCTGTACGCAGACAAGATCTCTAACATGATCCTACCAGAAGACAGACATGTTAAGTATTGGTATGCTAAGGGTACCTACTTCTCATTGAACAGTTCTTTTCCTGAAGTCAGAAGACTCGTGTATCCTGTACCAGATAAGAAGTTGAAGGGCTTGGGAACACATTTGACCTTGTCGCTTGATGGACAGATCAAGTTCGGCCCAGATGTTGAATGGGTTGAACGTCCAGATGACTTCAAGCCAAGTGTTGACAGAAAAGACGAGGCATACGAAGCCATTGTTAAGTACTTGCCACACGTCTTACCCCACGATTTGGAAGCTACATACGCCGGTATCAGACCAAAACTTGCTGGTCCAGAAGATGATGGGTTCCATGACTTTATTATCAGAGAAGAAGAAGGATTCCCTGGATTTGTAAATCTCTTGGGTATCGAGTCCCCAGGCTTAACTGCATCTATGGCTATTGGTAAACATGTTGCCAAACTTTACAAGTGATAACACACATTATACATTCATGGTTTCTTAGGTAAATTCTCAGGATCTGTAGCCATAGGAGTTTCCTTAAAGTAGTCACTTAATAACGATTTTTCACTAGACCATCTCTTTGTTGGGTCCATCTCCATCATACCACACATCAAGTCCAGAGCTGCTTCAGTTGCAGCAAGGAAACGTCTCCTTAGCTCTGCTCTCGTTGGCCCTGGATAGATGGACAAGTTATTATATCCAGGTAAACTTGAAACATTTGGCCATGTCTCATCTGTGGGCGTTCCCAATGCCTTAAATGTGACTTCAATCTGATCAACATCATCTTGACCTGGCAAGTAGGGCACTCTAAGCATGAGCTCGGCAAATATCACACCAACAGCCCAAATATCCACTCCTCCAGAGTAGTGCTTAGCACCAAGAAGCAGTTCAGGTGCACGGTACCATCTTGTGACGACGTTTGTGGTCAAATCTTCGTTTGGAGACCCAAGAGCTCTAGCAAGACCAAAATCGGCAATCTTCAACTGTCCGTCTCTTGCCAACAACAAGTTCGAAGGCTTCAAATCTCTATGCAGGATGAAATTTCTATGACAATGATGAACACCTCTAAGCGTCATGAGTAACCAACTCTTAACATCCGCAGGTCCAAACACGAGGGATCTCTCTTTGATCAACACCTCCAAGTCACAGGGGAGGAACTCCAACACCAAATTCAAATCACCAGCGGTTTGAAACACAGCCACAAGCTCAATGATATTTGTATGACGTAGTTCTTGGAGGAATTTGACTTCTCTAATGGCAGACATGTCGAGACCATCTTTGAATTGACCCGTCTTGATCTCCTTTACGGCAATGTCTCTTCCCGATGAGGCCTCTTTACCAAGATACACAACGGCATATGTACCTTCACCGACCTTCTTGGCCTTTGTATATCGTAATGCAATTGGATTGGACATGTTTGGTATTGATATATGTGTGTTGGATTGGATGCTGTGGGTTGTTGTTGTGGAGAGTGGCGATGGAAGGTAAATGTTTCGCGGCGAGAAAAGTTATCCAAGGACGTCATCGACTTTGGGGATCTCACATAGCTACACACAACCACACTATTCTTTTTACTTCACCAGGGAGTCAGCTAATCGTCGGAGGCATCTGAGCATAGAAGATGTTTACAAGTCGGTTGTTATCATCCCGGTCCCTTCTGAGGAGTCATTCACGGCTGCTAAGATTCAACTCCACTTTTGCAGAGTTTGAACCTCTCCATCCTACACTCCTTAAACGTGCAGAACTCCTATCCGATGAACACAAGCAACTAGAAGACGTCATTTCCAAAGGTGGATCATTCAACTTGAACGACCAGAAGAAATTCTCACAGCTCGCTAGTGTCGTCGATGTGTATCGCGAGTACACCGATGCCGTCGCTGCCTATGATGAGCTTCAGTCCTTACTCAATGACGAGTCTCTAAAAGAGGAAGCCGAGCAGGAGATGGAAACAACACTCCCTGAACTTATATCAATAACGGATAAGCTTAAGACGAAGCTTTTACCACCACATCCTTTTGCTGATCGTCCTGCATTGCTTGAACTTCGTCCTGGTGTCGGAGGCGTTGAAGCCATGATCTTTACACAGGACTTACTGAATATGTACATGGGTTATGCCCAATCAAAGAGATGGCAGACACAGATTGTCTCAAGGACGGTGAATACCCAAGGAAACGGAATCACAGAGGCTATTGTGTCAATCGATGAGCCTGGGTCTTATGATAGACTGAGATTCGAGGCTGGTGTTCATCGTGTCCAACGTATCCCAGAGACTGAATCAAAGGGAAGAACACAGACTTCTACGGCTGCTGTTGTTGTTCTTCCAAAGATGAGCGAACGTGGACAGAGTGAGGATGCAGACGAGAGATCATTTGCCCAAGGTGAGGTGAGAATCGATGTTATGAGAGCATCAGGAAAAGGTGGACAGCACGTTAACACTACCGAGTCAGCTGTGAGATTGACACATATTCCTTCTGGTATCGTTGTTGCCATTCAGGATGAGAGATCACAGCATAAGAACAAGGCAAAGGCGTTCGGTATCCTGAGGGCCAGATTGGCAGAGATGGAGAGAGTGGAGAAGGAAAAGGAAGAGAGACAGAAGAGAACAGACCAAGTGAGTTCCACTGATAGATCAGACAAGATCAGAACGTACAATGTCCCACAGAACAGAGTTACCGATCACCGCTGTGGTCTGTCAGTGCATGACGTTGAAGGAGTGCTAAACGGTGAGAAACTGGACGACATTGTGGACGCTCTGGTCAAGCAGGAAGCACACGACAAGTCTGAGGAACTACTGAGACAGATCGAAGCAGAGACTAAAGAAGGTAAATAGAAAGAACAGCATTGTACATACAAAATGGAGCTCCCAGTCGTTCCCGGCCGAGAGCCCATCGCGAAAGCAAAACAAAAAGCTGCGTAGTCCATCTCCTCCACAAAGCAAGCTCCAACGCCCACAAGACAAAGGCGGCACAATGGAGCCTGACATCGTGTACCGTTCACAGCGGTCAGTGAAGGTGGGCCAGCTCCAGCGGTACACCATCAGCTATGAGCCTGACCCCGATCAGCCAATCACGTCGCTAGCCCCATCGCTTTGGCTACGCGTTCGCAACATAGAGCCCCTCCCATTTAGGGCAGCTTTCCTACGTGGACCCTTCATCATCTATGTCGACGTCCGTGGAGAAGATTTCGATCATCACAAGACCACATTTGTCACTGCAGAACAGCCACAGTATGAGCCAAACCTCAGTCCGGGCCAGAACTTCACTGCCGAGTTACCGATGCATACACTCAAGAGGCGCTACGTGTGGATTGTTGATGTTGTCAGTCAGATTCTGTTCTCTTCCGCCACAGACGTTGGATTTGAACTTATTGTGACACGGAACAAAGAGGCATTGACCGTCACGGGATTTGAGAAGCTTGGATCGTTTGACCCTAAGCTCAATGTGAACAGAATGGACACAACGGACTTGTGGAATATGCCGATTCCTGTACGACAGAAGACCACACATCTCGTGGTGTTAACGCACGGACTACACAGCAACACAGGTGCAGATTTGTTTTATATCAAAGAACAACTTGATGAAATGGCTAAGAAGACTGGAGAGGAACTCATTGTCAGAGGATTTCATGGAAATGCGTGCAAGACCGAGAAGGGCGTCAAGTACTTGGGAAGTAAGTTGGCAGAGTACATCGTTGATGAGTTGTATAATGAGGATGTGAAGCAGATTTCATTTATTGGACATTCTTTAGGTGGTGTCATTCAGACTTTTGCAATTGCCTATATTGAGATCAATTTCCCTTGGTTCTTCAAGAAAGTCCAACCTGTCAATTTCATCACACTTGCATCCCCACTCCTTGGAATTGTCACCGATAACCCTGCATATGTCAGAGCGGCACTATCATTTGGAATTGCTGGAAGGACAGGTCAGGATCTAGGATTGGAGGCAGTGGGAGGAGAAGAGCCATTGCTTAAGGTATTACCCACAGGTCCAACGCATCAGATTCTCAAGCGGTTCAAAAATAGAACACTTTATGCCAATTCTGTCAACGATGGAATTGTCCCACTATACACATCTGCTCTACTATATTTGGACTGGAAAGGTTTGAACACTGTTTCGAAAGCACAGAAACCCAATGAGCCGGCCCCTGAAGCCCCAGTACAGGAGCAGAACCCCACATCAGAGACAGCTGGGAAGATCCCTGATTATGCAGACGAAGATATAATCACCAAAGCAACAAAGACATTCTTTACACCACTTCAGAAGGCCATGTCACTTCTTGCCCCTAATGCCCAATCCGAAGAGCTTGACGAGAAGAACGCTTTCCCGAAGACGTCTATGATTGAGTCAGCAGCAGCGGTTCTACTCCCACCTCTCCCACCACAAAAGTTCATTACTGATCCAGACTCACGGGAGAATGTTATCATACATGATCGTATTTATACAGAGGACGACATCCCCCCTCGTATCCAGAGAAGAAAGACGTTTATTCAGAGTCTTGATCCTAACGCCAGATTTGAAGACTTGGAAGAAGATATTGCAAGAGAGTGGCACAAGGGTATGCCATGGCGTAAGGTCCTTGTCAAATTACAACCTGATGCACATAACAACATTATTGTTAGAAGAAGATTTGCCAATGCTTTTGGGTGGCCTGTTATTGACCATCTTGTGGAGAACCACTTTAGCGAGGTGGCGCAATTGGAAGAGGAGAGCAGTGGCACCGTGACACCTGATGATCTGGAGAACATTGGTGAGATGATGAGCATAATGGATCGTGAGAGCATCAGAAGGGATAATGAGGAGCTTGATGGTATGGACAACAGCAAGCATTGGGTGAATAAGCGCCAGGAGGAGACGATGTTTGACGTTGGAGCCACGGGGATCTTGACAAACATTAACGACATGTTTGACACTTTCAAGAACTGGGGTATGCTTACTGCATATGGTGGATCAACTGAAGCCAATATTGAAGCTGCTGAAGAAGATAGAGAACTGAGAACAGATGATCTTGCCGATGGGTTTATCTAGAGGTACGTTTGCATTATTTATGTTTATTTTTTTTCTCGCATTGATTCATGAGCATTATCGATATATAATCTTTGATTAGTGAATGCGAAGCATGATATCCATGAGCTCTCCATCTTGGAGATATCTAAGTGCCATGAACTCCTTCAAGCCGTCGAACTGACCAGCTCTAGCATACTGAGCCAAAGACCCGAATCCGCCAAAGTCTGGAACCTGTTCATCCGTCAGATTGAGGATCTGGAAGGCCTCAACTAGTCTGCGATAAGCTGGGAATGATCTCTTGAGTTGTAATTTCTCCCAAACTGTTGTGAAATCCAAAGACAACTGCTTGACTCCATGCTGGTTGAAATGGTTTGACTTGATGATGTACTGGAAGAGGTACTGTGCGATGGTGTATGACACCTCATTTTTGATGCGTGCCAGATCATGAGGAGTGAGAACCTTAGCTGTGAATTGTTGGTACTCTTGAACTGTGTCAATGAGTGGGATGAGCTCATTGGAAAGGGAGAAGTTCTCGAGAGGTGCCACGGCATTCCAGGTATTCAAGTTATTGTAGTTCTTCATCAAATAATCAACACTCTTCGCATAGAACTGGAGGATCAAGTCAAATACCTTTGTTTGGAGCGTGTTGAAGTTTTCCAGAATCTTACTGATGAGAGAATCTGTGTTTTCGTTGGTGTATCTGTTATAGAGTTGGTTCAACTCAATGAAAATCAACTCGTTGTTCCAGATGGTTAGGGAATGGACAATGCTCTTGATTGAGCAGTAGAGTCTGAAGAGTCTCTCAAGACCATTTGTGCCACTGATATCGATCTCAGCACCCTTGACTGGATGCAACAAGTTCTTGGATTTTCTGAAGAGGTCATTGAATGCAGTGTATCCATCTTGCAGGCGTTCAGTATAACGTTCCAAGGTTTCAAGATACAACTTGGAGAAGAGTTTCAATTTGAATTTCTGCAATGAAACGTTCTCCTCGTAGTTTGCGATGAAGAATCTCTGGAATGTCTTGGTAGTATTCTCAAGGAGATATTTCAATTTGACAGCTGATACTGTTGGTTTGAGTTCTTCATCACCTGCCGCGTTATAATCAATCTGGAACACATTTGGTGAGTCCACAATGGCTTCATAGTTCTGTAAACTGCGTTTAATCTCCAAATTCAGCCATTTCTCCAAGTCTGCATACTCAAAGTTGTTGAAGAGGCCAGACCAGAGTCCATTGTTGTTTGGGTCGTAATAGAACTCATTCACAAGGGTCTCATCAAATGATACAACTTCGGAGATAAGATGGATCAAGAGTTGCAAATCAACATCATCCATTCCTTCTTGTGTGGTTTGACGGAGTGCCTGAATGCAGCGTCTTAGCTTTGCTCTCACCAGAACGAGTGCTGCTGTGATGAACTCTGTATGGGCGTAACGGTCATCAAGCTCTGTATCGTTGAGAGTGAAAAACTTGTTGATCGCAACAAGATGAGAGGACAGATATTTCAAGAGATGCTCTAAGAAAAGCTCTGGTTTGTCAATTCTGTTTGTATCCTTGTCAGTGTTGAAGTGGTAGTCAAAGCTCACCTTGAAGTTCTTTGAAATTGCCTCAAAGGCCCACAGAGGTTCTGGATACTTTGGCTCTGATACCATGAGGGATTGAAGATTGATCAATTGTACGAATGAATTCCTTAGAGAGTCAGGAATGGAAGTCTCTTTGATCCAATGTGACTTGGCCAACTCTTCATTCAATTCCTGCGTGAAGTCATCCTTGAATGATGAAACAATAGTCTCGAAGGATCCATGAAGTTGGCTCTGGAGATTCGGGTCAGCAATTTCATACACACGCTCTTTAATGGATTTCAAAGATGCAAAATCATAGTCAATAACCTGACTGAGATCACGTCTGACTTCATTAGCAATAATGCGTTGTTGTCGTTCTCTCAGTAGCGTTTGTTTCTCCTTGATGAGGTTCTTTGCAGCAACAATTGCCTTCAGATCTCCATATGACAACTCCAAAGCATCCAATGTATTGAGATCATCACTGCGTATAGCACTCTCTAGCATACTTGCTAGATCATTCGCTCGTTGATCGTCTTCTAGAGAAGATGTTGACACAGTGTGCCCATTGGCCAGCTGGGAAGCAGCATCACGCTCCTTTTCAAGCTCCTGAATGCGCTTATCAACCTGTGACACGTCGTCCAGAGCAACCAGCCAATCAGAGGACATAGATACAGCAGCCATAGCAATGTTAATCGTAGAAACGACGCGGATCCTGAGCGTGATGACGAAGACAAAAGCTCCCTTCCGATGGTAGTGACGTTGCCAGAAATTCGCGGGACCTTGGTGGCGGGGGGTTTAGCTCTAAGTTCTTGAAGCACACTCTTTCCCCCCTGTTCCACCCACTCCCAGATCCCCTGCTATTACAAGAAACAAATAATGTCAATTAAGAGACCAGTTCAGATTGAAGAGTTCACCGTTGCTCTCCGTGATGTCACTGATGACCAGCTCTACTCCACGAAGACGCAGCTGCAGAGCTACATCGCAAAACTCCTCAAGACTAACGGTAAGCTGGACAAGCTTTCCAAGGGAGAGGAAATGACAGGCGAGAGCGACGCCGAAGACGAGTACAATGATTTGGACCAGAATGATAAAGATCTATTCAAAGATATTATCACAGAAAACGAGGTTGTGGTGAGAAACTACTACCAAAGAATCGAGGCCGTGGAGAACGAGCTACAGTACAGAGGACTCTCCAAGGAGGGCGATGCCTCTTTAGTTGCTGCTGATTCCACCGAGAACATCAAAGCAGGAAGTGCTACTCAGGTGGCTGAATCATTGGACACCGACAACGTTGGTCTTGATAACAACGCACCAAACAGTCTCTTCTTGTGAGCTTCCCCCGCACTCCAAACTAGCCATGATCAACCAATTGCAGCTCTCCACCACTACGACCAGATCTCCTATTTGCTACTTCTCATTCACCTCGTAAACAGCTTCATCAATGGAGCCACACTGAACAGATGCTATATAACGTCGCTTGGCGCTTTCATGAATTAACGATTTTTGTGTACTTTTGTGTCGTATGAGCGACCCCGCACTCTGACACCCTGGTACAGATACGCCAACTGTGTTTATCAACACTAACAGAGCTGCTTACGAGATATCACTCGAGTAGATGCTTCTACATTGGATTCAATGAGGCTTACACATCTCACTTTGGTTTTCACTGCCATACTCATGGTGCTCGCCAACGAGCGTCCTGTTCGCTTCACTGTTGCGCCTAGTATCAAGGCATCTCCAAGTGATGGGCCGTGTTTCCAGTACAAGCTCAAGCCGCTGGTAACCCATGTCATCATTGACACAGATGAGCCTGTATACAGACAGTCACTCAGTGTCAATATTACAGACAATCATGGTAACTTGTTGCGGCACACTGAGGTACGAACCGTTTGACACCTTTCTTCTCTTCATCAGATCATGGGGGTTACTAACAGATCCTCCAGAACTTACCTGACGTTCACAACAAGATCACATTCAAGATACAGGCCAACTCTGTTATACAGATATGCTTTCTTAACAAGGTAAGAGATCGCAGTTGGTCATTTCGCCGCCGTCAAAGAGACGTACGCATGAGATTGGAACAGCAACTGGAGAATCACCAGCCATCACCATCGGCCAAGAAGCAAAAAAGTACCGACCAGAACACCCAGATTCTCAGGGCACAAAATATGCTAAAGGTTATACTACCTTTCGTGACTGAGATGGCTAAAAGCACGAGGGAAATCTTACTGCACGAGGCAAAGAAGAGAGACTTGAACGAAGATTCCTGCAACAGTTTGACGTACTCGCTTGTTATTTTCGCAATTTCCTTTTTTGTCTTCCAGGTTGGAATCTTTTGGTTTTTGCGCCGATTTGCGCAAGATGTGGAAGTGTTTGGCGCTTTTTGAACGGAGTTTTTGGCGCGATTTGGCGAGGTGAGGGACTGTGAGATTTTTTCGTTGCTGATGGGGGGTCCTTTACATAAAGTGGCAATTCACGTTTTACCCAAGTTTCTTTCCCATAAACACGAAATAATCCCTTTATTGGAATAATCATTTGATCTAATATTTAATTTCACACACAACAATGATTCTCTCAACTACTGAAAGGTCTTACCTTTACGAATCCTTGCAACAACAACCACCAATTCGACCAGACGGTAGAAGCGTCAAGCAGTTCAGACCTATCCAATCCCACGTAGGATTCCTTGAACAGTCAAATGGATCCGCCAAGATCACACTCAGTGATGGTTCTGAGTGTATTGTCTCTGTGAAGGCTAAAGTCGTTGAGAAGAAGCAGGAATCGGAACTTGTCTCTGTCGATGTGGAAGCTGCCGGTTACAGAGATGATGATGCATTTATCCTCAACTTGACAGCTACATTGGAATCTCTATATTCAAAGCATATTCCAAAGTCTTCACTCGATCTCACATCCAGATTTGCATACAAACTTTTCATTGATGCGCTCGTGATATCGAACTATTCGTACCCACTCACACTCATCTCATTCACATCATACCTCGCACTCAACAGCACATATTTACCCAAGTTGACTTCTACTGTTGACGATAAAGAAGTGGAAGAACAGCCAACTTTCCATGATTATGAATTGAACAAACTCGAAGTGAAAGTTCCGATCATCTTCACACTTGCCATCATCGGCAACAACTACATCATTGACCCAAATGTACAGGAGATGGAAGTGAGTGATAATGGATTAATTGTGAGTTGGTTTGATGGAAAGCCAATCTCACCTATTGAGAACGTCAAACTTAATGAGGGAAACCTGAAGAGCATCAAGCCAGAGCTTATCTTGAAGAGTGTGGAGCTGGTGAAGAGCATCGCGGACACTGTGATTCAATCACTTGACGCTGCTGAATAATGACATACCTGTAATATTTATCATAATATGCATCAAATCTGACAGCTGAATTACATCCGTAGACTTGCTCTGGTGTTGCCGCCCGCTTCTTCCGTTCTTGTAGTATCATAAGTTTCGTGAACGTAGTTTACTTCCTTCTATAAACATGGAAATCACAGCCACCACAATAGGAAGAGGAAACAAAGACCAAGCCGAACCATTCAACCAAACGGAAGCATAAGCAATGAAACTGATAGTTGTGTTAACCGGGTTAGCTCTGATGGTGGGTGCTACTTATGCTCCCGTGCCAGTTGATTGCCCCACTGCTCCAATCTTGAGATTGGGAAACGTACTCTAATACCACCAATCACACACAGCGGTTACCACCGAATCAATCCGAATTATTACTTACTCATCTGAAAGTCACTTAATGATCAAGAGACGCATTATATACAAGAACGTCAGAAGCTTACACAAGGGGCCCTCTTCAACTTCCTCAACAGAGTCGACATTCCGGGACTCGATGCAAAGAAATTCTCTATATCCATGAAGAAACCATTGACTTTAGCACTTGCAGTTTCTGGAGGAGGGTACAGGGCATTCCTCAACGGTGCTGGCGTTCTTGCTGCATTTGATGATCGGTCATTTAACTCTACGCGTGAAGGTCATCTCGGCGGCTTGTTACAAGGGACTACATATATTGCTGGGATTTCGGGAGGGTCTTGGACCTTGATGTCATTGGTCTTGAGTGACTTCATGCCTCTAGTGAAGTTGAGACACTGTTGGGACTTGTTCGAGCCGTTGTTGGAAGGGGTACCAAATTTGGGTCCGGTGGAGGTGAATAGGGCAAACATCCAAGTGTTGCCAGGAAGTCTTCAGGATTCAGGTGCTGATTTCTATGAGAAGTTGAACAATGTTCAAAAGAGAGGTCATATGAGCGACTGGGTAGGTGATGGATACGTTGACGAAATGTTTGAAGAATTCTACAGAAATTTGGAGGGATTACCTACGATTGACGAGTATGAGGAGGCTGAAGATCAGAACCACGAAGCTGACGAGCAGCATGGAATGACTGAACCTGAGGTAGCAAGAGAACCCATTGTATCTCCAGAATACACAGAAACTGAAACAAGTGGACTGATACGGGACTGGCCTGACTCCACTACTCCTCATTGTGAGAAGTCAAAACGAGATGAAGCTTGGGCCGAGGGTATCAAGAATCTTTTCTTCAAGAAGAAGGAAGAGCCGAAGGTGACTGCTCAGAATATTCTCCCCAGTATTCAGCTTTCCAAGAACCTTTCATTGAAGAATATGAGAAAGATTTTCAACTTCTATAAGGGCCTTCATCTTGAGGTCAGAGCCAAGAAAGCCGCAGGCTTCCCAGTCTCATTTACAGATTACTGGGGAAGAGCATTGTCCAGACGTATCTTTCCCAAAGATGCTAGATCTCCTAATATCACTTTCTCTGGGGTCATGAATCTTACTTCTTTTAAAGAGTTCGCTCAACCTTTCCCAATCATTGTTTCTAATCTCCGCCAGCCTGGGTTGGAAAAGACAAGCGTGAATTCGAGTCTCTTTGAGTTCAATCCATATGAATTTGGATCATTTGATTTTGGTATATTTTGTGACTTGAAGTACTTGGGAACTCTCCTCAACGATGGACAGCCTCTCTTCCATATCAATAACCGCTCTGTCTGCCACCACAGATTCGACAATGCAGGATTCATCACTGGTACATCATCTTCCCTTTTCAATAATGTGTTGATTTACGTTTGGCAGCTGGCAGCCTCATCTACAAAGGAGAAGGCACAGGCAATAAGAGCCGTCTTGAACACTTTCGGTTTGACATCCACACAGAACGGAGAAGACCCAAAGAAGCATCCTGACTTCGCTCTTTATTCTCCAAATCCATTTTACCGTTTTGGAGACCCATCCAATAGAGAACTTTACCGTTCAAATAACTTATATATGGTTGATGGAGGGGAAGATGGTCAGAATATACCCTTCCAGCCTTTCTTACAACCAGCTCGTCAGACTGACGTTGTTCTTGCCATTGATTCCACCTCTGACTCAAAAGGCTGGCCGAATGGTACTATCATACAAAACACTTACTTGAGATACAACTCATCAAATCATCACGGAACTTCTATCACCATAAACGGCGTGATCAAAAGCATCAACAGCTTCCCAGAGATTCCCAGTACTGAAGAGTTCATCCAGAAGGGATTGAACCAAAGACCAGTGTTCTTCGGTTGCCACCTTGAAAAGTATCATCAGAGAACGGAATTACCAAAATCAAGGAATGTTAATTCGTTTTTGCCTCCAATAATTGGGTATTTTGCCAACACTAAGTATTCACATGCTTCTAACACATCCACCTTCAAGTTGACTTATGACTATGACGAGATCAGTAAAATGATGGAGAACGCTTACAATATTGCAACGTATGGGAATTCGACAGAAGATAGTGACTATGCCCGCTGCATTGGATGTATCTTGATTAAGAGAGAATATGACCGTAAAGAGAGATCGATGAGTTTGCTAAACGAGATGGAACGCCCCCAATTCTGCGACAAATGCTATGCGAATTATTGTTATAATTGAGGTAACTTGATACTTGATAATTGATAAAACCATGCTGCAAAATACGATGTATAATATACAGGAAGTGTTGAAAGCAGAAAGCTTAACTACGATTAGTTTGGAGTCACGGCTGCGAGGAGTAGAATGGTACGGGCCCCGGGGTCAGTCGCGATTCTTGTAAGTCACGTGAAAGTCACGTGATATAGCAGTTCTTGTGTCGGCCGCGTCGCCCACCTTGAAAAAGTTGGTGTAGGCGGGCTGGGGACCGCGCTGAAGAAAAGACAACAACTCTACCAACAAAGGCCATTAACCTCAATTGGCCATCAACCAACAACGCGCTAAGAGCAGAGAAGCAGTCTTGTCCACGGATTTGCTGTTTTTCCAACACTCCTGTTCCTCGATACTCTACCGCCCAAGACAGCGTACGAGGAGACAGACTTATACTTCCGAGCTCCAACGCGCTTACCAAACATCAACGCACATAAACAGAACACTTCCTACTGTCCACGGAAATATTCACAATAATGGACTATACAGAGGAGATTGACAAGTTTGCAGAGCAGCTCAAGGGCGAGGGAAACCTCGAACTAAAGCTCTCTGAGCTCCTGAACCTCATCGACAGAGTTGAGTCCTTCACAAACCCAGCAGAGTACGAGTATTACTTATCCACAATGCTTCCTATCTACATACAGCTTTTGAACACAACGCCCATCAGTTTTGAAAGCAAGTCACAGGAGCACAAATTGAGAAATGCATTACTCGAAGCTCTAAATAGGGCCCAGATGAACGAGACCTTTGAGAAGTACGCTGTGGAGATCAACGAATTGTTGCAAAGACTCATACTCGAAGAGAACGAAGCCAATGGTGTCATTTGCATCCGTGTTGTCACTCTCATCTTCAAATCATATAAGTCATTGCTTGCTGATAAGACTGCTCCATTTGTTACTCTAATGATGGACATATACAAAAACGCAGATCAGCTTGTGACTGATACGTTTGTCAACAATACATCAGCACAATCAAAGGACACTGATACTTCAAATCCTCCAGATGTGTCATCAAGATCAGGCGACGCCCCTGAGACATATTCAGATGCAATGCACTCCTTTAAGACGTTGGCAGAGTGTCCTATTGCCATGGTCACATTGACAAGCTCTTACCAGAACCTGAGCACAACTCTTCTTCCTGACTTCATCAAGTGCCTGGTTTCTTTATTAAGAGCACAAGTTCCACAACAGAAAGAGGCTAGACGCCAAGCTGAGGAAAAGGGTCAGCGCTTGACATCTGTGGCTCCAACGATCAAACAACGGACAGCATTTGGAGACTTGATCACAGCTCAAGTTAAAGCCTCATCTTTGATTTCCTACGTCTGCATCAGAAACCTTTCTCCTGAAACAATGAAAGAAGTCATGGAATTCATTCCAGAGTTATACATGAGAGTGTTACAGGATTGTCCAACTGAACTTCCACATGTCAGAAGAGAATTGCTTCACTCCTTGAGACACATCCTGACCTCAACTGAGAAAACTCTTTTCATTCCACAGTTGGACGCCTTGTTTGACGAGAAGGTAATGGTCGGAGATGCTTTGACAGCACATGAGAACATCCGTCCACTTGCTTACAGTATCCTGGCTGACTATGTGCATACTGTCAGAACTCAGATCTCCAGTGACATCATTGTTAAAGCAGTTACCTTGTTCTGCAAACACCTTCAAGACAGTTCCTTGAGCAGCACCATCCTAATCATGTGCTGCAGATTCTTATTGAACCTCGCTGAAAAGATTATGCTCTTCAACAACAAGTACGAAGGTCGAAAGCTCTTCATGATGATTATCGAGGCATTCACAAAGAGACTCATGACTTTGAACAGACAGTACAACAACATCATGAAGAACAGCACGTTAGCTCAAGAGAAGAAGAAGAGCAAATTATCAGATGCCGAGAAAGACCATTCGGATCCAGATGCGGATGATGACATCACGGATTTCTTGGAGAAGACGAGGAAGATTGCATTTAAGAATTCAGAGTCTGGTAATGCCAAGGACGCTGACGGCGATATTGAGATGGACGGCTCAGACTCAAAGCCTGAAGTCGCTGTGCCTGAGGATGAGTTTTCGAAGACTTTTGACGTCTTCGATTTGAAAAAGGAAATGCCAATTTCGCTAAGCAACACCAACTCTCCTGATCCTTTGAAGGATGCGTGCGTTCTGTGCCGCACACTTCTCCAATCCTTGAGAACTTTGAGTTTTGGACTCAAGAACTTCAATCCTCCACCTTTGCCTTCTCAATCTGAAGCGCAAAACCAGAAGTGGAATGACTGTGCAAGAATCTTTTCTAATGAGGAAGTCAACATTTTCAGAGAGGCTTTCCGTGAATGCATTCTTGGATTGAGATTTTTCTCTACTGCAAAGACACAAACAAGACCGGAGAGACACTTGCTTGAAGTAAGTGGTCCATCATTGCCAGTGAGCTCTTCAAAGGAAGAGAAGGATCTGATGGAAGGATTTGCAATTATATTCATTCAACTTGACCCAGCCACATTCAACGAGATTGTTCTGTCTGAGATTGACATATTGTACGACTCCATCTTGAAGGATTCAAGTTTGCTCTATATTCCACAGTTCTTCTTGGCCAATGAGCACACATCTCCAAACTTCTCTGGTCTCTTGCTCTCTTATTTGAAGGGTAAGTTGGAGGCCTTGGGATCCAATGATCTGGTCCAGACCAATGTCTTGATTCGTCTCTTCAAATTGTGCTTCATGTCTGTCAATCTGTTCCCAGTGTTGAACGAGAAGGTCATTCTTCCGCATTTGAACGATCTAATTTTAACTTCATTGAAGATGACAACAACAGCAAAGGAGCCACTTGCATACTTCCATCTTATCAGAACAATGTTCAGAAGTATTGGTGGTGGTCGTTTTGAGAGTCTCTACAAAGAGATCATGCCACTCCTGCAAGTCTTATTGGAGACATTGAACAGAATGATACTCAATGCTCGTCGCCCACAGGAAAGGGATATCTATGTTGAACTTTGTTTGATTGTTCCAGTCCGTCTCAACGGTTTGGTTCCTCACTTGACCTACCTCATGAGACCTCTTGTATTTGCCTTGGGCAGTACCCAGGAGCTTGTCAGCCAGGGCCTCAGAACGCTTGAGTTGTGTGTCGATAATCTCACTGCTGAGTATTTCGACCCAATTATTGAACCAGTGATCAATGAGGTGATGGAAGCCCTATGGAGACACTTGAAACCACTACCATATCACCACCAACATTCTCACACTGCTTTCAGAATCTTGGGTAAGCTAGGTGGAAGAAATCGCCGGTTCATGAAGCCACACCAGGACTTGAGTGTTACGTCCATGCTCAACCAAGACATCAATGCGAAGTTCAAGATTGAGGGATTGTCCGAGCTGACTCCGCTTTCTGTTACTACAGGAGTCCAGTCTGCTGTTGAGATTTTGGAAGACATCACTGCCGATATGCATTACCGTATCAGCGCATTCAAGTACATCTCCAAGGCTTTCTTGTTGTTCATTCCTACGGACAAGTTACCTGAGAATTATGCTGCTCAATTGGCTACTGCTGTTCAGTTGATCCCGCAAGAGAACATCGAGAGTATAATGGCCGCAGATATTGGTGGAGACACTGCTGTCTGCAAACAGAAGTTGAACAGTGAACAAGATTTGGCATTGAGACTCTTCAAATCAATCTTCTATGCTATTTCAATTCCAGAAACAAAGGATGAAGCTTTGGGCTTAGTCAAATCAATTGCTGAACACTTCATTTTGCTCAGTGTGGGCAAGGTTCTCATTGAAAGGCTAAGGAACGAACGTCCATTCCAAGTTGAGTCTAAAGAAGGCAAGGTCGTTTTCTCAGAGAGAATAATATTTGACTCAATCATCTATGCCTTGGGTTCTTACATCAGTGAAGTGAGAGAGGCAGGTTTGGCCACTATGAAGGTGATTTTTGAGACTTCTGTTACTATCTTTGGTTCAACTGACAAGGCTTTGGAGTTCCCACAGCTACGCTCACTCTTTAATGCTTTGGTCCACTACAGCTATGACGAAGCTTATTACAACAAGCTGGCCAGTACATTGGGAATGAAGTCGCTTGTTGAAGACCTTGGTATTCCTATCACATGGTTCAAGACTCGTCAGTTTGACTTGATCCACTCAATGTTCTACGTCTTGAAGGACACAAACCCAGAGGCTCCGCATGAGGTTTGTGAGACTGCTAAAAACTTGATCTTGAGTGTGCTGGTTGAAGCTAACAGGGACTTGACTGCGGATCAGGTTCTGGAGAAACCGTTCCAGACACTTGTTGGAAACCTTGTGTATGACTTGAGCAACGCCAATCCAATTGTCAGAGAGACATCACAGGCTGCATTGAAAGCTGTTTCCAGTACTACTGGTGTTCCTGTTGCCGCAATGATTGAGAAGTGCAAAAACATCTTATTGCCACCTATCTTTGGCAAACCTTTGAGAGCTCTTCCATTCACCATGCAGATAGGAAATATTGATGCCATCACATTCTGCCTTGGCCTTGAGAATACCTTCTTGACGTTTAATGACGAACTCAACAGACTCCTTATGGAAGCTCTTACACTTGTGGATGCAGATGATGAGTCCTTGACCAGTGCCCACAAGATTGCTGAACACAGAACTTCAGAGCAGCTCGTCAAGTTGAGGGTTGTCTGTATTAGACTTTTGTCTTTGGCACTTACAAAGCCAGAATTCTCTTCGAATCAGGAAGGTCACACAAGAATCAGAGTTCTGGCGGTGTTCTTCAAAACTTTGTGTGCCAAGTCGACTGAGATAATTGATGCTTCTCACAAGGGTCTTGAGCAAGTCCTCACACAGAACGCAAAGCTTCCTAAAGAACTTCTCCAGAACGGGTTGAGACCAATGCTGATGAATCTCTCTGATCACAAGAAGTTGACTGTCTCTGGACTTGAAGCTTTGGCACGTCTGCTAGAACTCCTTATCACTTATTTCAAGGTGGAGATTGGAAGAAAATTGTTGGATCACTTGATGGCTTGGGCTAGACCTGATGTCTTGCATGCCATTTCATCTGAGGAACTTGAACACAATGCAACAATTAAGATTATGGTTGCTATCTTGAACATTTTCCACCTTTTACCACCAAAGGCATACACATTCATGGATGAGATTCTTCGAACTTTGAGTTATGTTGAAGATAATCTTCGTCGCTGCCAAGGCTCACCTCTACGTGTCCCAGTTGCAAAGTTTTTGAATCGTTTCCCGACTGAAACATACCATCATTTCCTGCAGCAGTTTGGAGTGAGACAGATGGGTGTCAAGCTAGCATACTTCGTGGGTCTACCACACTGCGACGCATTGAGAACGACCATTAAGGAAAACATCAGCTCTTTCTACAACAGTGTTGCACAAGATCCGGCCCCGGAGAGCAAGTGCTACAAGTTCTCCAATTTCATTGAGTTGATAAGCAGTCTTGCAAAGGTGGAGCCATCATGGTTACTGGAACACAAACAGCTTCTTCTGGACGTCTCGTCCTTGACCCAGGAAGTCATTGCAATTGAGAAGAAGGCACCACTGGAATCATCTCTCCACTTCTGCATAAAACAGGAACTTGAAAAGCTCCAAGAGTTGTTTGTTGTCTACTTTGAGGCTAACTTGAAGGAGCAGGAAATTTTGTTGGGATTTGTTGGGCTTCTATGCTCCTTGGATATTCCTGTTTCACCTTGTTTGGAAAACTTCATTTCCGAAAAGATTGTGAAGTCATCAGATGGCGAACTTCGTCAGGAGTACTTGGTTAAGGCAATTCTCTTTGCCTCTGACAACAAACCTTTGCAGTCTAAGAAGTTTGTGTTGAGATACATTTTCAACGCTATTGTTCTCTACGAGGGTCTAAAGAGTGGAAACTTGGACGGCTTATCTTCCAAGCCTGCGGGAGCTAAGATCCCAGTCTGGTTGGATCTTGTTCAAAATAAGATATGGTGGCTGACAAATGATGTGCTATATCAACACTCTGCAGGAGCTATTGATGCTTTAAGACTTGAGGTTCTTCAGCTAACGTCCTTGTTGATCAAATACGCTGACACTCTTGTCATGGATATCCGTAGGGATATCATAAGGTTCATTTGGAATTACCTGAAGCTTGCTGACAACATGGCAAAGCATGCTGCATATGTTGCAATGGCGTATTTCATGTGCGCATTTGAGTCACCAACTAATATGGTGCTTCAGGTCTTTGTTGCATTATTGAGGAATAAGAGCGTGGATGGAAGGTATATGCTGAGACAAGCATTGGACCTATTGGCTCCAGCAATGCCGAAGCGTATGGCTTCAAGTGGATCTTCCACAGGCTGGATAAGATGGGTGAGACGTGTGTTGTCTGAAAGCAACTCAGGAAACAACATGATTCTGTATCAGCTTTTGATTCGTCACGCTGACATCTTTTACGTTGCAAGGGATCACTTCATCCCAAATATGATTACATGTATGGGTAAATTGACTTCAGTTCAGAACCCAACAGTTGATAACCAGGTTCTTGCAATTGAACTCTCTGAAACCATTTTGAACTGGGAACTCAAAGCCAATGAGGATTCAAAGACCGGTACTGCAACTGAAGCTAAGGAGACGGTGCCTGCCAACACATCGCAACCTGATATTTCTACCGAGAAGTCTTCAAGTCTTACAGAGATCACACTATCGGACGCAACTACCCCAGATGAATATTCCATCCCGCTCTCTCAAAGAGAAGCATGTGTCCAGTATTTGATCAGATATATCTGTTTGACCCAGAACCGTGAGGTTCGTGAAAAGGCTTTGGTCATCTTGAAAAAGTTGCTCGACAATGCTCTTTGGGCGGATGTCAATGTTGAGCTATCTTACTTTGAGAAATTCCTTGTTCAAGCTGATCTCACGAATGGACTTTTCTTGTCTTATTGCCTCAATGCTCTCAAGGTCTTGGCAATTGCTCTTGAAACGAAGTCAACAGATTGGATTGTTGAGAACATTGGTTTCCTTCACAACTTGTTTGAAAAGTGTTTGAGATCAGAGAATACAGATCTACAACAGGAGGCCCAACCAGTCTTGAAGGTGGTGTTGAAGGCAATTACGAAGGAGTCTGGTTCAGATGAGAAGTCACAGTCAGAAGATGTCAAGACTTTCTTGAGACTCTTGAGCACAATTGTATCTGAGGATCTTTCGGCCCAAAACTCTGTTGCTGCTGGTGTAACGTTGGCATGGACCCTTCAGAACTACTACCCAAAGAGTTTGGACCCTCTGGTCCAGAGTTTGATAAGAACATTTGCCAAGATCTGCAAGGATCATATTAATATCTCACAAAGTGATGCTTCCAGTGCACAAGTTGAGGAGGAACAGAGAATGACCACGAAGATGTTAGAGAGATTGTTATGCATCTCTGCAATGCGTATCTCTACACTGGGAGATCAGCGTCGCATCTTCTTAACTTTGCTCGCACAGCTTTTGGACCGTTCTCTCGATATTCGTCTCTTGAACAATGTTGTCATGATTATCAGAAGCTGGGTGTTCTCAACCACCGATCTCTTCCCTACAACTAAGGAGAAAGCTGCTATCCTTTCCAAGATGCTTGTTTTCGAGGTGAGAGGTGAACTGTCACTCTCCAAATTGTTCTATCAGATAATTGTTGACATCTTTGAGGAGAAGACACTGGCTTGTACTGAGCTTACGGTCAGAATGGAACATCCTTTCCTTGTCGGTACCCGACTTTCTGATGTGGGTATCCGCAAGCATTTGATGTCAATATTGAATGATAGTCTTGAGAGAGATATAAACAAAAGGTTATACTATGTGATCAGGGAACAGAATTGGGAATACTTGGCTGATTACAGATGGTTGAATCAAGCTTTACAACTTCTTTATGGGTCCTTTGATGGTGACCATGTGTTGAAATTAGATGATTCTTACCAGTTTGCATCTCTTGAAGAGCTTGGCACAGTCATTGGTGATAAGTTCGGTGAACCAGTTCCAGGAATCGATGACCTTCTCAGCCGCCATGCTGAATTTGTCAAAATGACATCCTCTATTAAGGCTTCTGATATTCTTGTGCCATTGGTTGAGCTCTTCTATAAGAGTCCTGAAATTGTTCACAACACTTGGGTAAATGTTTTCCCAGCGGCCTACAAGTCCATCCATCGTCGTGAGAAGCAGGTATTTAAGGAAGCTCTTGTGTCTTTGTTGTCTAAGGACTACCATTCACGTCAGTCAGAGTCGCGTCCAAATATCATTCAATCATTGCTTGAAGGTATTGGTAAGTGTCCTGATATTCAGCTTCCACCTCACCTTGTGAAGTACCTTGGATACAGCTTTGATTCTTGGTATCCTGCTCTTCGAATGCTCGAGGCTATTGAGTCAGAACCTCTTGTTGAAAACAGTGTTGTTCATGAGACAAATCAGGATGCATTGCTTGAAATGTATGCCACTTTACAAGAGGATGATATGTTCTATGGTCAATGGAGAAGACGTGCAAAATACCTGGAGACGAACGCTGCTCTCTCGTATGAACAGATTGGATTATGGGACAAGGCTTTACAGTTGTATGAGGCTGCTCAGATCAAAGCTCGCAGTGGTGTGTTACCATATGGAGAGTCTGAATATTCCCTTTGGGAAGATAACTGGATTCTTTGTGCTGAGAAGCTACAACATTGGGATATATTGACTGAACTAGCAAAACATGAAGGCTTTACTGACTTGTTATTGGAGTGCGGCTGGCGTGTTGCTGACTGGACTGCCGACAGGGAACCATTGGAGCAATCTGTTAAAACAGTTATGGATGTTCCAACACCACGTCGCCAAATATTTGAGACATTCTTATGCCTACAAGGTTACTCTCAACAAAAAGAAAACCTCCAGGAGTTGTCCAAGTTATGTGATGAAGGTATCCAGTTGGCGCTTCGCAAATGGCACGCATTGCCTAAGCGTTTCACTAACGCTCATGTTCCTCTTTTGCACACTTTACAGCAGTATGTTGAGTTCATGGAAGCTTCCCAAGTTTATGGTTCGCTATTGACTACAAATGCTCAGAATCTGGACAACAAGTCCCAAGAACTTAAGAGAGTTCTGCAAGCATGGCGCGAACGTTTGCCAAACACCTGGGATGATATCAATATCTGGAACGACCTTGTCACCTGGCGTCAACATGCTTTCGGTGTCATCAACAGAGTCTACATGCCATTCATCCCTGCCTTGCAGCAAGCCAACGGCAACAGCAGTGCTAATAGCCATGCATACCGTGGATACCATGAAATTGCTTGGGTGATCAACAGATTTGCCCATGTTGCACGTAAGCACAATATGCCAGACGTCTGTGTGAGCCAATTGACAAAGATCTACACTTTGCCAAACATTGAGATCCAGGAGGCATTCCTGAAACTAAGAGAGCAGGCATTGTGCCACTACCAGAATCCAAACGAACTAAACACTGGTCTTGATGTCATTAACAACACAAACTTGGTATATTTTGCCACCCAACAAAAGGCAGAGTTCTTCACATTGAAGGGTATGTTTTTGGCCAAGTTGAAGGCACAAGATGAGGCAAATCAGGCATTTGCCTCGGCTGTCCAGATCGATCTGAATCTTGCCAAAGCATGGGCTGAATGGGGTCATTTCAATGATCGTCGTCTGAAAGAGAACCCACAGGAGATGCATTATGCAAACAATGCAATCAGTTGTTTCTTGCAAGCTGCTGGATTGTACAAGAATGCCAAGGCAAGAAAGTTGTTGTGCCGTATCTTATGGTTAATCAGCCTTGATGATACCAATGGTGCCCTATCACAGGCGTTTGAATCTTACAGAGGAGAAGTCCCAGTCTGGTATTGGATCACCTTTATTCCACAGTTGCTCACATCTCTTTCCCACAAGGAGGCAGCCCTGGTGCGTCAGATCTTGATCCGTATTGCTAAGACTTATCCGCAGGCCTTGCACTTCCAGCTCCGTACTACTAAGGAGGACTTTGCTGTTATTCAGAGACAAGCCATGTCTGTTGCTAATCGCCAACAGGGACAGAACAACAACGGCACACTATCTGCTCCAGCCAACCAGAATGGTGTCAATGGATCTGGTGCACAGAACAGCCAGTCTACAGACTCTAACGGTACTTCATCGGCTGGAAACACACGCCAGCCATGGGAGCACGTTGATGAGATTATGGGCATCTTGAAGACAGCTTATCCTTTATTGGCGCTGTCTTTAGAGTCATTGGTCGACCAAATCAATCACAGATTCAAGTCTTCGGCTGATGAGGATGCATACAGACTTGTTGTTGCCTTATTGAATGACGGTATCCAGTATGCTAATCGCTTGCCAAACCCAAGAGAAGATGCCAAGTTAGCACCTAACACAGAAGCCAACCTCAGTCGCTTTGCTGACACAGTTTTGCCTCGTCACATCAGAGCAGCATTTGACAAAGACTTCATATCTCCAAAGCCAACAGCTCACACATACATCGCAAAGCTCAGAAAATGGAGAGACCGTTTGGAAGATAAGATTGACCGCAGATACTCTAAGGTAAATCTAGAGACGATTTGTCCACACTTGAGTGAATTCCACCACCAGAAGTTCGAAGATATTGAAGTTCCAGGCCAGTATTTGCTCAATAAGGACAACAACAGCCACTTTGTTAAGATTGAACGTTTCTTGCCTTCACTTGACTTGATCAGAGGAACACACATCTGCTACAAGCGTCTCCACATCCGTGGCCATGATGGTAGCCTCTACAAGTTTGCTGTGCAATTCCCAGCTGCTCGTCACTGCAGACGTGAGGAGAGAATTTTCCAGTTGTATCGTATCTTGAACGGTACTTTGTCTGAGAAGGTACAGACTTGTCGCCGTAACATCCAATTGACCCTACCAGTTGCTGTTCCATTGTCTCCTCACATCAGAATCATGAACGATGATTCGTCGGTGGTTTCTTTGCAGGAAATCTATGAAGACTATTGCAGAAAGGCAAAGATGAGTCGTGATGAGCCAATGATGTTCCATAACCAGAAGATGAGAGACTCGTTTGATCCACACCTGCCAAAGCCAGATATTGCTAATATCAGAGTCGAAATCTTGAGTGCCATCCAGTCTACTATTGTTCCAAATGCTGTTGTTAAGAATTACTTTGCAGCTTTGTACACACAGTTCGAGGACTTCTGGTTGTTCCGTAAACAATTTGCTTCACAGTATGCCTCTTTCATCTTTATGACCTTGATGATGTCCATCAACAACCGTCAGCCTTACAAGATCCATATCAACCAAATGTCAGGTGCTGTCACAACTTCTGAGATGCTTCCTGCTAAGATTGCTGCTTCTAAGACAGGTACAAACATGTTTGCCAATACCAGTCTAGACTTGAACAGCCAGCGTGCTGCTCCATTGTTCTTTAACGGTGAAGTTGTTCCATTCAGATTGACTCCAAACATCCAACAGTTGATTGGTGATGCCGGATTGGAAGGTATATTGTCAGTTCACATGTTGGTTATTGCCAAGGCGCTTACTGAGCCTGAACCAGAGCTGGAGACATTCCTTCCATTGTTTGTTCGTGATGAGACTATTTCTTGGTTTACACAGCAGCATCGTTCCGCTGAAGAGTCCCAATTGCGCGAGATTGTTCGTGTCAATGTTGATATCATCATCAGAAAGATCCAGCAACTATGCAGTGTCAATGCTACTAATGCGGTTACAACGCAGCATGTCTTGGAACAGATTCAGCAGGCTGTCAATCCAAAGCACTTGGCTGCTTGCGATCCATTGTGGATGCCTTACTTGTGATCCTTGTCAATTTATGGCGTTTAGATTGGGATTTCCAATCCATTTTGTATATTAGAACTTTGAATGATTAATTGTAATGATAAACCACTTGTAAGATTAAAGATGAACCTCATTGTTCGGGCTTTCTCGGAAGATATTCCTGATTCGGACATTTGTCCGAACTCGACGGCACACACGAGAGGTCGCGCCAAATCAACGCTGACTCATCAGCCATTGATAAGCTACAACTTCGCTTTTTCCGTTCTTTTCCACTCAATTCAAATTGACGGATTGTTCAAGGATCAATCCAGACTTCAGATCACTTAGAAACAAGCTAAAATGACACAAGGATCAAGTCCTCTTCGCATTCTGAAGCTCCCTCAGACGTTGTTTGAGGAAGATCGCCCTCACTCCAAAGAACTTATATCCTTCTTCACAAACGTCATTAACAATGGATACGAAGTTAACAGAAAGTATAATGTGATTACATCAACCCGAATCAAGAACAGTGATGTGTTTATGACTGATCTCGGATTTCACAAGCCTGAATCATTCCTTCTCGTGCTTATCAAGACCCAGGATCTTACCATCTCAGAAATCTTAAGCATATTATCTGAAGGCAACTTGCAAGTTGAAGAAATGACCGGTGATTTTGATCCAGTGACACAAATCTCAGATAAGGATGTCCTGGGAACTGTTGGTGCGAAGTTGTATGATCACGGATCGAACGATAATGAGTCAGGTTGGGAACTCACAGGTGTGACGTCTTTTGCTAAGGGAGTAGGGTCATTCCTTATCAACTTGCTAATCGATCTGGCAAAAGAGAGCAAGAAAGACTTTTTGTTTGCATCTGTCATTTATGAGCACGGCTTGAAGGACTACTACAGCCGCTTTGGATTTGTGGAATGCCAGGAGAAGCTACTTCAGCAAATCGATGAAAATGGAAGAGTCATGGGAGGTGATCTGGAGGATGGAATCTATGCCAACCGGGACTTCCACGTTGCGTTCTTGAAGAAAGATCTATGAAAGGTGGTTGGGTCCAAGGGCATACGAGATGTTTCTCTAGTGGAACTTAAAGAAGCTCAATGATCTGCTTGCTATGATCGGTATGGAGTAGAGTTCTGCTCAGACAAAGTACACATCGAGGACATACATTCATTAACATCATTATAAAGTTACTGAGGAATCATATTCAATTATCATAATATCATCATTCATAGCAATTGTTGTAGCTGGTTGTATTCTGGCATATCACTGTGACAGGAAGCTGGTGTTGGAACGAACAGTTCTGAAAAGATTGAGCATCTCACAACCAATCTCAAATGGCAACTCTTGTGTATCTCTGGAGTTGCTGACGGGTTTCCAATTGTTCTGAGGAACCTTCAGGTTACGGAAGTGGTTGTTGTAAACATCCTTTACACAGATCCATTGAACTTTGAAGTGGCCTTTGTACTTTGACTTCTCCAGCCAAAGCCCCTTTCCATTGTTTCCCGAATGATTGAAGACATCACTGTCTGGCTCAATTAATTGGGAAAGCATCTCGGCAACGCCACAGAACTTACCAGATCCATTAACGGAGAAGAAAAGGATAATGCGCTCATTTGAAGTACGGCGCCGGTAAGCCTTACTGAGTCTTTTGTTGCCCAATTCAGTAGAAGACCAAACTTTGTTCAAGAAACTCGATCTGACGTCTTCCTCGTTGTCTGACTTTATAACGAAGAAACGAGAGCCAGGTGGCACATAGACAGTCTGTGGAGAGAGAACAAGCGGTTGATTCTCCTTGTTCGTTGTATGGTGTCTTGGAATGGGGGCAGGCTTGTAGTTATATGCATTCTTAAATCCATATTTGTAGTTCTTCTTATACAGAGGAGTGAATATTTGGGAAGAAGTGCTGTTATCTGGAGGAAGATACAATGCTGGAGCAGGGACCTCAGGAGAAGCGATGTACAGCCTGTTAGAGTAGAGGGCACTCATGTTCCAATTAGAGTAGACCAAGTTAAAACTGGAGTTGATGTCCAACGTGCGTGATTTCTCTTCAACGTTCCACACGGTGGCAACCTCCTCAAGAGGATGTTGAAGACCATTGTCCAGGACAGCCTCCCTCGTCAGATCCCAGCCGATGATAGAGGCAACAACAGACTGTGTACTGTTGTAGTCGTCCTGGATCATCGTTGTGATGTTAGTTGAAAGCCGCTGCTATAGCCGCTGAATCACCTCATGTTAGTGGGAAGGGGCAGCATAGGTTGCTTTTGTAATCTCTCAGGATACACTACCTATTACGGGGTTTGTTTACATTTCGATGGAGAAATATGTTAACTTCTTGCCCCGCATGGAGTTCGAACTTCCGATATTGTGCGATCGCTGTGGCCAGGTGGATTGTGGGAAGTGGCACATAATTTGGGGAGCTTCTCTTTAATTTACCCTTGCTCTTGGGCAGCAAGCACATCACATCAGGTACAGTTCCTTTTCTGATTGACACATTGTTCTAAGTTATTTGATAGAACAACAAGATCACGTGAATTGCCTACAAGATGTTATGGACGCAGCTGTCCTTGCTCTTGACGCTTTATCTCGTCCCATCACTTCAAGAGCAAGAGCAAGAGCTCCCCACACAACTTCCAACGCCAATACCACACAAACACATATCACAGGCCCTCTACGATGAGCTTGAAACCTGTGCACATCTCATAGACATTGCTTACTGCATATCTGGAGTCACACGGATTCAGGAACCCTTTGTTTGTGAAGGCGGTTGTGATGAATTCAACAATACCGAGGTCGTGATGCAATGGACTACAGATGAGCTAGATCTACGACCATTATACCTTCCTCGTTGGTTGTTAAGGGACTCATTTGCAACTACAGGGTATATTTCACTATGGCATGATACCAAATCCATTGTTGTGGCACTCAGGGGAACGCGGTCCTTCAAGGATACCATTGTTGACCTCAACGCCGATATGACAGAGTTTGGTAATGATTGCCCTGGATGCAAGATTCATGCTGGGTTTTACAACAGTTATCAAACTACTTGGAATTATATCGCTGATACTGCCAAGGATGTTATTCAAAGTTATGACGATTACGAAGTTCTTGTGATGGGCCATTCCATGGGAGGTGCTGTCTCTGTTCTTTTAGCTTTGGAATTACTGAAGTATAAACATGAGAACCTCAAATGTATTACAATGGGACAGCCAATGATTGGAAATCGTGATTTTGCACATTATGTGGATGCTCTGTTCCGCTCACAACTGCCAGGGTCCATTGGATCCTTTCTCCGAATAACGCACAAGAACGATCCTATCGTCAAACTACCTCTAAGGGACAACTACATCATCGGAGACAAGTATGAACACACATCAAACGAAATATTTATTAATGAACTGGGACACCAACTGCCACATCTTGAAAACGTTATCTATTGCCGTGGGAATGCAGATCCAATGTGTTCAAGCGGGATGAAATTTACAAACGACAATACTGAGCACTTGAACTACTTTCGACGTATGGGACTCTGTGGATTTGGATTACGTTGGTGAATGACATTAAACTATTTATGACTTATGAATTTATGATCTGAACCTGAAACGCGGTACATCATCTTCACTATCACTGTCATCAACTGGTCTTCGTGATGATGAGTTTGTAAGACGACTAGATGTTGTGGAGCTGGCAGTGGTACTCGATTTAACAGTGGACTGAGGCCTTCCAGGACCAACAGGCTCCATATTCTTTCTGAATTCGGGGACATTTTGTGGCACCGAAACACGGAGTGACATACCCAAGACATCTGCACCACGAGAGTTGGTGAATTGGAAACTGGCCTGGTCATCATCTTCATCAGAGTCAACAAACAGCTTGTTTCTTGGTGGATTATCAGCTACAGTTGGCATTCTTGCAGCTCCAGTCGAATCTCCAGCAGTTGCAGTTCTCGAGTCTCTAAATGAGAATCCTTGTTCCTTCTCACCACGCTCAACTGCACCAAGCATCTCCTCATCTCTCTCTGTTATCTCTCTCTTTGACGGATCATACACTTCAAAAGTGACATATTCTCTTAAACACGACATTAAAGGGTCAGCAACATTCCTGTTCCTCTGAGATCCTTTCACAGTGTTTTTCACAAATACTTTGTAGTTCTTTCTTCCTGTCCATTCAGGCTTCCAATCTTGTGTATTTGCAGGTTGACTCAACTCTGGGGACGAATGACGAAGTGCCACAGAGTCCTCTTCAACAATGGCCAGATCACGAAGATGTTCAACAGCAATATCCTCATCCAAAGGAACATCAGCACCAAGATCATGGTCGGCACGCTCAACTGCGCGACGCTTAGCCTTAGCAACTGCATCGGAGAATTGTTGAGGAGCCGACTCTGCTGGAAGAGAACGCTTAGTGGATGAGGTTGGAACAGATATTTCAGGTTCTTCTTCTGAATCTTCAACTTGTACTTCATCATTAATTCGTTCTTTTGTTGGTATTTGTTCTGGAGTAGGCTCAGACGATTGGACTTGTTCTGTTGGCTCGGTCATTGGCATCTCCAAGGACGGTGTGAAATGTGTGTCCAGCATTTGGTTCTCTAGCGGTTGAATTCTTGATCTCTTCTTCTTTTTAGAAGTCTCATCAAGATCCAGAGAACCATTTTCAGGAATGCTAGTGATTGATGACTTCTCCTGGACTTTATCCGACGTTTGTGTAGGAGGGACTTGGCTTTGGGATTCCATTTTACCACCTCCAGCAAAGAAGTCCAAGCTATCAAGGGGCCTGATCCTGCTGGATCTCTTCTTCTTAACGGGCCCTTCATCTCGTGCTTCTGGTGATCGTGTTCTTTCTGGCCGTACTCTCATCAAATGATCCACAGTGACATCCTTAACTGAGGTAAAGATATCTGCGGTAGTCACAGGATAGCGTTGAAGTCTCCTGGCTGCTTCATCAATGACTGCAACCTGACGAGTTTGATCATTTGTGATATTCTGATCTAGATATATTGATTTCAAGAGGTGTTTATCAGGAAGTTGAACGAGAACTGGTGTGTTGGATCCGACATGCTTCTCAACAAAGGCAACATATGGTGATGCAGTTAGGTTTGATTCTGTGAAAGTGTAGAGATAAGAAGTTGACCCACCAAGCTCTAATATTGGGGCTGTCATCTTGAACTGCTTCTCATCTGAAAATATAAAAGCCAATCCTTCAAACAAGGACTTCCGTGACTCATTTGGTTGATACTTCTTACTGAGGACAAAGTCATTGATCTTTGGAAGACTCTCCTCAAAATGTTCAGTCATTGCCTCCTCTGCAGAAATTAACGAATCAATATAACTCTTTGACACAATGGGTATTCCTCGTACCATTGCCTCCATCTGTGTGGTACTGCTGCTCTCATTCTGTACGACTAAGCAGGATGTGACCTTGGTGAAGTCTCCTGTGATTGAAACACTAAGTCTTTCTAAAGCCGCCTCATCAACATGAACTCCTCTATCAACCATAACTTGTATAATCTTCCTTTGAAGGGTGAATTTAATGTTTTTGATACCAATTGTTCCCTGAGTCGTGCGATCGATGGTCCTTGTTGTGGGTGAATCCTTTGATCCAGAGACAGTGTCACCGCCCAACGTCGACTTCTTACCCAAGAAGGATATCACAACTTCATTGGAACGAACCTCAAGTATGAGATGTGTCTTAGAGACTGTCGTGTTGTCAAGGTACAACTGTGAACCGACTAGGCGCCCAACGGTATATGAGTTTCCTGTGGGGAGAAGACGCGAGATCTTGTGCGTGATATCTTCATGAGTGTTAGTGGTCGTTACTACCAGCCAGTGGTTTAATTAGACTCACCATCTTTAGATTTGTATTGACACTTAAAGTGCCACATCTTGAGCTGCTCAGTGTCAGACTTGCTTAGTTTTGGTGGCGTTTGTTAGTGTTGATGGAGGAACGCGTTGGCTCTTTAAAAAAAACATCAGTAGTCAGTAGTCAGCCAGTGAGCAAGCACTCCAGTCACATCAGAGGCAGGACAGAAGTACAACCAAAGCTGAAAATGACTGATTCGGATACTCGCATGGATGATGATGGTATGTATTGATACTTGTTTCATTTTCCTACCTGAAACCCTCCGAGACATCAATACTAATATCAACACCCAGTCTCAACACCACAGTTACCCACAACAAAAGAAGGCCTTACGGTGGCTCGATCACTACAAGGATACGTGATAATTGCTCGTAATATTCATGAAGAAGCATCAGAGGAGGATGTCACCGATTTTTTTTCCGAATGGGGACGTGTAAGGTCTATTCACCTCAACTTGGACAGACAATCAGGGTATGTCAAGGGCTACGCCCTCATTGAGTACAAAGAGCGGCAAGAAGCTGAAGATGCACTATCAGAGGCCAATGGTTCAGAGTTTATGGACAAGATCTTGGAAGTGGACTACGTCTTTGTGGATCCTCCGCATGAAATAAAACAGGACTCTAGGTCAAGAGAAAGATCACCAGAAAGACAACGTCCTGCAGCGGCTGGCTATGCTAGCAGAAGACAAAGAGCAGACTCGAGTTGAATCCAGGTTTGAACTACAAGCATAATCTGTTATTAAGTGTGTATGAATGTTAAAAAATGCTCTATTTGAAGTTCAATGCCACAGCAAAGGAGAGGCCTGGCTTAGCTTCATCCTGAGGTCTCTGTGTTAATGGAACGTTGTACGACAAATCCAGAGAAGCGGCATCAGCTCTGTAAGAAATACCGACACCAGTAGCAGCAGCCAAATCGTAGTCTCTGGCAGCCTCAACACCTGCCTCATAAGACTCACGAACGTCACCAGCATTGACGAAACCGTAGAATCTCAATGGCGAGTTTTTAGCAGTGTTTGGAACACGAGTGAAGAGAGACAGACCAAGCTTCAAGGCAGAAGCACCACCAACGTAGTCATTCTCAGTTTTGTAACCGACAGAGTTCAACTGGAAACCCTTCAAAGAGTTCAAGCCACCAAGGAAGAACTTATCAGAAATGTGAAGCTTCTCAGATCCACCTTCAACAAATGACTTGATGACACCAGCCTCAACATCAGCAGACAATGTGACGTTCTTGTTAAAGAAAGAAGTTGTACCCGCAAACTTGAGCAAAGTCTTGTTAAATGGAAGCAATTCAATGTGGTTGTTCTGGGAAGATGATCCCTGCTGGAAGGTGTGCTGATCGACAGAGTTATGACCAGCAAACTCATTGGTAAAGTCAAGCAAAAAACCATCCGTGGCAAACTTTCCCATGAATTCACGAGTGTCAAGCTTCCAGTTGGCAGTGGCAGCGAGCTTCATGTCACCTCCTGCGTATGTACGGATCTGGTCTGAAGCGGAGTTGGCAATATCGGTAACTTGTCTCATGGTTCCAGAAACACCAGCTGTCAAAACCTTCGTACCTCCAGAAGTTCCAATGATTTCAGCATTCTGGTATCCAAGGAATGCACCAATAGCATATTGCTGGTGGCTTGCCCATTTTGTGGCATCGATGGTAGCAATGGTTGGGTTGAGAATGAGACGGCCAGAGACACTCTTGTACAATGGGTGCAAGTAGGTCAAATCCCAAACCTTACGGTTCAATGTCTTTCCAAATGGATCGTAGTTTAAGTTGATGTCAACGAGGAATGTGTCAGCCTGTTGGGAGAAGTTTGGATGTAAGTATCTGAAACCACCAGCGACATCATAATCTGTGCTGCGGGAGTATGAAGAGTACTTGAACAATGGAAGTTCGGACAATGAGACAGAAGCCTTGACAGGAACTGGACCTTCTAATTTGGTCATCTCGCCTTTAACGATGGTAGGTGGAACTGCGGTCTCATCGAGATCGAGCTTTATGCGAATATCACGGAACAATCCAGTATACAACAGCGTCTGCTCCATGTTTGACATAGATTTTTGAAGATCTCCAAAGGACATGTGTGGTTTCTCGTTAAGAGCAGGGTCAACGAGTCTCTGTAGGTAATCACTCGTGAAATCACCTCCTGTAATAGAGATGCTGTTAAGCACCACAGGTTTGGTACTCTGTCTGCTAATTACATCAGCTTGGATATCGCTGTGGAGGCGGTCTGAAAGTGACATTTTGCTTGGTTGGGATACTTTTGGAGGGTGCAATTGAAGGAGGAAATTATCAAAACACGCCCTAGTCCACACTAGTGAGCAATTGGAACCTTAACAAGTCGAAAGCCAATTCGACGAATCGGAGCGCACGCGGAGGCTCGAGAATTTCTTGATGGAAAACACCCGAACATTTCTGTCAAGGGCAGGGCTCGTCTCTATGCCAAATGCCTACTACAAAGTCCGTGTGATAACTAAAAGTCCTCGTATCAATAAAAGTCATGAGAAATACAATATCAATAATCAGTTCATTATCTCTTGTTCAAAGGCAGGTCATCATCATCGTCGTCTCTATTCGTAGGTTTTGGTGTTGGATGCGAGTACACACCAGTAGTGCTCTTCTTCTTATCAAGATGGGTATGAGGAGGAGCACGGCGTGGTAGGAACGGATTCACAGACTTCTTCTTCGGAACTGAGGGTGGTGCAGTCTGATATAGTGAACTCTTTCCTGTAACCATTGGAGCTGGACGCTTCTCGGTGGTCTGTTCAGCATTAGAGAAGCGACTTGGTGAATAGTTCGGTTGTTTCTCTGTAGCAGCTGGTTGTGATAGATGTGGAACAGATGCCGAATTCTCCTTTCTCTTTGACAGCTTATTTGAAAGAGTGTTGATCTGGCTTAGAGCCTCAGAACTTCCCGAAGGACGGGAATCAACAGTGTTGGATCTGCCAAGAACCCCCGCATGAGCATTCAGATTGTTCCTTAGACTCTGTTGAGCATCAGTTGGGGCAGTAGGGTTGGAAACAGAACGCTTGTGTGGTAGAGGTGGAAGCTGGTTGCGTGTATGGTTCACTGGCACACGCGGTGCATTTGGTAGTACCGGCGAAGTCATGGGTGGAAGAGATTGAGGAGGTGAGTTTGATGTAGCAGCTGGAAGAGGATCATTGGTCGATGTTTGACCGCCGAGAATCTGTGAAGAAACAACATGCCCCTTAGTTATAACTGGAACGTTCTTGATATTGTGTCCGTGGGCAACAATCTGTGGTCTTGTGATGACTGGGGAAGATGTGGCACTGGATGTTGTAGATGAGGCGTGAAGCGTCTGACCCTCCAAAACAGGGGAGCTGTTCTGTGAAGAAGCCAGTGTGAGCTTGTTGGAGGAAGCTGGGGCCTTACCAGATAACAAAGAACTTTGCTTAACATTTGGAATGAATGATGATGGTGCAGGTTGGGTAACACGGTGTGGGGGCGGTGGAGGTGGGACGTGACGAGGTTTAGAAGACTCAGCAGGTGGTTCAGTAGATGTCGGACCGGCAACTGATCTCGATTGTGTTATCCTGTTCAATCTGTTCCTCAAGCTGGCAATCTCAGACTTCTCCTGGTTGTAAGATGAAGAATATATGTGTGAATTGTTCAACTGACTGGCAGTAGGCGCAGCTTCACCCATGTCCCTCGCAACCTGTTCGTGAACTGTCTTACCAACTTCCTGATCAACAGCCTCCTGGACTTCCTCTGTTGCTGTTGCTCCAGCTCTAACAGCCGTCCCATTTGTGACAGGAGCACTTGAAGATTCCGTCTCTTTCGGAGCTGGCATAATCTGAACAAATTGTGGATGAGAACCTGGAGCACTTGGAGCACTTAGTGCGCTTGGAGCACTTGGAGCACTTGGAGCACTTGGAGCACTTGGAGCACTTGGAGCACTTGAAGATTCATTCAGTTTCTGAGCAGGCAGAATCGGAACAAGTCGTGGAGCGGCTTTCTCCTGTACAATCACTGGGCGTTCATGAGACTGATTTTGTGACAACTGAGCCGTAGGCTTTTGGGATGCGTTATCAGATACCCTAGATTCTGAGGTCTTACCTTGAGAAACAGTATTTTTAGAGACAGCTTCAGTATTTGAAGATTGTGTTCGTTCTTTCTCGACTGGTGGTGGAGGAACAGTGTTTGGTGTGGTAATAACAACGGATGATGGAAGCAAAGGAGCACCGGTTGTAGCTGGAGTTGGAGCTGGCGTATCTTTGGAAATAGAAGCGGATGACCCAGTACCTGTTCTACTTGACTGAGGAACAACAGGCGCTACCTTGGTTACAGAAGACTCCGTTGCAGATGACATATGAGGTGGTGTAGGTTGCTGGATAATAGCCACCGGACGTACAGCAGTTGGTGCAACTTCAGAAGTGGATTTAGTCCCCCCATTGCTTGATGAAACAGCAATTGGTGCAGCACTAAACTGAGCATGACCGGATGCAAGAGGTGAATTAGATGGATGTGCAACTTGTTGTGGTGGCTTTGGTGCCCGTACCTGTTCCAATGGCGCTGGTGGTAGTGGAAGCTGAGGAGTCAACTGGCCCATTTGCATAAGTGGTGACTGCTGAAAAAGATTCTGAGGCTGAGGTCCAGCATTTACAGTCATTCCAGGAAGCGGTGGATGATACTGAGCGTCATCGTAAGCGGTAGGCAACCCCGAAAATGTAGGGAAGTGGTTGTATGGCATATGCTGGCCTGGGTGATGTTGGAAAAGACTGATTCCGGATGATGTACCTGCGTAGGCCACGCCTTCATTAGGACTAGCACTAATGATTGGAGGTTGTGGTTGTAGTTGATGCTGATGTTGTGGCCAGGATGGTTGATGTTGCTGACGTTGCGGCTGTTGCTGAGGTTGATTATGCACTTGCATTTGTTCCACGGGAGCTGTGCGATCTGGATCTGGATGGCTGTGAGAGTGATCAGATTTACCAGCTGGTGGAAGATATAGCATATTGGAAGATCCCAGAGAAACTGATCCAGATGATGTACTAGATGCATGAGATGAACGACGGTGGTGGTGGTGATGGTGGGCTGGAGCTGGAGCTGGGACGGGTAGAGGAGCACTCACAAGTTCAGCGTCAAAATCATCATCATCAGAATCCAAACTGATGATAATTGGCTCAGCCTTCTGTTTCTTCGGTGGTTGGTCTTCAATCTCCACCGATACTGGAGCCGATCTCTTGGGTGGTGATACTGTCTCAACAGTAGATGATTCAGTAATCGAAGAAGAGGGCTCTTGCAAAGTAGTGGGAGTGGAACCTTCCGTCAGAGTTGTATGCCTTGTTGGTTTGGAATTTTCTGCCTTCTTATAGTTGCCCTCTGAATCCTCATACAATGGAGTCCAGGACCCATCGCTATCGATTTCCACTGTATCACACTCTTCAGGTGTATTCTTCAAGATATCCAAGACGTACTCATTCAGAGACATGTCCTTGACAGTAACTTTCTGGTAGCAAATAGGACATGACCATGTAGGAGCCTGTTGTTGAAGATATATGAAAGATAATGCGTCAAAGCAAGGCATATGCTTGCAGTGCACACTTTTCACTGGATATTTCATCCTTTGGAAGGACAATGGACACTTCAAACTCAATCGCGTTGCCATCTCCTGAATATCATCTTCATCCGCATCATCATCCTGGAATTCATCAAGTGTGGTTTTAAGTAGTGTTCGAGGATTAGCAAGGACTTTAGCCAAAATCTTTTCAGCTGAAACTTCCTCCACAATATAGCAGAACATGAGGTACTCAACCTTCGTAAATGCATATACTATCTCCAATACATTATTCTCTTTGACATATGGTGTAAGATTTGCGGGTTTAGCAGTTCCTGGTTTGTTCTTGATTCCTTTGACATTGTCCTTGATGGCTTGCTTGTTGAAGTGTATCTCCAAGGGTGATGGGAATTCGATCAAAGCATCAGTTGAAGGTCTGCTCTGATCATAAACGCCTGAGAATAATAGAAGTCTCATACTCTTGTCAGATTTGAGAATGGATAAATCCTTAGCATTCAAACTGAATGTAATAGTGCAGTTCCCTCGAACGTCTTCTGCTCGTACGCATCTCCCAGCGTTGGGAGTCACGAGCTTCTTGAGTGTGAAGAACGGGTTCTCCCTAAAGAACAACCAAGGTCTTGCAACTTGAGGATTTCTGGAACCCGTTCCTGTGAGAGTTGTATTTGAATCTGAATATTTGCGGACAAGAGTCTCCCAGGATGGAGGAGTCTCTGTTTTTCCCACATCTGATATGAGATCCTTCATGGCTGCAATCCGAACTGCATCATTGTTGTCATAGCCTTGCTGTACAAATTGTCGAATTCGATCTTGAAGGTCCGCCTTCCTTCCTGTCTGTACCAGATTGATAGTACGCGCAACTGCCTTTAGCTCGGTGACCTTGAGCCAATACAAGGTGTTGTCAATCACCTATACCTAATGTTAGTTCTCTGAGCGCAAAGAAGACAGGGGGAAAGCCACTCTTTTGTCAGGGCGGCAAGACAAAATAACGTACCTGCTTGTCGCTTGCAATAGCCGACATGGTGAGGAGAGAGCCACTCTATTGTAGATTGACTTTGTAGTTCTTGTCTGAAGATAAAACTGATCTACAACAGGGACGTGTTTGGTCAATCTGAGGCGCCGTCTTCTCTGACAAGAAAACCATTAGGTAATGCTTAGCTAAGAATATGAGTCCCGCTTATGTCATCAATACAAAACCCCTTTTTCGGTTTGCGCACATCCGCGAATTCTCCGTTGTGGCTGAGCTTCTGCTTGGCGCTCCATGTGTTGATTGATATGCTTCTCATTGACGGTGTATATCAGGGATATCTCTCGCCCAGTTTGCTCTGTTCTCTTCTCTCCCCTTCTCATCACCACCACACACGAAGCCACCCCGGTACGGACATCTGTAGTTTTCACTCTGGACCTCTGCACTTCTTACCCTTGTCACAAAGATAACCAAGGACCTAGAGTAATCTGAAACGGAACCACAAAGCAACTCATCACTATGGGAAAAGCAGCATCCAAACTTTCGAAAGACGAGCTTGCCTCTTTGAAGAAGTCCACCTACTTCGACAGACGTGAGCTTCAACAGTGGTACAAGGGTTTCCTCAGGGATTGCCCTTCGGGTCAAATCACAAAGACCGAGTTCATCAAGATCTACAAACAGTTCTTCCCATTCGGAGACCCATCTGACTTCAGCAACTATGTGTTTGAAGTCTTTGATACAGACAAGAGCGGAACAATCGACTTCAAAGAATTCATCTGTGCTCTCAGTGTGACATCCAGGGGAACGCTCGAGGAGAAACTCGTTTGGGCATTCCAGTTGTATGATCTCAACAACGACGGAAAGATAAGCTACGACGAAATGCTTGCCATCGTGAGCGCTATCTACAAGATGATTGGCTCTATGGTGAAACTCAATGATGACGAGGCTACTCCGGAGCTCAGAGTCCAGAAGATTTTCAACTTGATGGACAAAGATCGTAATGGTGAGATCAGCTTGGACGAGTTCAGAGAGGGTTCGAAAATTGATCCAAGCATAGTCAGTGCTTTGAACTTATACGATGGATTGGTTTAAAGTCTTCGGTTTAGTCATGGGATTTCCACTTGCTTTTTTTCTTCTTATTTCTTGTTGTTCTTTTCACGTTTGCTGTTTGATTTCACATTGCTTCACTGCACTCAAGACGTTTGAGAGATTGTGTGCCTTATTTGCCGAATTTTGTACTTTTACTCCTCAGGCATATACACACGTTTATTAACAAACTAGTTTTGCATTTCCTGACTTCAATCACTTCTTTCATTTCGTAGAGGCTACATCCAATGGTTCAGGTCATAGTCATAAAACGTTTCTTAATTAGCTTGAGTTTTTTCGACATTGAGTCCCACACAAGGGCCATGATCATCTACGTCATGCACGTTCGGATAGTGTCATCTAAACTCTCTCAGCAGTCCAAATAGCAGCTCTGCATGTAAGCTTGATTGCCTCTGTTAGAAGCCAGTATGGAACAGCCTTCTCAGCGTCGTGTTCAACGGCTGTATCCAAGTGTTCAAGCTCATCGTCTCTAAATGTTCTGATTGTCTTCTTGATCTGTTGCAATTCTGCACTGTCAACTCCCTTAACAACTTCTCCTGTTGTAATATCAGTGGCTGGAATATCAAACTTGTTTTGAAGGATTCTGAGCTGGTCGTTATAATGACCTCCAATCACTGTTTCGACAGCAACAGTGCAGGCCATTGCGGCCTCAGTACCAATAAGGGCAGTTCCAACTCCCATTGAGAAGGCACCAAGTTTCCAAAGAGGGGTAATAATAGATGGTCTCACACGGCGTTCAACTTGAAGACTATTGAAGGTATTATGATGGTGAATTTCCTGTTCCCACATGTGCTTGAGGACTGGCTTTAGTGATGGGTCACGAATTGATAGCACTTGGTACTGGCCAGCGTAGATATAATTGGCACCAAGCTCACCAGCTTGATCAACACGGATCACACGGTCAAGGAATGCCTTCTGTTCCTCAGAAAGAGCACCATAGGAGTATTGTTTTGGAGGAGATGGTGGTTCCACTTCAGAGTCCGCTGGAACTTCTTTCACTTGCGAACGCAATTGTGAAAGTGTGGAGAAACGGACAGTTTTAGGAATGGTCTTGACAAGTTGTTTTGATGACATATCCGGAGAATCTTTTACGTGAAACAAGGTTAGAAGACTGAATACAATCTTGCCCTGGTGGAAAAAAGGGTGTCTTGATAACCAACAAGTACAGCTACTCTTCGGCAATCGGATGATTTTTGGGCCTCGCGTCTCATCCGGACACCAGGCTCTCTACTCTCTACTCTCTACTAGTACACGTCCGGAATTATTTGAGAATGACCCTGTATAATAAATACCCATGAAAAGTGACTAACTATTAACTATCCCATTACCATAACGTCTTGTTCCACTTCTGAAGCTCTTGTGATTGTTGAATAACATCTTTCTGTGCCTTCTTTCTCATGTAGAAGATCGGACAGTCCTTATTAGCACACAACACATCTTGATGAAGAGAACCTTGACATCTTTGACATTGTGTCCAAAGCCTTGAAAACTTGATCTCCAGTGTGTTCAGAGAGGCAAGTGCTTCACTGTAGAGCTGACCAGCCTTAGGTTTGCAATTTACACAAAGTGTACCTTGGTTGTTCTTTGGCAATGCTGTCTTGCAACCTTTGCAAGTCTCGACCTTCTTAACAAACTTCATCAATCCACCACTTGTAGCTGCTGCAACTTTAACTGTTCTTGTGTGTGCACCATTCAACAATTCACGTGTTCTCTTCTCACCCAAGATAGGTTCGAAAATTCTGATCAATGGGTTGGACAATTGGTTCTCCAAGTAGTACTTTGTGTCAATTGGCAAATTGTGCTCCAACACCCAAAGTGGATCTTCTGACTTCTCATAAGCTTTTGTACCAGCAGTCTTAATGACAACATAAGCAACACGGTCACCTAAGGTTGGAGCAGAACCAGCATCTCTTTTTCTCATCCTCTCTGCAAGTTCAACGTGGGGCTGTTTGTTGGCATAATCTTGTCTGGACAATGCCTTGGTGATAACCAACTGTTGCATATCAATTCTGTTTTGCAATAAATCAGCAATGGTTTGTTTAACATATGCCTCTGCACCTGGCACATCTCTCTTCTCAAGAATCAGCTCTAAGACTTTGGTAATGACATTGGACACCAAACGACAGTTATCTCTTCTGACTGTTTCGATACCCTTTGTATCCATCTTGTCAAACTTATCAGTTCTTGTCCAGTAAAGACCAGCATATCTCTTTTTGTTGATAAGCAAGTATGGGAAATAGACTTTTTCGAATTCCAACTTGATTGGATTCAAGAACTTCGTTGACACATAATCTGCTGCTTCTTGTCCCATCTCCATACACGTCTCCAAGTCATCATATCCGAACTTCACCATAACAGAATCGGTATCACCATAAATGACTTGAGCATCGTATTTGAAGCCATTTGCAATGTTGTAATGGTTCTGCACCTCCTGCTTGGTCTGTTCAATCATCTCTCTACCGAAAGCTGTGACAGAAGAGGAAATGGCCAAACATGGCAACTTACCAATGGTTGCACCTGTGAAACCATAGACGGAGTTAGCAGAAATCTTCAAGGCCAATTGTCTACCGTTGAGGACACCCTTCTTGAATGGATCGGTTTCGTTCTTGAGATCTCTCTTGGCTTGCTTTCTGGCACTCAACAACTCTTCAAGAATAATAGGTAAGAGGCCCTTTCTCTTCTGTGTCTTCACGAAACAATCACCAGATGGTGCTTGTGTGTAATCAACGTCTTTCTGCAAGCCCAACTTCTCAATTGTAGCCTTGTTCAATAATGTCGTGTAACACAAGTTGTGGGCCATCATAATACTCGGATACAAGGAACTGAAATCCAATGTGGCAATAGGAACGTCGTAGTAACCCCTCTTCGGTTCAATGACTGTAGCACCTTCATACTGAACATCTGAACTTCCATTTTGCTGCAAGTTTGGAATGACGATATCCTTTTCCAGACACTTTCTGTAAAGCTGGGAGATGACTTTAATCTGCTGACCTCTTGTGAGAAGGAAGGAGAATGGAACACCCGTGACTCTCGCCATTTCAGTATAGTTAACAAGACACATAAGCTTTTCTAAAAGTCTCAAAGGTAAGTAAGCGTCCTTGAGACAGTACACAGCCAATCTTCTTCTCGTTTCACTGTTACCATTCTGTAAGTCTGTAATGTTCGAATGTTGGACTTCCTCCTTTTGTTCGTTCAAGAAATGAGCAGACACAGAATTCAAGGTATACGATCTCAGCTTGTACTCTCTCTGGATAAATTGAAGCAAATCCAACTGCATTCTTCCATCAATGTTGATGGACTTTGATTCTCTCGTACCATATGCCTTGGAACTGAATGTTGTGTCTTTGATTTCCTGTTTCACGTGCTTGAGTCTTCCAAAGAATGGGAAATCTGCCAACTTAAGAGCAGATGCACGGTCCAACAGATATGGCAAATCGAAATTTGTGGTGTTGTAACCAATGATCACATCAGGATCTACCTTGATGACAAAGTCCTTCCATGCCAATAGCATCTGCTGCTCAGTCCTATTCTCAAACACTTGAGAACCTGTGATTGGAGCACAGGTATTCACAGTGAACACATTACGAACGAAAGGTTTGGCTTCTCCTGATCTTGACACAACGTTGGCGATCTGGATGACCGGGTCGAATTGAGCCTCTGGGAAGACACCTTTTCTTCCGGCACACTCAATATCAAACGACAAGATACGCAATGGGGCACTCTTAAGCCAATCTCCTTCTGGTGCACGGGAAATCAGATCTCTGTAATCAATATTAACTTCAAGCTGACAATTGGAGATCTTGCTGCGTTGTGGAACCATCGTATACTTTCCTTTTGGTAACGTGATCCAACTCATACCTGTAATCTTGCAATCAATCATCATTCTCATGAGGTACTGGATGTTGTCAAATGTCATAAGACCATCACCTCCTGTTCTGAAGAGGCCATTAAATGAAATCTGACCACGCTCGAATCCACTTCTGATCTTTGGGATATCCTTAGCGTTAACAGCCACGATTTTTAGAAATACTGTCTTCTGGTCTCCATTATATCCCCAGATGGACTCCTTCATGACAATCTCAACCGAATGAACACCTTGGAAATTCTGTTGAAGATGTTTTGTGAACTCTTCGATGTGTTCCTTTCTGAAATTGATTGGCGCTGGAACATAAAAGTAATGCAAGAATCCAGTAACGTTACACAAGACGGAGAAACCCTCTTCAGTAACACCAAAAAACTTCACGGCGGATGAGCCCTCTGTCAGAGCTTCTTCAGCATCTAACTGCTGGAATGAGATGTCGTGTGTAGCAGGGTTGAAGTCCTTCGGAAGTGGTGGTCTCTCCCATATTTGATCATTGGAGGACTTGACTTCATTCTCCTCTGTCATTGTCATTAACTCTTTCTCAAACTTGGAGGGTTCAACCTTCACTCTTGCAGACTTTTGAGAATATGGCTGTGGTTTATGCAGATGTGGCTCATCATTTATAGTCTGTAATGCAACGGGTTGTGAGTGTGCTTCATGATGTAGTTGTTCTTTCGCTCCAGTGGGCGTGTGGTCGTATTCACTAGCGTCAATGACCTTGGGCTTCTTTGTTCCCTGTTCGCTCTCGATACTAACGAGAACTCTCTTGGAGGTCTGTGACATGTGTGGTAGTAGTGTAATGAATGGGGTGTCTGTGTCTATAGTAACGCGTGTGAGGTTTGTTGATGTTGATTTTATCTGGAGAGGAAGGAAAAACGCGTCGCGTCTATCGCGCTAGCAAACGCGGTGGCGTTGGATTTCAGGGCGCGACCATGACTAAGCAAAAATCTTGATGATGTAATCTTGGTGTAAAAGCTGAGTAAGCTGTCTCTTTCTGCTTAGTCAACAAAGGCCATTCGGTAAATCGTGTTAAAATTCATACTGTTTGGGTTCTGTAGACTCTATACGGATTCTACACCTCATTAAAGCAGGGGATTGAAACATTGAATCTCTGTAAGACGTTGCGAGTGTCCGATTCGTGTTCCGGGTGCGGTCGTCCAAGTCAGTCAGGGAGGGTGTCCTAATATCCCACAGACGGCAAGAACAGGGTTTGCAAGAGGCCAATTACGGTTCCTGTCAAGATTCATGACATATGTAGAACATTCCATGAACAAGTCTAGCGGTTTTGGGGTTTGGTTTTCCTTTGTTGGTGGTGGCTCTGGTGGAGAGCGTGTTCGGCTCCGCCAAACCCCCGCTCCTGGTCCTCTATCACTCCGAAATAGGCAGCACCAGAAGTAACACATTCCAATAATCCTTCAATTCTTCTCTCACATTGGTTTTAACATTATTCCCAAATTTTGAAAAGCTGAATAATGCGTGGTGGCGCTCCACCCTTAATGCTGCCTATCCCCTTCTTGTCTCTTTGTGGAATGCATTGGGCGGCTCCCAAACCCTGATATGTGCTCCTGATACATTACTGGTTTCAGTTGTGCAGCATCATTTGCTCTGTAGTGGTATATCGCAAGGGTCTTTGACCGCTTGGAGGATTGTGGTTGGGATTGGTACTGCTTCCCTCTTGATATTCTGGGTGTTCTGTGGTTGCCCCCTGAAAGGAAATACTCGAGTTGGCTGTAGTAGTTGACCAAAGTCTCAAACCTTCCTCACTTTTCTTCATATATCACACAGTTGAGATACTTAGACTATCCTTTGAGTTTGAGTAGTGATTTCTTGAAGCACGTGTAGTATTCTGGATGTTGTTGCTACCTTGTCTTAGTGTGCTGTTCCACTCTGTGTAAGTCAGATCTGGTGGAAGTTGATAGAGCCCCGTATGGATTTTCAAGAGGCTGTAGTGGCCAGCTGTTTATCTGTATATGTGTATCTGATCATTGTTGAGTCCGATAATACAAATGGTTAGTCGTTGTTGAACGGTTTGGACTTGTTATCATCCTTCCCAGGCTGCCCGAGCAGATTTGTGAATATTCCGAGACACACGAAATTGGAGCGATTAAGTATACTTTTAAACTCCAAGAACAATGAATGACTCCTCTGAAAAACTTCTTCGTACTTACTACTTTTTTATGTATCCCCATGGATGACTTGTTAGTTTCTGCAATCAGAGCACTCTCATGCCGGCGTATAACTGCTTCGCCTACTAGCGGAAGATCTCTGGTCGATCCAGCACAACAAGAGCAGCAAACCAGTCCGACAAAAAGAGTATTCAGCCCTAACTAAAAGAATCCCGTTAAACCAGTAAATTTGCTCCGATTAATAACCATTTCAAGCTTGTTAATTACAAGGAATTAACGTATGGTCAGCAGAGACAGCGGCTCCACCTCCGTCCCTTTCCCTGGCAACGGGCGTGCAATATGTAACTCCAGAAAACAATGCTGAGGTAATTGCAATTCTAAGCATTTTTACTGGTCCGCTGGCTATCCTACTGCATATAGAAGCTGATATGTCAACCACTACTTACCTACATATGCATGATCATTCTCTTCAAGAGCACCAAAGGGAGTCGAGAGATGGTTGGTGAGTCTACGGCATTAGGGCTGTTGACTGAAGCCGCATTTCGAAGCAAGCTCCAAGGGCTATTTCAGCTTTCAAAATAAATGATCTGATGATCAGTCTAGAATCTCAGAAGTTGAGCGAGAATTCTTCGGTGGACATATGGTTTTCCCGCATGAAGTCCACATGTATGGAGAAGTTTTCCCTGTTCGCGGGAGTCGCTCTTGTAAGCAGGCTTTCGGGTGGCATTCCTCAACATAGAATGGCTTTGTACTTACTTTACCTCTTGAAGCAGGTAATTTGCTCGTTACGATGGCTCTTGTTTCAATTCAAGCCTTGAGAACCACGTCATACTGAGTATTCCACATGGGAATCGGCTGGAGTCGGGCGGCCCATGAACCATGGACCATAAGGCTGGAAAAGAAAAAAAAGTTTTTGTGCCAGTAAAGCCGTGCGTCTGCTTGCGTTCTGCCTGAGCCCTGCTCAGGTAACAAATCAATGCTTTAGTGTATGTGTAGGGTATAGCTTGTACAATTCGTGGGGGGTGTCATTTAGGTTTTACTGTGCTTTGAAGTCGATTGAGTTTATCAGATCAATATCGGTTTAAAGTTGTAACTGTACAGCCTTACAATGGGGCCTTATCTTTCATTCGATGGTCCCCCTGCCGAGGTGGACCGTAGTTCGGCCGCCCCATAACATTAAAAGTCCGTGCAGACCAGGTGAGGGTCAAGCTGCCGCGCCGTAACTGCTCATGACTCGGAAATTCTACTATGGCAAATTCAAGTGCAAAAAATTAAATGAGCAACGTCATAAGAGGGTTCCTTTTTTATGGAATCCGGTCCGTGGCAGGGGTGATCGGCGATTAGGGTTGCAAAGGGTTCACCATGTGCCCTCTTACCATTGGTCACCGCAAGGATCAGCGGTGCTTAAGTGAGACACAGGATCATGAATTGTAGGGGGAATAGCCCATACCAAGAGTTTTCGAATCTGCACTAAAAGAGCTTATTTGCCCGTCAGATATGCAGGTTCGGGCTGGCCCCGTTTCTTTTTATTGCGCCCCGACCGCGACGGACTCGTCGCATTGGCCCTTTGCTGTGCTAGGGTTAATAGGTAGTCAATCAAAACTCTTGGAGGTGTTTTTTCCAATGCGATGTGCCTTTGAGCCTTCAGTCCCACTAAAAGATTGGAGTGTTACCAGTGTATGTAGGGTCTATGAAGGAACCGTTACAGGAGACAACTGGATTGGGGTCCCCCTTCTGAGACCTGTAAGAATTTGTAGTGAACCCAGAACACAAACGCCTCCAGGACTCAGGGACGGCCCCGCCTTTCGCCCCCAGAGGACACCGTACCATCTTCATGTGCCGTATTTTGTTTCAGGTGCTTATAGCACAATGAGAAAGAGCCAATCAATGGAAGGTGTTGTCAGCGTCCCATTACTTTTTCTTCTTCATGGAACACAGAAGTACCGCACCTTCATGCCCGATCTCGCATGTGCCATGCATCTTGCACCTTCCCATAACGGCGGACACCCTCTTCTGCGCAAATCCTCCAAAATTCCACAGGTATATAAGACTTAAGGATCCCTACTCTATCTCATCAATCAGGATCTGATAATTCACTGATCGCATCAGATACCTTACACAACAATGTCTGCTCCAGTCTCCCAAGAGCAGGTTGCTCATGAAAGTGGCTCTAACACTTCAGTTGATGCTAAGTCCACCACTGGCTCTCGTGATGTCGAATTGACCTCTGATGAGACTCCTGTTCAGCCAAAATCCGGCTGGACTAGAGAGAAGAAGCTTTTGTGGTTTGCTTATGTCGTCCTTGTCGTCACTGCCTTCATGGAGGCCTTCGCTGCTGACTCCACCAGTAGTTTGGACTCTTACGCTACTTCTGAGTTCAACGCTCACTCCTTGATTTCCACCGCTGCTGTTGTCTACAAGATTTCCGCTATTTGTGCCTACCCAATTCTTGCTAAGATTGCTGACTTGCTTGGACGTGGTGAGGGTTTCGGTCTTTCCGTCTTCATCTACACCATGGCTTACGTTCTTTACGCCTCCTGTAAGAACGTTCAGACCTACATCTGTGCTGAGATCTTCTACGCTATTGGTAGAAACGGTTTCAGATGTTACCAGCAGATTTTCATTGCTGATACCACTGATTTGATTAACAGAGGTTTCTGGTCCCAGATCCCAGGTGCCCTGACCGCTATCCCATCCTTGTATGCTGGTTCTTACGTCATGGACGCCTTCCTTGAACACTCTACCTGGAGATGGGGTTACGGTGCCTTCGCCATTATTCTTGGTATTTCTGTTATCCCACTTACTATTGTTATGTTTGTCATTGACAAGAAGAACAAGGTTGGTAAGGAGAGACAGCAGGCCAAGATTCTTCAGAACTTGCCAGAGGGCTCTAAGCTCAAGAAGGCTTGGTACTTGGCTTACAACGAACTTGACTTGTTCGGTGGTGCTTTGTTGGTTGTTGGTATGGCCTTGTGGTTCGTTCCATTCACTTTGACTGGTTCTTCTAGTTCTTACAAGTGGAAGGAGCCAAGACTTATTGCTATGCTTGTTGTTGGTTTCGTTATCTTCTGTTGTTTCCTTGTCTGGAACACCTGGTCTGGTAAGAAGCCATTCGAGACCAGAAAGTCTTTCGTTCCAAAGCAGCAGTTCACCAACTCTACCATTGTCATTGTCTTGTTCCTTGTCGCTATGGACTTGTGTGAGAACTCTTCCTTCGCTACCTACTTCACCACTACCCTCCAGGTCGCTGGTATGAGTGCCGGTGAGGCCACCAGAGTTAACAACTCCAAGAAGGTCTGTATTGATATCGGTTCCGTTCTCTGTGGTATTGCTATGAAGTACACCAAGAGATCTAAGATCTATGTTCTCTTCGGTGTTCCACTCCTTGTCCTTGGTCACGGTATCCTTGTTTACTTCATGAACAGAAACGGTCAGTTGGAGAAGACTGTCTTACTTTACGTCTTTGAGATCTTCATCGGTCTTGGTAGAGGTTTCTACCAGTCTGCTCTTCAAGTTATGATCCAGGCTATTGCTGGTGTTGAGGGTGTTGCTATGTCCACTGCCTTCTTCATGGCTTTCAACTCTGTTGGTTCTTTGTTCGGTTCCGCCATTGCTGGTGGTATCTGGAACTCTGTTGTCTTGAACAAGCTTGAGGATTACCTCCCAGATGAGTACAAGGCTAACGCTACTGCTATCTACAAGTCTTTGACCACTGCTAAGAAGTTCAAGGTTGGTACCCCAGCCCGTGACGCTATCTCCCGTGCTTACAGAGAGACCATCCAGATCATTGGTTACACCGGTCTTGGAATCATCGCTCCAATGTTGGTTCTTATGTTCTTCGTCAGAGAGGTCAAGCTTACCGACAAGCTCGATGTTTACGGTGCCACTGAGGACACCATGATCAAGAACGACACTTCTTCCTCTGAGGAGGACTCCGATGTCGAGAAGGCTCCTGCCCAGCAGCAGATATTCGCCATCAACTACGAGAAGAGAACCTGGACTAACTGGTGGAGAGTCTAATTTCGTTCTAGTTTCAGAGTCACGTTTTCACGTTTTCACTATTCTTTTTTGCATGAACATAACCTTTTTACATCATCACACATATTAAGTGGCACTTATGTGTTTCTTACTGCATTGCTACTATATATCTGAACCATGCCCTAATGTCATTCGTTTAATTTTGATACTCTATTTGTAGAAGTCTTAAGGCATAAATGGAATCAATACGGGGGTCTTTGCTCTATATTCTTCGTAACGTTCCCCAAAGAAAGACACGAGGAATTTCTCCTCACGAACAGTTCTCTCTTTGAAGAATGCCGATAAGACAACGGCAAATCCAGCCAATGAAACAGGATTCAGAAGCAAGAGTTGTGTCCCAATAGCCCACCAGAAGAACCCAAAATACGAAGGGTGTCTGAGGTATGCGTAAATACCCTGAGTGATCAAAGTATGGTCATTTGCACGTTTTGACTGGACCAAATGGTTGAATGAGGTTCCTGCAGTCTTCATAGACAGTGTTCTGATGAATTGTCCCACAACAATCAAGATGAACCCACAAAGTTTGATGTATGGACAGGAAAGCTTCCAATTGGGGAAGAACACATACTCAATGACAACTTCCGTGAGTGCAAAGGAATGTGCGGCAGTATATGCCCAACCGTTATTAATGATAAACGATTCAGCATGAACACGAGTTGGATTGTACTTTGCCGTTACCCAGAACTCGAGGAAATGGAATGCAGATAGAGCCATGATGTAAACCAATGGGGCCTGAAGACGGGAAACCACTACTGCCGTGCCTCCGAAACCAAAGAGACAACCAAGTGCACCAGCGGTCACTGCAATCTCGTCCAATGGGTTCTGCTCGATATCAGGTAAGCCTTCAGGATAAAGTCTTGGGTCTTCTGTCTTTGTATCATCATCGTAATCCTCATCGTCGTAGTCATTGTCGTGTTTCGTTTGTTGCGTAGTTATGGACTCAGCTGGTGAAGGTCTTGATATGCTTGTATGACGTGATGATGAAGCTGAAGGATCTGATACTGAATCTTCAGCTCTACTCGTTGAATCAGAGCTTTTTTTCATTATACTTCTTGTTCTTTTGATCTTTTTCTGGATGGTTGAGACGGGCTTGTTGTGCAAGACCATTGGAAAGGTGAGATTGAAACGGGTGTCGTTGGAGGGAAAGCGGTTGAAGCGGGAGATGTGTATCGGGCTTTATATGTGTATAGATCTTGTTTGAGGCTCGAGTATAAGTCTTCAACCTCAAGACCAGTAATTCGCTGCAGATGGGATTTCCACTTTGAGCCGCTACAATGAAGGATGGGGGCGTATCTGTCATCGCTGGAGATCGCGTTAATCACGTGACTGTCACGTGACTAACTGAAGCATGAGGTGACCATTTCAGACTTGGAGGACCTTTTGGGTGTTTTGAGGTCTTCCACAAGTAAAACTCTCCCTTTCATACCACTTAAAGGACTGTAAACCCACCCACCTGAGAGGAGTTCCTGCTGTCAGCCCAGGCAAGGCTGTAGCATTCGGGGACCCAAAAGTCTGTCCTTAGTTGGGCCTCCGGGCGCTTTTCTGCGGACCGGCTGAAGCGTTAGGCCGCCCCCTACTAATTATTTACTGAGGGCGGCATTACGTGGATGTTTAGTTTAGTGAATGTTCCTTTGCTTCTGTGTGTCTTGAGACTTGTAGTGTCCTTCTATCGTCCACTAAACAAACTGCCACTTTTGAGGTCCGTCCTATTGTTGCCCTACACACTAAAATCCGACAAAGACTATGAGGCTGAGGCTCCCAAGCCTGCGGGTTTTCTTGAAGTTGCAGCATCGGAGTCACCGTTTAGAAACTCCCACAGACGTGAGCCTATTGACACATTTGGCTCTCTAGACACCCTCTCAAATCACGGGATCTGCTCCTTGTTGTACACATATTCGTTCACTACATCAACAAGATGACACGAGATACACACAACTCTACTACAGTCAGCCCCACACACGTTCCGTGCCGAAATCAGGAGTCTCAGGAATCACTAATACCCTCCTCATCTCCTTTGTCATCCATAGATCCTGAGAGTAATCCACATCACCATGATAAAGTACATCATCTCACGAGGAAGCTGCTAATAACTGCATTCTCTGTCATTCTTATAGCGGAGCTCGTTGAAACTCTCGCTGCAGAGTCTTCAGTTGGTCTAGGGAATTACGCGTCGTCTGAGTTCAACGCACATTCAATGGTATCAACGGCGGTTCTGGCATATAAGATCACTGCAGTGTGTGCATACCCTATATTGGGTAAGATCGCAGATCTTCTTGGTAGAGGTGAAGGTTTTGGAACGGTGATGTTGTTCTACGTGCTCAGTTATGTCCTCTTTGCAAGTTGTAAGAACATCGCCACATATGTCGTTGGATACATCTTCTTTGCCGTTGGAAGAATTGGATTTAGAACTCTGGTTTACATATTCATTGCTGATTCTACAAACTTGAAGAACAGAGCCATTCTGACACAGACACCAGAGGCCCTTTCAGGTGTTATTGCCACTTATGCTGGCTCATACATCCAAGATGCCTTCTTGGAGAATTCTACATGGAGATGGGGGTATGGAGCTTGGTCCATTGTATTAGGAGTTACATCTGTTCCATTAACACTAATCATGTTGTATTGTGATGGTATTTCCAAAAGAAATGGCTTCAGAAAGAAAGCCCTCATCACATCAAACTTACCAGAGGGATCTCGCTGGACAAAGGCTAAGCATATCCTATTCTCTGAGATGGATATCATTGGTGCATTCTTATTACTAAGTGGTACGGCATTGTTCTTTGTTCCATTTACAATAACAGGAAGTTCAAATCCACAGAAATGGTCATCGCCATCAACTATTGTCATGCTTATCATTGGACTTATCCTTCTCATATCATTTGGTCTCTGGTGTCATTACTTTGATCGAATCCCCTTGTCTAAAGGTGGGCTTTCGTTCATCCCACTGAAAGGATTCAACAACAGCACGGTTGTTATTGCATTTATCATGATTGCACTTGATGCATGTGAGAACGCAGGGTTCAACGTCTACTTCACCACAACACTCCAGGTTGGCGGTTACTATACGGCTGGACAGGCAACAAGAATTGACGACGCTAAAAAAGTTGCTATTGACATTGGATCCATCATCACTGGTCTCCTGATGAAGTATACGAGACGCTCAAAAATCTGGGTTTTCATCGGGACACCATTGTTAATCTTGGGGCATGGTCTTATGGTTTCGTTCATGAATAAAGACGGTGTTATGGAATCCACAGTCCTACTATATGTGATGCAGATCTTTGTCGGTGTGGGCAGGGCTTTATACATGACCCCTCTTGAAGTCAGTGTGCAGGCCATCTCCGGTGTGGACGGCATTGCCATGTCAACGGCTTTTGTGCTCTCCTTTAGTGCAGTTGGTACTTTAATTGGAACTGCTATTGCTGGAGGCATCTGGAACAACGTTCTGGTGAATAAGTTGACAGAGCATTTACCCGATTCCCTGAAAGACAACGCAACGCAGATCTTTGATAATATTAACGTTGCATTGGCTTACAAGAAGGGCACGGAGGCAAGAACTGCAATCTCGTTGTCTTACAGAGAGACAGAGCAGCTCATCGGATGGGTCTGTCTTGGTATGATTGCACCCATGGTGGTGTTAATGTTCTTCGTCAAGGAACTTAAGTTGACGGATAAGCACGATGTCTATGAGAGCGATGAAGAGTCAGATGTTGAACTGAATGTGGAGAAACCAGTGACGGAACCACTCCTGGAGAAGCAAAATGCCAATGTTAGCTGATTCCGGATTTGTTCCGGGGTTCTCCCGGGTTTCTCCTGGGTGTTTTTGTTATTCTAGGCGTTTATTGGTTACTTAATGTTACATAATCTCTTGGTATATGTTAGTGCGTCGTAGAACTGTACGGAAATTCCTATTCGTGTCATCTTTTACTGCCAATCGTGGAGAAAGGACGGCAACGTCTTTATGCACACCCTCTTATGCACACGGGACACCGCAATTGTCCGCTCCAGTCTTGCCTCACCAAGATTTGGCTTTAGGGTTACAGTAAACGAGAAGTAAAATTTGGCAACAATAAGACCCTTAACCACATCTACCTCTCAATGGAGAATTAAGCATCAGACCCCTTCCGAGCAACCAGAACAGCGCTGGGGGTGTGTCGTAGTGTGTCCCCGGATCAATTGCCAAAGGGCCGACACCAAAAATAAAAACCAGGGGTCAGCCTCAAAAAGATCGCAATCTCCGTAATTAACGCCGGCCAAGGCTTTATTTAAGCTTATTCCAGCAAGTCCAGCTGCGTGGGTCTCGTGTCTGTCCGATGTCGTCTGTCACTCCGCCGATATTGCCATCTCCTCCATTGGCTGGTTAATTCCCACCCTCTTTACCCTTTCGTCCCTGACCCTTCAGCCCTTCAGCCTCTACACCCTGGTGCAGCCCGGGCCTGTAAAAAAAGTCTTGACCCTTCCAAGAATCTATGGGCAAACACGCCTTGAAGTACATAGAGAGCCAAGATGCTGACACACTAAGCGTTAAGCGTCCTTAATTTGTCCAGAATCAAGGGCCTTGGCTACAAAAAAAATTCAGCCCAGCTTAGCTTGGATCTCGTTGATCCTTATTCCAAGCTGCTGAGTGGTTCACTTTCAAAGGCAAAGATCTACGTGCGGCCACCTACCAAAACCCTTTTTTAACAGAATCCCGCTTTAATCCGGTACGTCTGGGTTCGCATATATAAGTCTCCCTCAGTGACCCATTTTCCTGGTATCTGGCTGACTATTCCTTCTATCCTCATCGATATCACATCATGTCCTCCAATCAACCACAGGTGGTCATCCAGGATCCGGAGTCTAACTCGACTCACTCCTCTGATCTTCAAGTCAAGGACACAGCTAACTTTCAAGAGGATGCTGAGAACCAACCAGTTAAGGAGCAAAAACACTTCTATCTGACCAAAAAGCTTATGATTATTGCTTATGTTGTTATTCTCTTCACACAGCTTGTTGAGTCTTTTGCCCAGGATTCCTCCAGTGGTCTTAAATCTTATGCTGCTTCCGAGTTCAACGCTCACACGATGATTTCAACTGCTCAGTTGGCCTACAAAATCACTGCTGTCTGTTCTTATCCTATTCTTGGTAAGATTGCAGACTTGTTGGGAAGAGGTGAGGGTTTCTTCGTTGTTGTGCTGTTCTATGTTCTCTGTTACGTTCTTTTCGCCGCTTGTCAGAACATTGCAACATTTGTTGTTGGTTTTATCTTCTTTGCCATTGGAAGAGTTGGTTTCAAAACTTTGATCTACATCTTCATTGCTGACTCTACCAACCTTCTTGATAGAGCCATGTACACTCAGTTCCCAGGTGCTATCACTGGTATCATCACTACATATGCTGGTTCTTACGTCCAAGATGCCTTCTTGGAGCACTCCACCTGGAGATGGGGTTATGGTGTTTGGGCTATCATTTTGGGTGCCTCTGTTGTTCCATTGACTGTCATCATGTTCTACTGTGATAACATCACCAAGAAGAACGGTGGAAGAAAGAAAGCTCTCATTACCACCAACCTCCCAGAAGGTTCTTGGTGGGTTAAGGCCAAGTATGCCATGTTCATTGAGATGGACTTTGTTGGTGGATTCTTGCTCGTTGCTGGTACCGCTTTGTTCTTCCTTCCATTCACCATTACTGGAAGCTCTAACGTTGAGAAATGGAATGATGCTTCAACAATCGTCATGCTTGTTCTTGGTTTCATCTTGCTAGTTGCCTTCATTGTCTGGTGTTACTTCCATACAAGGATCCCAGTCTTGATTAAGAGAGTTCCATTCATCCCATTGAGAGCTTTCAAGAACACCACCGTGCTTATTGCTTTTATTCTTGCCGCCCTTGACTACGCTGAGAACTCCTCTTTTTCTGTCTACTTCTCCACTACACTCCAGGTTGGTGGTTACCTCTCCGCTGGTGAAGCTACAAGAGTTGACAATGCTAAGAAGATCTCTATCGATATTGCATCTATCCTTGTGGGTATTGCTATGAAGTTCACTAAGCGTACCAAGATCTTTGTTCTTATTGGTGTTCCAGCTTTGGTTCTTGGCCAAGGTTTTCTCACTTGGTTCATGAACAGAGATGGTGTTATGGATAAGACTATTCTCTTGTATGTTATGGAAGTCTTTATCGGTGTTGGTAGAGCCTTGTACATGACCTCTGTCCAGGTCACTATCCAGGCCATTGCTGGTGTCGAGGGTATTGCCATGTCCACTGCTTTTTTCCTTGCCTTCAACGCTGCAGGTGCTTTGGTCGGTACCGCCATTGCTGGTGGTATCTGGAACAACGTTGCTTACAACAAGCTTGTTGACTACCTTCCAGAAGAGAACAAGAAGAATGCTACTGCCATCTTCGCCAGTATCAAAACCGCACTTAAGTTCAAGAAGGGTACTGAGGCTAGAACCGCCATTTCTTTGGCCTACAGAGAAACCCAACAGCTCATTGGTTGGGTCGCCCTTGGTCTCATTGTTCCTATGTTGATCCTAATGTTCTTCGTCAGAGAGGTTGAGTTGACTCAGAAGCACGACTTGTACGAGAGTGACACAGACTCCGCTACAGAGGAGAAGGAGAACTTCAAGTCTTCGCGTATTAACTACGAAAAGAGAACCTGGACCAACTGGTGGAGAGTCTAATTCTCACCGTGAACCTGTATACACTTTTTTGATTTTATATGACCTTTCTAACAGAGTTGTGTAGTTCTCCAAGGCCTCCCGCGACCAGCCCTGCAGCAATAACACAGCCCAAATTTTGACGCCACCTGTCTCCACACTCCACACAATCAACGCAACACAGACGATTCAGCGGGCGGCAAGATGAATGAAGACGATCCAGCTCTTAAGGAGTTCATCCAGACAACGTCCGAGATGGGCATCCCAGAAGATCAGGCGCGCGAGGCCTATACGGTGAGTGGGTTTGTTGGCTCTGTAGTTTGGGATATCACTAACACTTCATAACACAGATATGTAAGGGGAACTTGGAGCAAGCTGGAGATTTCCTCTGGTTATCTGACGAGGAGAAAGCACAGAGAAGAACACTGGCCGAACAGGCGGAATCAGACTCACAACATGCCCAGGAGCTCACAAAGGATGAGATGCTGATGATGGACAAGAAAGACCGGGGACACGCGCCTATTCAATCTGGAGTCATCGACGAGGTCATGCATAAGAGGGATAACTATACAACATTACCTGATTCACAAGCTCCACCTGAATATGATCAATTACCGCAGGCAGCGCACGTGTCTGAACTTCCACCTCCAGTCCCACCACGTATACATCACTATGAGAACGCACCAACACATCACATTGAATACCATCCTAATTCTTTCCACCACGAGACATATCACTATGAAGATGTGCGTCCGTATTCAGTTTATGATGATATTTCTGAATACCAGCGCAAAGAAGATCAACCACCGATCCTCATGCCTGTGCTCAATGGCGAGTATGAGAGATACCTTAACTCTTTGCTTATGATGTTCCATGAGATTCCTCGATTCAAGAAAGCAATATTCACTCATCAGTTTGAGACGATAGGGTTCCATCCCCGTTGGTATCAAGGAGATGCTTGCAGACTTCCTGTTGATGCCGCTATTGTGGAGAAGGATGAAGAAAAGCATGATATGAGATTCACTATGGAACTCCAGAGAGTGTTTGCCTTCCTTGATGGCGAATCTGACAGAGCATTTGCATCCATTCAACAACTATTGAAGTCATTTGATAAGAAGAGTAAATCAGAATACGTTGATATTGACTCAATCGGTGATGCATATGACCATTTCTTCAAATTGGTCTGTAAGGAGCTTGAGGTTGTTGGTGTGGAAGGGATGACTAAACTCCTATTCAGTGAGCTGCAATCCGCAAAAGACCCAGAGGAAATCCCTTCATTTGGTATGCTCCCACTTGAACAGGATGAGTGCACTGATAACATGTATGAGACTATTGGATCGTTATTATGGCCAAGTAAGGAGGATCCTCATGTTATTTCAAATCTTTCCGGTGTATTTTCCATCTCCATGGAACCTCAACATTCCTATAGATACTCTAAGAAGTTCAAGATCCTCCAAGAGTTTTACCCACAGATATACACCGAAGAGTTTGTTGACATTATCAACGAGCTCAAGGCTGATAATGATAAAAAGGAGTTCAAAAAGATCCAAATCAATCAGAAACTTCTAAAGATGAAATCACATCACGGAAGAAGTGTGGCATCTGCCATGGAGCACTCTCTCAAGTATCTTCAACTCAAGAGTGAAGAAGATTCTACCCTTGCGGATACACTATCCAAGCTTAATGAGATCAAGGGTAAAGTTGATGTTGAACGTGAGGCTTTACTCAAGGAGATTGAAGAGATCGATGCGGCAAGACAAAGACTGGATCTTTATAACCCACAGTTAATCATGCAAAAGGCCGGTGTTGAACTCAAACCATATTGGCTTACTGGTGTCATCCTTAACAAAGAACAATTTGCATTTGTGAAGAAGACCTCGAAGGGTATGCAATGGTTTGCCGTTCAGTACGAGATGATCCAACGAACTTCTTTTGAAGTAAAGCCATGCAAGTTTGAAGATATTCAAGAGGCTGTGGAGAATTCATCTGGTAAGGAGACCTCTGTCGTGTTGTTGTATGTTAACCAAGAGCTGTTGGAAGAGGATGATGGAATTACAACCGCTGAGAGTATCAAGACGTTTATTCGTAAGGACAGAGACGAATTGGAGAAGAGTTTGGAGCTTCTGGATTCTAGTGATTCCGATATATCTGTTGTGGAAGACACCGAAATAGCCTATAGTGATGATGATGACGATGATGACGATGGTCCAGCTGCTAGTGACGTTGGAGAGGATTATGAAGAGATCTTGAGTGATCGTGACGATTTGATTGATTTTGATACGCCAAGTGTGGAAATGAAGGAACATGCTGCGGCTGAGAATGAAGCCGGCGCTATCACTTCTTCTGCTGCTGCTGCTACAACCGCAGAGGAGAAGAAATGAAAGCTACATATTGAATGAATCAATGCCATTATAGAACTAAGATGAACGAATGTATATGATCTTATAGGTATAAAATCTGTCCGGCCCTTTGAAACTAACTAATATGAATGAAAAATGCAAAGTACTATGTATACCGTAGTAAACCATAACAAAAAGTAACAATTAACCCCTATTTTCCCTCTCTCTCCTCCCTTCTCATCAATGAATGCAAAAAAGTATTAAAAAACTCCTCAAAATATTGTGGTATGGTCTCATTTCCTGTGGATGTGTTGATAGTCAAACACTTCTTGTGGTTTTCCCTGTCTTCTCTTCCATGATGCAATTTCGTCCACTTTGGTATCCATTCTGAACAAACGGACACGTCTATCATGTTTCCCATCTCCATAAGCACCTTCACCAACAGAACCTCCGAAACACATCCAAAGATCGTTCAAATTGGCGACCTTCGACTTGAGACAGCACTCATTGGTATGTTCCGATCCAACACTCATCGCCTGGACTCCAAGATCACTAAACATCTGTCTTGTGTTTGTATCCGTCTTGGATTTAAGTTTGTGTTTCTCGTTGTATTCACCAACGATCTCGAACGCCTCTTTAGGTCTGTATTCTTGGATTGGGAAGTGTTGGAATGCAAGTGAGAACTTTGGTTTCACTCCAAGTGATTCATAAGCGGACCGTAAGAAAGTCGTAGTGTCAAAAGTGGCTTCTCCGACGAATGAATTGCATTCACGGAACAGATCAAGGACGTAAATGGCATTAACAATCTCTGTTCCTTGGAAGTTGTAAATTGGAAGCACGTAATTCGTGATGCTGTGGTATGGCTCATCGAATGAGGAACGAACCATCACTGAGAATGGTAACGAAGTGATGAAATCCACGATTTCCTCTCTTGATGCGTATCTGTTTGTATCGTGTTCACCTAAAGCGATAGCGAATGGGACACCACGAGAAATCATTGGAGAGAGTGCCTTGAGTAATGCGGTTTCGTAATCAAAAGTTGCAGATCCATCCAAAAGATCACCAGTGATCACGACCAGATCCGGTTTTTCAGTGTCAAGTACTTGATGGATGAAATTTGTACTTCTGGAATCAGCCTTACATGGTTGTTCTTTAGAAACCAATGGATCAGCTGTATCTCTGCATGTTCCATAGTCCGAGGAGAAATGCATGTCTGTCAATTGAAGCACTTTGAACTGCTGTTCTGAATTTTGTTTCAGTTGAACACGATCTCTAATCGCAGGAACATTTGAAAGTTTCTTCTTCTTGACAATGATTCTGATTGGACTCGATGATTGAAGCATCATCGATCCCTGTACGAGTTTCCAATCATCACGAGGCTCAATGACATCTTTGCCAAAAAGATAATGAATATCCACAATCGCATCCTCTGCTGTGTCCTTGTCGTATTTGACCCAGATTCCATCAGGTCTAAGGTCCCAGTTATTATAGTTGTAAGTGATATCAAGCCTTGATTTGGGTCTTCCAATAGATGTCTGGGCATCTTTCACAACGTATGCTGGAGGCTCGGTGCTTGAAGGTGATCCAATCATAAGATCAATAATGGCCTTTCCTGGAACATTATATGCCATTTTTTCAGAAGGCTTTACGTAGAGGAAGTCGTGGTATAAGTGCCAGCCACCTGTTGCCTGGAGTCCATTGAGATCAAGGTACTTTGGAACTTTGTACCAAGTGACGTCAAGACGTTCGCCATCAGGCGTATAGGTCCTTTCGATGATCTGGTTACAGGAACCATACCAGGCATAACATGTGATCCGCTTGATATCCTCAATGGGTCCTCCGGAGTATGGTTCAAGGTGGGCAAAGTTGTTGATGATATTGCGGGTATGGAGGTCGAAGGCCGTGGCGAAGAGGTAGATCAGTGCTAGCAGCGGGAGCAGCACACGTCTCACCAGGCGGGTGAGCCTGTATGTGATGCCCATGGCTTGATGGAGGAGGAAAGGGGGATATGGTGGTGAAGAGTGAAAGGTGGCAGAAAGGTCTTAACAGAAACGGCGGATGGAGTCTCCAGGGGGCGAGTGGTCTGCTTGGGGGATCTTGTCTCAGTTCCAGTTCCAGTGTGCGCGGTGTGCGGGTGGGTCTGGCACAGGGCTTGTGGAGAGTAGAGGCTTTCTCTTCTCTTGCTCTCTCTAAGGGCGGCAGATCCCGGGAGGCAGGTGGATCCTTAGTAGAAGTAGGATGGACTACAGGGCAAAGGACGGACGGGGAACCAGCACATTTCGCCCTGGAACGGGCTTTCACTAGTTTGCGCAGCGTTCTGGCCCCGAAAAAAACCTTTCTGATCCCACCCCATTGTCCCAGCAACGACACGGAGCGCGCGCTCGCCTAACTCTTCCTCCCACAGAAGCACAGACAGCGACAAGTCTTGGGGGCGGGCTCTCTGTCTGTTAATCCTTGTCGTCGGTGCTGGAAAATGAGGTCATATCCTGATGCACTTGGTTGTTCTTCTAATCTTTTGGTGCGTATCAATTGGCTCTAATTAGTTGGCCGTGGATTAACACCGGCAATGGCCCTTCCCGCGGCTCTCCTGCACATACGCGCGATGGTGGATAGATTGGTTTCACTATGACATACCCCCAACTATGAAAGCCCTAACGTTAGACACGCATGAGGCTCGCTCGGGATCAGATGGATTGATAGGTACGGTAACCCTGTATAAAGACGGAGATGATTAGGGCTCTGCCCACAGATATGGAAGTGTTCCGTGGCTATTGGTGCTGTCAAATTTGACAGCTTATCAGGAACAAATCTAAGTTACCCCCTTGGCATAGAGGAGATCATTACTGTAGTTTGGTCCGTACGGGAAGATAATTCAATTCCTTGGTTCTTAGTTAACATGAGCGCCGTTTTTCTATTGAGTATTAAGCACAGAGAGCTCCCAGTACCAAAACTATGTCCTCCTTGTTCGGCATTCTCAAGGCAGCACGGCTGTAGTATTAACCAACACTAACGCCGGCATACACATACCGCCTTGCTAATTACAACATATCCTTACTTTTCATTTGCTTATTTCAATCAATCAGTTATTTACCGCCATCGTAACCTCCGATGAGGTCCCTAGATCAAAGGTATATGCAGTGTGGCTGGGGTAGATACGCATGCTTTGAACCATACACGATCCCGGCTATGCATCTATATGAATGCACAAGTCTATTTTAAAGTTTACGTGCATGCTTAACAAGTCACAAAGTGAGGATTATCGTACTGTGAACATTGAATTTCACACAATGTACAGTTGATTTGAGCAATAAACTCATCTACTCCTTCCTGGCCCGCATCCACGCGTGTTTTCATATCAGGGCTATAAATACCTCAGCACTCAAGTGTCGTGCCTGTAGGCTGTTCTCTTTCTCTTTACCGGAGAGTTCTGGTGATTGATATACAAAGGCATTGCGTTATTAGTGCCAGAGACCTCCTGTTCTCCATGGCTTATGCTTGTCCGATGGCGAATGCTATTTTAAGCCCTACACCGGCAGCCCAGCAGGAATACTGCCGCGAGATACATCAAGAATGTACCTGAATGTGATCTAGAGAGCATCCATTTCCGTAGCCGTTTACTTTATTGACTACTATTTGATCGTCATTATTGATTGCCGGTTATGAAGGATGTGCGTCATGCCCTCTAGCACTATGACGAAATCCGATGCCGTTGCACATATGCGCACAGCTATGAAGCGGATCAAGAAAAAAGCTTCCAAAATTAAAACACATGTACCTATTATAATCGTTAAACAATGCAGAATGAAAACCAGATCACATAAACACCCATATACTTTCCCTCATTTATCGAGTCTTCAGAACACATCTGGCAATCTCTCAATGACGTATGAATGAGCACCGACACTCATAATTGGCACACCAGGCACTTTTCTAATACGACGCTTCAAATCGGCATCGTTAGTGGCAACAATGAAGCACTTGTGCTGCATCACTCTGTGAACAAGACAGTCATCCGCGTATGTACCTCTATGTGAGCAACTGAGTCTTTGTATTCTTGGATCCTTGGCCAATTTCAATGCAATACGGTATTTTGGACCGAGCTTCTCCAATTCAGCCATGACACAATCGGTGATGAGTGGGATACATTTAGCATAGAGAGAATCCATCATACCTCTAACGAGGTCAATCTTCTTTTGAATAGAAAAGTTGATAAAGTTGGTATCTATAAGGACCTGATATGGTGGCTTGATAGCTTCGTTGAACTGGAAGAAGAGCGCACTCGACACTTGTGGACTGTTTTGCGATTGTTAGTAACAGCTTAAAGTGAAATCCATCAAAGGTTACATACACGTTTCTTGTGAGTTCTGGATCATCTTTAGTCTTTCCCTGTTTCTCCTGATTCTTCTTCCTAGAATTATTAGTTAGTAACTGATCTTTTGATGTTAATCAGAGGCCCCACAACTGAAAAGTATTGGGGTTGAGAGGGATCCCACTTACAAATTTTGACTCTTGTTCGTTAATATACGTTTCGTCTGTGCGAACTTTCTTGTCTTCTTGGATTTACCCATTGTGTGCTTAATAAAATATGTGGCCTTTTGGACAAGTTGAAGGTTTGAAGATTCTTGAGATGACCCTTTCACTACAAGTCGAAATTTTTCTGAGATGGTACGCGCAACACTTTGTTAACTATGGGAATGTTGGAACAGTCGTTATGTATGGGTATTGTGGAAAACTAGCATATAACAGGTGTTTAAGAGAATATATCGACTTTAAAGGCTTTCATATGTTCTTTCAACACTTCCAATTTCTAGCTTAAATGATCTAATCCAGGGATGAGGGTCTCAGATTATGTGTCAGTCTGATAATTACGCTTAGACGCTCATCTCCTGTGGGTAATTTATAGACCGACGGTTTTACGGAGAATCTTCTGGCAGCTCACGACGTCATCTTCCCCCTTTTCTTAGATACAAGACAACAACACACAGATTCCCAAATCTATCCAAACATCTCCGTCTCTAGTGATCCAACACTATCCCTAAGCTCCATTCCACGGTACTTTTACAGCACACAAGCAAAAACTAGACGCTTTCCCCCCATTTACCACTTCACACGCCAAAGTCCCACAGCCATGAATATCTTGAAGAATAAGCAGAAGAAACTCTCAAATCTTATGTATTTCCACCAACTGTCAAATCCACATACATCCTTATCCACCGCCATCATTGTTGATCCAAAGTCACTTTCGACGTTGGAGCTCCAGAGCTATTACCGCACTACCTCTTCTCCGACACTACAGTGGTGCTCCTGAGGTCCTTTCTCGTAAAATTCCTCAACAGGCACGATACAACAGTATGGTTGAGGTATCACTGGACGTTATCCTTTTGAGTGAGAGTCAGAGGTTAGCCGGGGGTGATGACTACAAATCCATGATCAGCATGGAACAATTACAACAGTTGAACAATAATTTTAAGAGTACTAATTTGAAGTACGTTTCTATCTTTTCGGTTTTTTTCAGGTATCCAATCTATGGAATATTGGATAAGGAGTTTAATTTCAGTATATTTGTTACACAATCATTCAGGGAGAAGAATGAGTACAATTTGAAGAATTTGTTGGTTGCCTTGTTCGAATACACCTCTGAGGTGCTACGAGAACGAGTGATTGACAATGCTGATGATGATGTGAAACTATTCATATATCTGAAACGATCTTGCTTTGAGAGTGAATCACAACTTTTGATTAAGAACTTGAGTTGGTTGGGAGGCAGGTTGCTATTGAATGACGCTTATGACACGAACAAGTACAATGACTGGTACATCATGGAGTTTGAAGTCTAACATGATATATCAGTTCTGTACTACACTTTTTTTCTCATTTTTTACCTTTTAATTAGTACATTCACATTTAAATATATGTTATCAAAACAACCCCTATAGCACGCCAATCTTTTAAGAGGTCAACTCAATGACCTTTTCCTTACCTTCCTTAACACTAATCTCTGGAGAAATACTGATTCTCTTTTCAACACACTTACCAGCCTTAAAGATCCAATGAGAACGCTTAATTCCTGATGGGTGCTTCTTAGCACCAAGAACACCAATCAGTTGCCTCTTTGGATCACACAAGAGATCGTACTGAAGCCCCTGTTTTGTCTTGAAGTTCTTCTGAGCTTTTGGGGAATCGGCACTAAGACCAAGGACAAGAGCCCTGTTTTTGATGGAGTTGAAGTTATCTCTGAAACCACATGCTTGACGGGTGCAACCTGGTGTGGAGGCTCTTGGGTAGGCAAAGATGATGATAACGTCATGCTTAGAGGCGAGATCTTTCAAAGAAAGTGGCTTCTCATCCTGATTAAGCAGAGTAATATCTGGAATCTCACTACCAACGCCAATTTCTGGAAGAGTGACAGCCTCTTCGGTTGTTTCATCCTCTTCTTTCTTCTCCACTGGCTTCTCCACTGGCTTCTCCTCAGCTTTCGTCTTCTTTGGTGTAGCCTTCTTTGCCTTTGGGGCGGCCTTTGGCTTTGTCACCTTGGCAGTTGTGGTTGCTGTTGGCTTTGAGCCAGATTTAGAGGAGATTCTCGAGGAACGTCTGAGTTCAGCCATTGTTTCCACGTTCAACTGAGTGCTAGCCCCCGTAGTTGTTGTTAGGAGTGCGGGTGAAGTGGTGGGCACATTCTTTTAAGGGGGAAGGTTTTGCCCCCTTTCGAGAGGACCCCCCGCTTGGGGCAAAGGCTTGGACGCGAAATTGTGTGTGCGTGGCGCCAGATGCAAGATAGATGTATCAATGGAATTTCCGAAAAGGGAAGTTGTCTGGACTTGGGAAGACGAAATATCAAGAGACGTACGAGGGAATGTGAAGCCGAAAAGTCCGTTCTGCCAATGTTGTGTTTGTGGGCCCAGGGAAATGGGGTGTTCCCTCACACACGAGATCAAATCAGACAATAAACCGGTACGCGCAACAGAAGCTCATCGCTTACGCGAAAATTTTCAGATGTGAAGAGCCTCCTAACAGTGTGGGGCACAGTTATAGAGCACAACAAAGGAACACTTTGATCGTTGTAATCATGGCTAAGAAGAGTTCGTATATCCTCTGATGGATTCGTACGGTTCTGTGTTACTAACATTCTCCAGTATCTAAACACTCCAGAGCTGCTAGAAGAAACGAGATTGAGGAGCCAGAGGCCAAGTCTCTCTCTAACCTTCCAAGAGCTGAGAAGACCGACACCACCAGTGCTATTATCAGAGCTACAGCAAAGAAGAACGAAGACCTTTTGAACCAGAAAATCGCAAAGAAGGACCAAAACAAGATCACGAAGAAGAAATCAAATTCACAACTCTCAAATGTCAGCAAAGAAAAGCTCGAGAGAGCGCTCCAGCTCACAGATAAGCTCACAGACAAGATTGAGAAGAGTAAAGAGAGAGCTAGACAGGTGCAGACGGCGAGAAAGTCTAATTGGGACTCTATCAACTCCCAGATCAAGAAGGACTTGAACCAGACAAGTACGGAGGCTGCAGACACAAAGACTGAGAAGGAGGCTGAAGACGAGATGGTTGATGACTTCTACGAGGACATCAAGGAGGAGAAGACAGAGGTATCTAAGAAGGCTAATGCATTTGCCCTTTTAGACGAGGTTGAAGCTTAACGAACAAAAATACACATGGAATGAACTCTTGACTCATCTCGTCTATCTTTTTGACACATAAATGATTAGACACACGTACAGACGATAGGTCCGTCAACGGGTGTGCGGGTGTCACCCCGCGGGCGTCGATCGCGAAATTTCGATGTTGTTCCACGACGACGTGGCACTTTTCTCTCGATTATGCTTCCCTCCTTTCCACCTCTGTTCAGTTTCTGTGTTTTCTTCAGATCGAATCTTACCCATACGATTTGTGTGTTTGAGAGATAATAGACAATGAAGTTCTCCTCTGTCGCAGTTCCTGCCGCCTTGGCAATGCTCGCACGTGCCGATGATCTTTTGGACAGCGCCATCGCTGACTCCCAGGCCAACAACCACCCAGAGTTCACTCCATTCGACAAGAGCCAGTTGAGCTCTGAGTCTTTCTTCGAGCAGTTCGACAGTGATGACTGGGCTAACTTGTGGAAAATCTCCAGGGCTAAGAAGGATGACGAGTTCTCCTACGTTGGTAAGTGGGCCCTTGAAGAGGCCTCCATCTTCCCAGGTTTCAAAGGTGACAAAGGTCTTGTCCTGAAGACGAAGGCTGCCCACCACGCCATCCACGCTGCCTTGCCACAGCCATTGGACAACAAGGAGAACACTCTTGTTATGCAGTACGAGGTTAAGTTGCAGGATGGTGTTACCTGTGGTGGTGCCTACGTCAAGTTGTTGTCTGCTGAGGGTTTGCCAGATGAGAACAATGAGTTCAACAATGACACCCCATACCAGATCATGTTCGGTCCAGACAAGTGTGGTACCACCAACAAGGTCCACTTCATTATCAGACGTAAGAACCCACACACTGGTATCTACGAGGAGAAGCACTTGGGTGTTCCACCACCATCTAGAGCCGTCAAGACTTCTACTTTGTACACCCTCATCATCAAGCCAAACAACGACTTTGAGATTAGAATCACTGGTGATGTCGTCAAGGCTGGTAACTTGCTCGACGAAGGTCTCTTCAAGCCAGCATTTGATCCACCAACAGAGGTTGAGGACCCAGAGGACACCAAGCCAGAGGATTGGGATGACAGAGAGACTATCCCAGACCCATCAGAGACCGTCAAGCCAGATGACTGGGATGAGGATGCTCCATACATGATCCCAGATCCAAACGCTGTTAAGCCAGAGTCTTGGGAGGAGGACACTCCAGAGTACATTGCCGACCCAACTGCTGAGAAGCCAGAGGACTGGGATGATGAGGAGGATGGTGAGTGGGTTGCCCCATTGGTATTCAACCCAGAGTGTGAGGCCCATGGTTGTGGTCCATTCGAGGCTCCAATGATCCAGAACCCAGAGTACAAGGGTAAGTGGACCCAGCCATCCATTCCAAACCCAGACTACAAGGGTGAATGGACTCCAAGAAAGATTGCCAACCCAGCCTTCTACCACGATTCTCACCCATCTGATTTGGAGCCAATTGGTGGTATCGGTTTCGAGTTGTGGTCTATGGATGGTAACATCATGTTCGACAACATCTACTTGGGTCACTCCATTGATGAGGCTGAGTTGTTGGGTAACGACACATGGAAGCCAAAGTACAAGTTGGAGCAGGATGCTGTTTTGAACCACACACCAAAGCCTAAGGAGCCAGTTGAGCCAGAGGCAGCTGAGGAGGAGAAGAAGTCCTTCATTGACTCTGCTAAGGAGTACTTCGCTGACTTTGCTGAGGATCCATTGAACACCTTGAGCTCAAGACCAGCTGAGGGTGCCTTGTACGCTGGTGCCACTGTTTCTGTTGCTGCTACTTTCCTTTATGTGTTGTCCCTCATCATGGGTGCCGCTACTGGTGCTGCTCCAGCTCCAGCTCCAGTTGAGAAGAAGGAGAAGAAGGAGGAGGAGAAGATTGTTGAGGTTGATGAAGATGTTGATGCTTCTGGTGCTGCCAAGGGTGAGACTACTGCTTCCAAGAGATCCTAATTGATTTCAATCTCTCGCTTGATTTAAAAAAATGGGTATTCATTTCTTCAATTGTTTTTGTTTAGCTCCTAAAAATGCATTTTAACTCTCGAAATACTACTGATATCTGATAGAATATGTAATCATAGTCATGGGGATCATTAATTATGTACATGAAGGGTTTTACTCTTCAGGCCACCAATATGGTATGAAGGCCTTAACCCCAACTTTCAAGGACATGTTATCCTTTCCAGCACCTGGAATCTCAATTGTGAATCTCAAGTTCTGATTGGCAAAGTCCTCCAATCTCACTAATGCAACACCAACGTTTCCATACGAGTTCAATAACGTTCCAGAGGATCTCTTTGGTGAACGTCTTGATGGCTTTGGCGAATGAGGTGATCCACCAAATGGAGATGCTGCAAACTGTTTTGTGGATTCCTCTTTATCTGAATAAATCTCCAAGTATCCAGCACTTGGATGGATTGCACTTGCCACTGGATCATTAGGGACATACATCAACTCCAAATCTTCGAGTGGACCAGGTTGTGGATGGTCGTTTTCATCCAAGAGGAATAGTCTTACTGGAACCACTCTTTTTCTGACAACACCAGTGTGGAAGGTTCTCACTGTGAGTTCTTGTCCGACATAGCATCCCTTATCGAAATGTACACCGTTCATATACTCCAAGTTGCATTCGAGCGGTAAGAGTTTGTTTGGTTGGATATCAGCTGGAGCTTCGGGAATACCATAGAGATGACGACGGATGTTGATGGTCTCTTCAAGCACTGGGATAGGATTCTCCAAATACTCTTCACTCATAACCTCAGGCAAATCAACATCTCTTGTAGTGATTACTCTCACAGCGAAATCTGGGCATCTTTCATCAAAGGCAAATCCCAAGATGTTTCTAGCATGTGCTGATGCCTCCTCTTTCCACATTCTTGGATCTTGGATGAACTCAGCAGCAGCAACCATTGCTGCACTTGGGTTTTTATTCTCTTGTGATTCCATATCAAAATACTCTTGATTCAATTCATACAGCATATCCATCTTTGAATCGTTATATGCCGTCCAGACGTTGACATCATCCAGTTGTTTGATGTGCACTTTTGCCTTAAGCTTGTGTAGTTTAAGCACCATCTGCAGTTGTTTCAACATAGACTTATCACACTCGATCAAATACTCAGCCTCATCAACTTCTCTTTCCTCAATGGACAACTGTTTCGGATATATCCAAGCATCAGAAACGACCCTTCCCTTAGAATTCAAAAACATTGAAAAGACACCTGTTCGACTAACAGTCTGATTCCCAGATTCAGATTCTTTCAATAACCCCCAGTTTCTTTTCATATCAAACTCCTCCAGACGCAAATCTGCGCTCTCTTCCTCATCCGAGATGGTCATCGCTAACCTCTTGGTGGTCTGAGGCAGCATCTTTGATGTGATGAGCCCATTAAGGAACTTTGTCGAGTCCGGTCCCTTGACTGAGAGAACACCTCTCGATGCAAGAAGCGCATGTGCAGTATGTGGGATTGACCGCGTGGACGTGGATATTGTTCGCACACCGAAACACGTCAGCATTATTTCCGGGGGAAGTTTTGCTGTTCACTTTTGGGTTGACTTGTGTGTGTGGGTCAATTGTCTCGATGATTAATTGCCCCAGTTTTTTCGCGGGTAAATTGCCTCGCCATGCCTCCCGCCAAGATTTAGGCACAAGTTACAACTATCCGGGACCAGTGTTGCGGTGCCGTCTTTTGTTATCTGGAATCAATTGGCTGGCTGGTGACCTTATTATTCTGTTCTTGCAGGCGGGTCAGTGTCAGAGAAGTCATGGGACAAATTATGGGACCCCCAAAGCCTCCTACGCCTCTGACTAGATCAAAAATATGGTGTTCTCCAGGCGTGCTTGTTCGATCCGGCCGAGTGGTTGCCCTTGGGCCTTGGGAGATGTGCCTATAGGTGGGCTAGTTGGGCATGAGACAGTCTTTAATTGAGTTTTCTTGCATACGAGGGTCTCATAGGATGTCTCGGAATAGGCAATGCTGGCTTCTCAGTTAGATAGCGCTCATTTCCGAGAGGAGCAAAGACCTTAGGCACCTGCGCTTTATACTGGAAAAAAAAAGTAATTTGTTGCTATGACGTGGTTTCTCTGAGGCGGGTGCCTCATATATGGCTACATCATGTATACTCCAAAGGCGGTAAGCTACCCCTTGTCCTCCTTCCCGGGGGGGCGAAGTTGATAGCCTGGGGGCTTTATCCGGTTCTGGTGCACGACGTATACCACTAAGCACAGGCGTCGAGGCACGAGGCATCCGAAACTTCTAAGCGATGAAATGTGCACCCTCCTTAAGTAGTCTCAGACAAATTTGTGAGGCATCTCTCATCCCGGGTAGGACCAGAACCGAGCGTAATTGTCGATGAACCAGCCCTGTCATTAGGGCTTGTGGAAATACCGGATAAATTCTACATACTAGACACGAACAGTTGTAAACCCAAAGTATATCACTAGACTCCAAAATCAATGGAAAGGGGGTAAAATTATAACGGGGATCTGCGTCTGCGATGGCCAACGGTGAAACGCATTGAAAAGTTTTGGGAGATCGGCCCTGCAGGCCATATAAATAGCTTGTGGTCCTGAAAGAGGAGAACCCCGCTCATAGACACCAAAGTCTGTAACGTTGAAGCCCTGTGGTGATCTTGCGAATTGTTGGTGTGTTCCGTCCTTGGGAGGAAAAGGGGGAGTTTGCCCTGCTGCCCATGGTTTTGTTTGGTCCATGCTGCTGTGGGTATCAGACACATGAGGAGGATCTCTGGTGAGCCTCCACGCACACCTTGTATATGCCGCCCCACACACACATGAGCCCTGCTTCTGTGTCGTGTAAATATTAAATATGTTCTATGATAGTATGAATTGGGAGGGGGGCTGTACTACTCACAGCTCGGGTTGGCTAGCCAGTATCGGCTCCAAGTTACCAAAGGTGTATGTGACTGATCGGCCATGCGGACAGATGCATCGCTACGCCGTATTTCAAGGCGCGTAGATCAGACTGTGCCCTTCCGACTCTGCTTCTGCCATTTATGTTTCTGATGGAACATAAGTGTGCACGAAGACACACTGACAGACGCCTCGAGGCCTGAGGGACACTACTCGTCAGTTCCCCACGCTTTGGACCTTTTGCCCTAGAACAAGGGAAGCTCTCATAGGCCGACCCTCACAGCGGAATGGTGAAGGGCGCCCAGGCCCGTGTCTCGAACAAGTTTACGGGGAGCCCTTGTCACTGTACGGGTGTTGGTGCCTCCATTCCCCCATTATACGTTACATTCTCAAGCATGTCATGTTTCAGATTGCGAGACTGTTCGAAACCCATCATCTGCCCCAGTATGTAGCTCCAATAGTGGTCCACACGTACACGCCTGTCGGTACGATGCGCTTGACCAACGGCCTGTGACAAGGGAATTTAGCCAATTAGCGATCCGCCTTGCGCCGGTGCCAGGTGGTGTCTGGAGCCGCTTAGTCTTATCAAGTTTCCGGAGATATGGGCAATTCTTGTCGACTGGCGAGACAGATATGGGGTGGAAAGGTTTGGGGCAGTCCCAGATAGCCAGCGAAGACCATGATCGATGGTATACAAGCATCTTAGGGCCCAATCTCCGGACACATTCCCTTGTTCTACGTGGAATGGCTTGCATGCGGTTCCAGTGGTGACCCGGTGTCTATTATGGGAATAGGGGGGTGTGGCCAGTGAAGACGAAGTACGCCCATGAGATTGTCCAGCCACAGTACTACGACCGTTGGACCGGCTGATGCGGTCGCAACTCACAGGGATATATCCGGGGTTGCCTGGAACCTTCTTGTGGGTCCTCATTGGCGCCGTAGCCCTACAAGGTGGGTCAGGTGTCATGTATGAAGGAGCAAGATCAAGATGACTTCTTGGGATCTTGGCCCTTCATCCCTTCATACTCAGTACAAGGCAGCTTGGTCCAAAGGGTCAAGGCGGTGAGAGTATGGGGTCCAAATTAAAAAAAAAAAAAAAAAAAAAAAAAAAGGCTTCGAAGTTCGTAAGGGCAGAGATCGCCCGTTGGGAATACGCATCTTTCTACTGGCTGGACTGGAGATCAACGATCAACGGGAGCATATCTGGGTCATACAACCCCGGGGGCATCATACTCGTGTGCCAATTGACAATTGACCTTCAGAAGCATCACCCAACCGTCCACCCCAAGTGCGTAGCCGGCGTACGCATATGTGCTGCCTAACTCCAACTAACCACCACTGGCACACTGGCGCATAGGCGCGTGGAAGCTTCCAGCAGTGCGCACTAGAAGGCTTCGGCAAGTACCAAATACAATTCAAGTAGAATTAAACCCAACACCATGAAATTAAACGTGATAAAACCTTATAGAGAACCGAAACTATCCAAGCAGTGCTAATTTTTGTTTGTGTTTTTTTTTGGACCATGGCGCGTACCTTTAAACCATCCTTCGAATATTTATAGCACAAGAACATGACACCATCACTTTGTGACAAAAGTTGTGTGCACCAGGTCAACTTGTTTTGAAAAAGGCAAACAAAGCAGTCAATTGGCTGCAGAAGTGAAAAAACAACAAGAGATATTATACTCAACCTCTTTTCCTCTCCAATCGAGAAGGAACATATATGGAAACAAAACATCGACTTCGTAATCAAAAGCAGGGAGCTGCCCTCCCCAACCGGTATTCAATTGACTTAACAAATTAGGCCTCCCCAAGGAGACCAATAAAAGAGAGTGAACTCCTAAACCCTCAGTAGATATGCATTGTCAATCCAGTAACAAAGACAATCATGGGTCGTGAAGCAAGAAAACCGCCTTCAGTGGTATCAGTTCAGCAGCATCTTGAGTGCATTCTTCTTCTCAACCTCTTCAACACTCTTCATCTTCTTCTCCTCCTTCTCCTCCTTTTCGCTGTCACCTTCGCTGGACTCACTCAGCTCCTCCTCATCCTTGACTGCTCTAGCAAGGGCGCTGATGCGTCTCCATCTGAACTGGCATCCATTTGCAGTACGGTTTCTGAAGTGCATAGAGATCTCTCTCCATCCAAGGTTTCGTACGTCCTTGAGATACTTCAGAAGAGTGTCATCCTCATCAGTCCATGCATTGCTCTGGCGATGCTTGGTGATTCTGTTCATGTAACGAGGAGAGTTGTATGCAGAGTGGGTGTACCCCATTGCTGGTGCCATCGCCTGCTGTGGCATGTGCTGTGGAGGAGTGGAAGGGTTCGTCGTGTAGTACACTGGCTGGTAGTAGTAGTACAATGGGACAGGCGATTGCAGCTCGTACTGAGGTGGTGCGAGTGGCGATGTCACCTGGACATGATGCGAATGATTGTGTGTACGTTGTGGAGGAGATGGTTGCGATGGAGGATAACTGTGATGACGCTGGTGTGGGTGCGGGAAGATGTCGTTGATGGAAGGCAGTCTGATCTTCTGAACGGACATTGTGGTCAGTGGTGGAATGGGAAGGGGGGGTAGTGTATGTGTGCTGGTGTCTCCGGACAATCGAAGCTCGAGGTAAGCAGGAGACCAAGAACGCCTATCACAGGGGGGATCATCAAAGAGCGAGGTCATCCGCCTTTATACTCCATGCCCTTTGTTCATCGACGCAGAGGCTCCAAAATGCAAAAAAAAAAAAAAAAAAAAATAAAAAAAAAAAAAACAGAGTTCAAGGCGGCATGCGGGATGGTGCGCATATCTGTAACTTACACGCTGCTCATAACGGCGTCGTACTGCACGTTGCTGCGAGCTTGTGTGCGTCGCCAGCGTAGCTTCTCCACAACTTCTCGTGGCTCCAGAGTCCGAGAAAACCCTCCTTTTCCCAACAAACCCACAGTGTCTCAACCTCCCAGACCTCCCTGCCCTGCCCTACTCTAGGCCTCTGTGTCTCGAACACCCCCATCGCTATCGATACTACTTGCGGACCCTCCATTATGGTCCCCCCTATCTTTCGCTGCTCTGAGACACTGTCCTCCCCAAAGCCCGCCACATACCCTACCCAAACCCACGAGAGAGCTGTCCTCCTCTCTAGCGCACGGGCCAACCTTCTCGAAACATCCATGCTCCCTGTCTTTGCTAGGTGCATTTTTTACTTGCTACGAAACATGTAGACCCGGCCAGCGACGACTGCGGGAAATTTGCATTCCCAATAACGCACATACGTACCTCTAGCCCGAATGAGCTCCCTCGCCCGTTTTAGCCCCCGCTACATTTGTCCCCCCTCAGGCCGGACAGGGACAACCTTTCCCGCTAAAAGAAAGACAAGCAATCGAACAAACTCATCAATGAGGTTTCCCATCTCCCAAGCAATGGCGCTCCCCCTCGAGCCAGCCATTGTTGTTGACTTATTCCCTCTTTAGGTTTAGATGGAGTAGGGACTAAATGTGATGAAGGGTACTGCCCAGCGGACACGCCTCCCAAGCATAAGCGACCCGATACTGAAACCATCTTAGTTTATCTGGCCTAATTACGGAGAAGGAGGGGCTGCGATCGATCGGGTGTTGGAGCGGCTCTACCTGGGGCGCTCATGGCCGTGGGTCTCTTTCCCGCCTTGAATAATCGTGCTTTAATCCCCCCATGCCAGCCTACCTATAATTAATACAATACACAGTTGGCCCCCCGTATCACGACTCTCGTTAATGGTACGGGGCGCTGCAAAAAAATTAATAAGGTGGGGCCCCGATAACACACTAAAAAAGAGGGCTGTAGGGAGGGTTCATCACTGACCCGGGTGGGCATTGTTGATTCTGCTCAAAACTATACAACGTCCATGCCCTAAAACCTGTACATTGCTATTATTATACCCTGGTCATGTATAATGTATATTCACCGTTCGGGCCAAAGACAAAAACGCCGGGCGAAAGAGCAAGTGTCTCAGAGCGCCCATCTCCATTTGTACAATCCCGCTCGTGTTTGATGTACCTTTCAACGACTGATGCTGGAATGAGATGTGGTCTCGGATATTGGCGTTAGTTACGCCACCCCGCGGTCCAGTTATACAAAGCACCGAAGGAGGCAGGGGGGATTAAGGGTAAGAATGTTTGAATCTGGGCTAGACACATGAATACCTAGATTGTTTGCAGCGCGCGCTCTGTACCGAGTAAATTTGCTGATCATCACCCTGGAGTCATACGTTGTCTATGGTCTATGAGACAAAGCTAACAAATCCCTCGGGATCAAGAGTGTCGGGTATAAGCTGAAAACCGAGAGGTGGGAAAGCCCCAGAACTAGAGTCCCTGAAGATCACCAACGATCTACAAGCGTGCCACGACTGGCGGCGCATATCTGCATCTCATCACTCGGTGGGGATCAACCACCGCTAATCAATTTACTGGGTTCCTGAGGTTGGGAAGGGAAGAAATCAAGTAATACTCACATAACACCCCTTCAGATAGGATTGATCGGCGGTGAGCGCTTCGTGGGTCGGATATAGCGTGTGACTACAAGTCGTCCGTTTATATTACCTACAGGAGGCTATTGCAGCACGTGCCGGCGGCAAGCCGTCGGTTCCTTGCTGCGCACAAACCCGAGCGATGACCTTTGCAACTGGACGACGTGAATAATAGATTCTATTGCATCTGGATCACATGTAATTTACCAACATCCACAGCATTTGTCTGTGTTGCTAGTGGTTCGATTGCAGAAATTCTCGGTATGTTTTTTACTGGATAAACTCTGTGCCTCTGGGCCTCTGGGCTTTCTTTTTGAAGGGGTTCGAAGGGAGCGCCGGGGATATAAATCGTGTGATGTGTGCCCTGAACGGAGCCTCGCTTGGAATGCCAGCTCGCTAGGAACATTCCTAAGCAGAGACCTAATTAATTATTGGGGGAGCCCCAGGAATGCTGGTAGAATGAACTTTGATATCGGGAGAAAATCGAGAAGCCGGGATATCGTCTGATAATCTGTGGGCCCTTTGCGGCTTGGGTCCATCGCCATCTGATTTGAAGCTCATCGGCGTGCGTTAAATGGCAGGAACCTACACCTTGAGAAGTTAAGAGCAACTTCCACCAACCACCACCCCTTTTTTTCCCTCCCGTGGAGAACCCTCAGAAACGGTAACATCTGCTTTTTGGAGGCGTGGCAGGCGTGTTCAGATCTTGGTAGATGCTTGGGCGTTGTGAACATCCAGCCTGCCCACCTCCGCCTATATAGAGGGGCACGGGTCCCCATGTTGCAGGGGCGTAGGGCCCAGAGGTGGGAAATGGAGCTTTTAGTGTAACCTTGTTCGTAAACTAACATCGGAGAGGTTTGCACAGCCACAGATGCGATAAAGTTTAGGGAACATATAGACTTCTGACAACAACTTTACACTCAGCTGGCATTCCATTTGGGGCCTCCCACGTAGAAACGTTATGTCGCGGGAAGTCGGTTTGGCACTAAAACGCGAGGATGCGTTTCATCTGGATTCCAGAAAACCTTTTGGAAGCCGGGCCCGCCAGCCGTGACACCATGCTTACCGCTAATTGGTGCCTCGACTTGAGGATAGGCCGGACCAAAACTGAGGATCTTGCAGCACCGATTTTTGGCAGTGGCTAGTGGCCGAGTTCTGGTTCTGGCTTGCCGCGCGAAGGTGGGTTAACTTGTAAGGAACTTGTACGACGGTCCGCCCTTCCCTCCGCAATAAGCTCTGGCATTCACAGGCCCGGCACGATGGGTGGTGAAGATGGATGGGATGTATAGACGAGAAGATTTAAAGCCTTGCTACATGAAGCACTGCTACACCGCACCGAGAATGGCTCCTTCCGCTTCGGCATCACGTCCCTTTGCCCCAGTTACCGCCCTGGCTCGAAGGCTTCTTCGCATATTTCTGGAAGCCGTCTACCGCGCGTCGGCTACAAGGAGGCAAGGAGGCGTCCATCGATGGCTAGAACGCAGATTGTCCCAGTGTTTTGGTTCTGGGTATCATTCCCATATTCCACGGACCCAATTAACAGCTGCTCGGGCAGCCAAGTTGTAGGAAAGGCGGTTCCTGTCGCTGAGTACTAGAACTGGTGTATGAAACGCTTTCAGCCGAGTTCTGATACTGCCGTGGGGGCAATTATACGGCTGGGAAAGTTGAGGTTTGACAAGCTCTTGCATGGCTCGGCTAGAAAGCTTACTATTTGGGGGTTGCCACCCACGGAAAGATAGACACACACGCCCCCGAGAGGTGGGGCCCATGGATGTGCTGGAACAGAAACACCCTCCTCCGGTGTTCGTGAAGAGGCATTTGTCCCCCAATCCAAGGCTACCACAGCTCTATGCCCGCGTGCCTTGACATCCCGGTGCTTCAGATTCAACTCAATCTACATCCAAACCTTGCTTCCAATCCATCCTGGCCCCTCCCGATTCCTCCCATGTGTGCTAATCTCGAAACCTTAAATCATCTGGGATGTCCTACGAGCAGAATCGATCATCATGGTGGGCTAGCCCCTCTGCGTGGCATGCGTTTGGGGCCTGAGGCGTCCCCAAGAGAGACAGCAACTCGACGTGTCCAAACGAATGACTTTGCTGCAAAAACAGCGCAAGTGTCCTTGCTATCTCTTTCATCGTGCCCACAACCCCTACCCACTGTATAACAAGAGTTGGCCGGCTTCGCGTAACATGTACGCATTTTACGAGGTGCCCATCGTCCCCTTATTTCAAGCTTCCCTTTTCGGTTCGCTTTCCCTTTGATCCTGGGTTGATTTCCCTGTCTCCTGCGATTAAGACCGATCAACTTGACATAATAAGCAGTGCTGCTTGTCCAGTATCACCAACCAGTTGGATATGCAGCTGATCGGGGGCCCGAAATGCATCTCGTGTACTACCAAGCAGGGCGGCACTTGTCTCAGCACTCGACCCAGAGATTAAAATCACGCTCCTGCACACAAGCCAGATTCATCTATAGCAATTTATCTGGCATGCTCCTCTTGGAGAATTCTTAACCCACGGCTGCTATTGCCTTCCCAATTAAGAGTGTTTCCTTCCTAAAGCGCTGGGCCATGCGCTTGGCTGACTTAAGCGTAAACTATCGCAAGCGCTTAGCTCGCGCGAGCCCATCATGTTGGCCACAAGAAGCCATTAGCACACCTCATTTGTCCATCATACAGATGTCAAACACCCTCTCTTGAAAGGCTGCATACGTGCTGGCAGTGAGCATATTCCTTTGTCTAAGACGAACTCATCGCGGATGTCCAGTTCTACTCATCAGAATAACCCATCGTACCGCAGGTTACTCCATGAGAGGGATATGCGCAGCGGGTTATCGGCCCCAAGGGCTATGCTGTCTATGCGCAAAGATCTACTGGTTCCTTCAGTCAGGTACATAACAGAAGCTTCTGGAATACCACCCCAGCGTTTTTCCCCGGCGCTCCACTATTGCAGGGGTGAGGTTGTATAACGAGTACTTCCAATGATAGGACAAGAATTAAAACATGCCACAAACGTAGTGTATGGTAAGTCTACAGTTAGAAAGACACCGGCCTTGGCAGATGCTTGTTTGCAATTATTAAAGCTTTCTCGGCCGGATAATAATACGCAAAAGGGAACAAGCTATAGGATTAGGGAACCTTCATTAAGATTAGTAGATGCTGAGATGCAGAAATGCTAAACAATATCATCATAAGATGTCAAGGCTTAGAGATTAAAGGTAGGACCAAAATTGCGCAGGTATTTCTGCAAACTTAAGGTGTGGCATTGACCAAACTTTGAAGTCCCAGCCTGCCACTCATAGCTGTCCTATTTGAAAAGGATGTGCCAAAAATATCATAGGGTACCATAAACTTTGGACCTCAGCCAGGACTATCGAATTCAAATTTTCAAGAAGGCCTACATACATCCCTAGCAGCTGTGTTAAATAGATACTATAATGGTCAATTGGGTCTGGGTAAGAATCGGGACCTCAGTAAGGCTTGTCTAGAAGGCATTAGTGCCTAAAGGGCAATATTGGTGCCTCATGCCGGTGCCTTGAATTTCCGTCCTCGATCCGCTGCCAGATGACCCAGGCACCAAATTACCCACTCTGCAATGGTACTTTTAACACACTAAACATTGAACTTTCCATATTTGTAGCGAAAGGAGCACATAAGGGGGAATGTCCGTATGCAATGCACTGAGTGCTACAATCACTCAACCTAGCCTACTGCAAGAATCCCTGATGAGAGGCCTGTAACAAGGGAGAATGCACTTCCCTAATAGGCTTCTCTGCCTAAATGATAATGCAAAGATTACAATTTATCAATTATGAGTATAACCCGCTAGCTTATAGTGCCAATTTGTCTGGCGTCTAAGAATCTAGAAGGGCCTGTCAACTGGGGGTCTACGAACCGCGCTGTTTGTTGATGCCTCGACGATCCTATAAAGTTAAGAGATTGTTTAAAGTTGGAATGGTGGCAGGTATAGTCACTTTCTCGGTAAACCGTAATCCGTAATTGGTAATCGGAAGGTCTTTACTGATAAATTGAGAATTCAGAGCCCATTGTGGTATATACACCCACCAATGACTTGAGCGCCTCCTCTTCAAACTCCATCAGACGCACCTCAAAAATTAAGCGAAAGCCGCCTGGACCCCCTTCCCGCCAAAACTCTGTGGCTGCCCCAGTCCAGGTAGGAATTTTTCTGGGAAGTGGTTGCCCTTGTGCACACGTGACTTTTCAAAGCCCTAATCAAGCGAACCTTATCTTTGCGTCACTTTTCGCGGGGAGGCCCCGCGGTTTGTGTCTCGAACCGCGTGAAATCTGAAACTATCCGTGACTGCCCTTCGCGACCTAACACCCACACACCTCATTTCGCGAACGCCAGCTTTTCCTGCCCAAACCTCCCATTTTCGCGAATTTGTGGTGTAGCGTTGCCAGTGTGCTGCGAGCGCGGGCGAAAAATCTACACAACTTGAAAAGTGAAAAGCTACAAACCACCACTCGACCGGTTCTTGAAGCTTCACGTAAACCACAAGACATTATCAAGATGGCTGAGGAACAGGTTGACATCCCACAGGAGGAGATCCCACAGGAAGAGATTGCTCAGGAGGAAGTTGTCCAGGAGCCAGTTGAGGTCAAGTTCGTTGAGTTGGCTACTGCCATCCCAGCTGACGTTCAGCAGGCCCAGGCCGAGATCAAGTTGTTCAACAAGTGGTCTTTCGCCGACGTCACTGTTAAGGACATCTCCTTGACTGACTACATTCAGATCACCAAGCCAGTCTCCGTCTCCCACACTGCCGGCCGTTACGCCTCCAAGAGATTCAGAAAGGCTCAGTGCCCAATCATTGAGAGACTCACCAACTCCCTCATGATGAACGGTAGAAACAACGGTAAGAAGTTGAAAGCCCTCAGAATCGTCAAGCACACTTTGGAGATCATCAACGTTTTGACCGACCAGAACCCACTCCAGGTTGTTGTTGACGCCGTTGTCAACACCGGTCCAAGAGAAGACTCCACCAGAATCGGTTCTTCCGGTACCGTCAGAAGACAGGCTGTCGATGTCTCCCCATTGAGAAGAGTTAACCAGGCTGTTGCTTTGTTGACCATTGGTGCTAGAGAGGCTGCTTTCAGAAACGTCAAGACCATTGCTGAGTGTTTGGCTGAGGAGTTGATCAACGCTGCTAAGGGTTCTTCTACTTCTTACGCTATCAAGAAGAAGGACGAGTTGGAGCGTGTTGCTAAGTCTAACCGTTAAGGTGGAGACTGAGGCACAAAGGGTTAATTTTGGGGTTCATAACGTTTTCTACACACAAAAAGGCACAAAAGAACAGAATATATGTATTCTTCCTAATTTGAACATTGAGCTGTTACTTTTGTTGTACATACCACGGGTGTATTTGAAACTCGGTATTGATTGTCTTATTAATTACTTTGAGCCGGATGTATAAAAGATGTCATGTTTTCGTTATAAAGAAAGTACGCGTAGTCCGATGAGCAGCTCCCATATGGTGTCCCCGGGACTCGTGAAAAAAAAATGGAGTGCCGCGGCAAGAGAAAAAATAAAACTTTCCCCACTGCGGATTCGAACGTCGGCCTTGCACAACACTTGTGGCCAGGTGGGGAGGTTGTGACGGATGAATGGTGCAGAAATGTGGGGAAAGTGTGGACAGTGGTGATCACACTGTTGGGTCTATAAAAGGAGCAACAGCACTTCCCAACAAGCAGAGATATAACAATAGAGGGCCCCAAATCTCGTAACAGATCACATATCTCTGATTCTAGCAGCACAAAGAGTATACACAAACATGCCTGCCCTTGAGCTCAAGCCTGGCGAGGAGTCGTCGTTGCCTACGCTCCCGGTCCCAACGCTTCAAGACACGCTCAACAAACTGAGAGCGTCTCTCAAGCCATTGATGGACTCTGACCAGCTCACACAACTTGATGAAAAGATTGAGAGTTTTAAACAGTCTCCGGTCTCTGAGAAGCTTCAAGCGCAATTGCTCAGGTTCCACCAGAACGAAGAGTGCTATTTGGACCATCTTGACCTTGATCACATCCTCATCGACCCAAAGGCATTACCGCGTAATCCTTTCTTGGTGTTGGAGAATGATCCACTTAAAGATTATATTCTTCCTCAAGATCAAACCAACCGTGCTTCTGTTCTTGCACTCTCAGCGTTGAAGTTTGTGAGCTCGTTGCGCACTGGTGCACTTAATCCCGACACAACCAGAAATGGAGACGCTTTAACCATGAAGCCATATTGGAATCTCTTTGGAACATCACGTACACCAGAATATGATTCTATCAAGACCAAGATCACAAAGGACTCGGATTACTTGCTTATCTTGTCGAAATCCCAATTCTACACTTTGAGAGTGCTTGATGAGAACAACAACATCATTCATACTGCAGATGAGTTGGCGGCTATCTTCCACCAGATCTCGGTCGAATCAGATGCCGTGTTAAACCCAAATATGACGGCTATTGGATCTATCACTTCGGATAATTACAGACATTGGAAGCATGCACGCACGTTGCTCCAAAGAGATTGCAGGGAGAACATGAACAAGATTGATGCTGCCTTGTTCGTGCTTGTGTTGGACCATTCTGAGCCTGAAGAAACTGGTGAGGCATTGGCAAGAATTATTTCTAACGGATCTCTCAACATTGATGAGCGTGGTGTTCAGACAGGTTCATGTATCTCGAGATGGTATGATAAGCTTCAGCTTGTTGTCACCAAGAATGCCATTGCTGGTGTTATTTGGGATTCTTTCTCACAGGATGGAACAACTGTCCTTCGTTTCACATCTGAGATTTATGCTGATTCGGTTCTTCGTTTATGTGATGGAAACCTCTCCATGTTCCCAACGGTGGCCAATCCGAAGGCTGGTAATGGCAAGCCAAGACCTGAGAAAATGGTGTGGAACCTTGCTTCGGACCTTCAAACTTTTATTCACCTTTCTGAGACTCGTCTCACTGATCTGATCTGTTCTCATTCCACAAACACGTATGTTCTCAAGTATGGACGTAAGTTTGCCAGAAAGATTGGTGTTAAGGCCGACAGTTTGATCCAGATTGCCTTGCAGATTGCGCATTATGCACTCTACGGTAAGCCAATCTCTACTGTGGAACCAGTGTCTACAAGATTATTCCGCAATGCCCGTTCGGAATTGTTGCCATTGCAGGATGATTCGATCACCAAGACTTGTCAGATCTTTGTCAGCGACTCCTCTGCTCAGTTGAGATTGCAAGCCTTCCTTAAGAGCTGTGCATACCATTCAGACTCGTTGTACAGGGCATCTCGCGGTGAAGGGTTCGAGAAGCATTTGAAGGCATTGCAGAACGTTTACATCCAGCGCGATGTATTGAACCAGTTGTATCCAGAGTTCTTTATTGAAGATGAAGTTCCACCTTTAATCTTTGATGATGCCATTTATCCACTTTTCGTGCCGGAGATGATTGCGTCTAACTGCGGTAACCCAGCCATGCGCCTGTTTGGTTTGACACCAGCCATCTCCAACGGATTTGGTATTGGATACATCATTAAGGATGACGTTACAGAGTTCTGTTTGATCTCACAGTATCGTCAAGGTGATCGTCTTTTGCATACTTTGGACTGGGTGCTTCATCAGTTGGCTCATATCTGGAAGCATGAGGTTGGTATCAAGAAGACCCCACACGCCTATGAGTTTGACAACATGAAGAGGCGTGATAATCGCAGCAACTCGGTGTCGCATGCCATTCAAGTTGAGAGAATGTCTCGTTCGACAACCATCGGCTCGAGTGAGGATGAAGTTGATTTGGCATTGGGTGGTTATGGCTACTTTGACATTGATGACTTAACTCTAAGATCAAGAAATCAGTCACGCGCAGGTACGCCGGCCCTCTCGCACAACAACTCCACAACGGAATTGACCAAAGTGGCTGATCTTGACAAGAACTTTGGTCGCACTATCAAGACTTTCCATGAGAAACTCCGTGAAGGATTTGAGAAACATCGCCATGATAACAGTTCTAGCAGCTCAACTGCAGACAAGGACGATCTGAGCAGATTCGACGCCAAGTTTGATCGTGGCGAGGTGGGAAAGAAGGTGGAGGTATTCCTGGATGACGAGGAAGACGATGACTTCTAAGTATTCGTTGCACTAGACATATAACAGCTATTTATTCCATACAAATGTACACTTAAATCCCCTTTGTCCCCCCCCCCCCCGTATTTACAACGCAGGTGCCAGAGAGAAAAGCGCAAAAACGCCGCACGCGGAACCCGGCGTGGCCTTAACAAAAAATTTTGGCACAAGAAAAATTGGCACAAACAAGCATACTCGGAGATCTAAGGCCACTGCACCACAAAGGCCTCTAAAAGAAGGTGTTTTGCCATTTGCTCAAGTCGACACATCCGCGTATCGCGTCCCACCAGCGATGAACCCCCAGCGAATACTCCCTCATGCGGGTAGCCATGAGTCCGCTTCGATGGATCAAGGAACACCCCGGGGCTCTCGCTATCCAAGGGTGAAGCCAAAGAAGATGGCCTGTGTGGAGTGTCGTCAACAAAAGTCCAAGTGTGATGCTCAAGATCGCTATCCTAACCCTTGCAGTCGTTGTGTTAAGAAGAATATCACATGTTCCTTGCAGTCCGACTATAAGCGAACATACAAGAGGGCAAAGTTCCAGCAGATTGAAGAAGAGCTCGAAGAGTTGAAAAAGAACCTATCCCAAGCTGGTGTTGACTCCTTGTTGAAGCAACTTCAAGAGCGTAAGTTCCAGCCTCATGAGCTGAACTCTCCAACACCGTCTGCAACAAACACCCCAATCCCTCAGGATGTAACCATCCAACAGCAACAACAGCCACAACAACAGCAACGTCAACTCTCACCACATCCGCAGCAGCTCCCCCCTCTCCGTTCAGCACTTGTTAATAGTCCTGCTCCTTTCCAACCGTCACCTCCTCTACATCCTCAGAGTCCTCGCCCATCGCATTTTGCTCCCTCATCGCAACATCAGGTACAGATTCAGCCTAAACCAGAACAGGGCCCATCCATCATCAGAGAGCCAACACCAACCTCACCAGCGGCAAACCGTTCTAACCTACAAACCAACGCGGAACTCATTGTTGATCTCTCAGAGGATGTTCTAAGGTGCACACCAAAGCAATTTGGGGATGTTGAGCTCTCTTCAGCACAGATCCGTGAGCTCTACATTGAATTCGTGAACAAGTACCATCGTTTCCTCCCAATTGTTGATATTTCTAAGGGTCCTGAGCGTATTTACAGACTCTGTCCAGTGTTATTCTGGACCATTGCATCCATCTCACTTCGTCATTTATCCACTGATATTCTCATGAGTCTTGCACCATTGCTCAAGACTGCCCTTGCAGAGATCACGATCAGCCCGATCACACGATACTTCCCTAATGAGTCTGAAGAACCAATTCTTAATGTGTCGTCTGTTTATTCCGTTCAAGCTCTTCTCTTGTACACCTACTGGCCACCACTCACATCTTCGCTCTCTGCAGACTCGTCTTGGAACACAGTGGGAATTGCCATCTTCCAAGCCATCAGAATTGGTCTTAACGGTCCAGGAACTACAAATTATCATGTCCAACAGCAAAAACAAAATGAGATGAACAAGATCCTTCAAGAGCATGTCAAAACTTGGATCTCATGTAACATTGTATCTCAAACCATTGCCACTGCATTTGGATTCCCTGCATTCGTCTCGTTTGACTCCAGTGTCGTTGGCTGTGTAAGACCAGGTTCTCAGATTCAATTACCTACCTGTTTACGCCAAATGGTGGAGATTTCACATTTTGAGGATCAAGTTTCAAAAGTTCTCAATTCCAACACAATCGATGCGATGGGTCTTGTGGATCCTACAGAGAGATTACCACTTTTGAAAGTGTTGGGCCAGCAGCTCAATGAACTGGAAGTTAAACTCTCTGGTGAAGGATTGGATGATATTCGCAAGTTCCAGATCCTTTCTGCAAGAGTTCATTTACTCACCTATTACTTCTTGGACAATGCCCGTGTGGCAAACTTTGAGCTCAGAAGAGGATTGGTTTCAGTGTTCAATGCCGCATTAGCATTGCTCGGTCATGCTGTGAGTGTCTCTAATAAGGATCCAAGATTCTTCAAATACGTTCCAGGTATGTTTGTGTTGAAAATCTGGCAAGCATCATGTATTGTTGCCAAACTCGTGCATTCTCCACTCAGTGATGTTATTGATATTGGAGCAGGCAGACAGTTGTATGTGAGTGCCATGCAGTTGGCTAACAAGGCATCTATTTTGAAGCATGATATGGCTTACAGATCTGCTGGAATCATGAGAAATACTTGGCAATTGCTCAAGGCCTTGAGAGAAAAGAACGAGCGTACGAATTTGGATGTGACCGTCAGATCAAGAATGAGTGCATCGGTGTTCTTTGATTGCTTGTGGCTGTTAAGACAACAGATTGGTATGATCAAATTAGATCCACATAAAAAGGAGTCAAGTGCTGACTTGTCCAACAATGATGATGATGACGATGATGATAACGATGAAGAATACGAGGAGGAAGCTGTTGCTGATAATGGTCCAATTGTTGATCCAGGAACTGTCCGCTCTGAAGACTCTGCTAAGTCAACCACTTCTTCCCAGAGACTCAAGAGGGCTAGAGCACTTTCCAACAACTTTGACGCTGAGAAGTCTGCTCGTAAGCTCATCAGAACTGTTCCATTGGATCCAGTTCCAATTGCCTTGAGAAGAGAAGCTGTTGAAACAAGTCCAAGACCAACGATCTCTTCCATCCTTCACAAGCAGTCTCCAGACTCTTCATCCTCCATGCCAAGATCCCAGAGATCTCAATCGTCTGTGGTTAATAATGCAGTGCAGAACACCAAGGCGTTCATGCCGCTTGATGATGGATTCCCAGATGTGTCACCTACGAGTATTCCTTCATTGGATCTTAGTGATGAGTGGACGAGTGATATGCTTTGGAAAGATGTCGATTCCGTTATGAATGACTTTGGTTTCAGTACAGATGATATCCAAAAGGCGTTGATTCCTGGTCAAGCTGGAATCTCTAAGGATGAGGTGGAGATGTATCCTGGATACAAACAAAGCTCTCTGTTTGGAAACTACCAAAGAAAGTGATGAATATGTTTAATGTTTATGAATGTTCTATTATAGCTCTCATTTTAATCAGTTTATTGTTGGCTGGACCTCATAATCAAGGGAAGATCTATTTCGCGACACAGGAACAAGGGGAACAAGGGGAACGCCCCGTTAAACTCCGAACAAAGACTCGGCCCTTTTCCTTGCCCCTTTTCCAATTGTTCTCCTATTTTGCGTTGCAGATCACAAGGATTGAAGTATATCGTACGGTCCATTGGCTCTATCAAGTATAAATATCAGATCGCTCCCCTTGTCTTCTTCCTTTACTTCCCCTTTTTAGCTCTACACCCGGTTAAGGTTACAACAATGAGCAAGGTCTACCTCGTCACAGGCGCCAATCGAGGCATTGGAATTGCACTTGTGCAACAGCTTTCGACTCTCCCAAACGTTATTGTTTTGGCAACCTCTCGTGATACAGACAATGCCATTGAGCTCACGGAGCTCTCTAAATCATCTTCCGACGTCCATATTCTCAAACTTGACGTCTCTTCTGAAGACTCGATTGCAAATCTTCCAACTCAGTTAGCGGAGTTGGGTGTTGATTCAATTGACTATCTGTTGTCTAATGCAGGTATGGCCAAGATTGCAGTATACCAACCTGTCAAAGTTGTTCCACCAGCACTCTATCTCGAACACTACAAGACCAACGTCTTGGGTCCTCTCATGTTGACCCAGACATTACTGCCATACTTGTCCAAGAGTGATACAAAGACTATTGTCTACACCACCTCGCTCTTTGGATCCATTCAGGCCGGTGCTTCCCAAAAAGCCTCAGCATATTGTAATTCCAAGGCGGCGTTGAACCAGATGGCAAAGCAACTTTCCGTGGAGCTCGCTGATGAAGGGTACACCATTGTTGTTATCCATCCAGGAGCAGTTGAAACAGACATGCTTAAACCACTTTTCACTCATGCTTCGAAGGAAGTGGCCTCCGCTATCAAGAAAGTATCAGTTACTCCGGAGTTCAGTGCCTCTAAGCAAATCGAGCTGTTGCACAGACTTACCAAAGATGACAACGGAAAGTTCTTGAGATTTGATAACGGCTCTGAGATTCCATGGTGAAGGTTTTTAATACAATTCAATAGAGATTTCACACATTCAGGCTGCGGACTTCCGCGTATATGGGCCTTCCGGCGCTGGCGGAGATTGCGGCCGAGACTCCAGTGATCGTGACTATGGGCGAATTTGAGGCATACATAAGCACCATAAAGTCCGGCTTATTGGCGGGTATGCTAAGCTTATTCCCGGATTTATAAGAAGGTTGCATTCTCCGAAATATTCTAAACATCTGGAATCTGGAATGATGCCCATAGCCTCCAAAGTTCTTTAAACCTGTCAACATGATGCAAACAAACACCATCTACTTCGTAACCGGTGCAGACACAGGCATCGGATTTGCAATTGCCCAACTTCTCTCAGAGAAACCACATGTTGTTGTACTCGCTGCAGCATCCATTCACTCTATTGACCTTAACAACCTTGTCCTTTCTTCTTCTAATGTCCACATTATTCCCCTTGATCTCGCAGATAACAACTCTATCGCACGCATTGACTCATACATCACCGCTCTCGGCCTGGATCACATCGATTTCCTCATTTCAAACGCAAAGCCATATGAACATCCAGATGGATCATCTGCGGTACTTGATATCTCCACTGATGCACACATTCACCAGTATAAACTGAACGTTACGGGGCCACTTGCTTTAACGAAGAGATTGTTGCCTTACATTCTAAGAGGAAACTCCAAAATGATCTACTATGTCTCGTCATTAGCCAAACAAACAAAGTTTATCTCCACAACATCAGATATATCTCCATTTGTCAATACTGAAGTGGCTATGGACAAGTTATCAAAGCAACTGGCATGTGAGCTTCGGGAAGATGGTATCTGTGTGGTTTCCATTAGGCCGGCAGAAATATTGAGGCACACTTGATTCCTATGATTGATCTAGTTTCAGATCTACTTAATACTTACATGACATTAAACGATTCAATGCATATCATCTTATTTAATTATTCGGACTATGCTTCTTTCATGAGTAACACAAGAAGCTATTTGGCCATAGATTTGTTATCAGGGCACTAGTGACCTCTCAGTAGACGTACCTTACTAATCATTCTAAATCTATCTAGATATTTGCATTAATCAGTTATCAAACTATAAGTCAGCTGAACCAGAATAGTTGGAATACCTACCGTCGTTGCCGAATAAAGCCGAGCATCATCGGAGGTCATGGATTTATAACGAGCGCAAACTCCGTGTGTCTAAATTTTAAACTGTTGTCCACACAAACAACTTGAGGTTCTAATATTCAGGATTTATACTCTCTAAAGCCGAAGCTATCTTCTAGTATGCCTAAATACGCAATATCGCCTCTTCAAAAAAAGGGGCACTCTCAGAAAATGGAGTGACACTATCTAATATGAAGAGTTGAACTAAAATATTTTCAAGGTAGTGTTTTTAAAACGCATTTTGGCGCCTAATGGGCCATATAGAGTAGTTAAGTGCGTTCTAAATTATATGAAACCAGCTTAAAATTTCATTTAATAAGCGCTAAGGTGGTTTAATATGAGTTTAACCGTTGGATGTGGGACGCGGGAACGAGCAGAGCGGTAGAGGTTGGTGTACGGGTGTTTATTGAAGTCGCTCGATCCAGTCAATTCATGTTAATTAACGCACGATACAGTAAAAGAATTAGCTAATAGTCATAAGATTATATCTCATAAAGTATCACTAATTCAAGTTAAATGTTTCTGAGACCACCTTTGAATGTATCTGAAGCCAGAAACTTGGGGAAGGAATCGAACTCAAGCATCTTGCGGATCTGTGAACCAACCTCATCAAACATTGGACCCAACTTTTGCAATAACGTCAGCGAACGAGTCATTTCCTCTTTTCTTGGTGATAATGGTGTTTCATGATAGATGTGCTCACTGGTAAGAGGAATGTCAATGCTCAAGTTCTTGTTGTTCATAGATCTCGGTGACTTGGATCTTACTGTCTCAGCAACGCTCACACTTGGCTCCAAGGGTTGTTCTGCAACTGCAACACGGATATGTGCTTTTGGAGGAGGGGATGGTAATGGGACAGAAATTGTACGTGTGTCTCCAAACTGGGTTTTCAACGGAGAAGTTGTATGAAGGACAGTTTCTGTGATCTCTTCTCTGAGCAGGTGGTCAATGTTGAGCTGATAAGTGGCACCAATAGCGATATAACAAGAGTAGATGTTATAGGCTGCACTCAAACACTCATTGATAAGTCTCACAATGGCTCTTCTTGAAGGAACCCTTTCATCTCCACGCCTCTGGGCATCAAATACACTTCTCAAGATTATCATCTTCTTACGGAATTGACGAATCTCCATGTAGACATCAAGATTCTCCGCACAGTACTCATGCTCCAAATGACGTCTGAATAAGTAACGCATTCCGGGATCAGCCAGAACTTCCTTGATAGTAACTTGTGACTGGTCAAATCTGGAAGTTTTGTTGTCCTCACCAGAGGAAGAACTCTGATTGTCTGGAATGATGGCCTCATTGGACAAGGCGATACCAGAAGCATCGGCAATAATCTCATCACCAACAGCGACGTTAAGGGGAGTCTTGTTCCCTAATTCCCAGAGACAGATATCGTACCCTTTCTTACTTGGTGTGTAGAATGATGTCTTGGAAGGTACGATTTGCTTCTTTGAAGTGGCAGTCGAAGGTGGAAGAATGATAGGCTCAATAAGACCATACTTGTAGAAAAGAGAGAAGACAGTAGAAGCATCAGAAGAGTACATGATATCTGTACAATCCATGATCCATTGCCATGCTGACTTGGAGGTGAAGCACAACTTGACAGATAGACCCCCATTAAACTTATAGTTCTCATAAAACGTTACACCCTTATCAGAAACGTAGTGCTGGACATGAGAATCAGATTCTGGATTTGTGAAGAATGTATGTGCAAATGGGCTCTCTCTCTTAATCTTCTTGGAAGATTTGTTTTTATCAGTCATTTCAAATCCTGGAACAACACCATTCTGGATTGCTGTTAGAGTGAATTGTTGGTTTGAAAAGTTGGAAAACTCGAGCTCGTCATCCATTTCCAATCTGTGGTCCAACGATGGGATCTCATCTGAAGGGTTATTGGGACTCCAAACATTTGGGGCACGCCCCATAAAACGAGTAAAGAGTAGATGTATGAAGTACTCAGAGTAGATAATGTTCCCTGTAATTGATGACCTCTCAAAAAGAAACAAGTCCATTGAGTTGAACTCCGTACGGATGATCGGAGGGCATTGAGAAAACTGAGTGTCCAAAAGAGAGCTGGAGGAAGGGTTAAGTTTGATACCGTTTACTTTGCAATATGCTTGAATAATGGATACTCCCTTTGGTGTTGGCTGTAACAAAACTTTATCCTTTGGCTCTGATCTAGTGCGATCAGCCGGTGTATGAAGGAGCTTTGCAGACATGAAAGTCCTGAGAAGTTGGAAGGCAAGGTCAGACTTGATAGCATAGGAGACTGTCGTACTTGTGGCAGATGACTCAACATTCAATGATAAGTTTCCCATGACTGTTATTGCCTCTTGTACTGTGAAAGAAAATGGGTAGTGCTTATTGAGGAACCCCATCCTAATGGAAGGCTTTGTCTTGGGCTTCTCTTGCAGTTTGAGACATATAATCAAAAGAGAGTAGATGGTCTTGAGATCTCTAGAGAAAATGTTTCCATCTGGACGCTTATCAAAATTTCTGGATACTGATTCATGGAGGGTGAGCCTGGTTGGTTGTTCTGCCATGTCTGTAGATGTGTACGTGGCAACCGTCGCCATTGGGGGTTGTGGTAGATCGCTCAACTGTTTGACTCTGCAACGAGCTGTGAGTAAACTAAGCCAAAACTTCTAAAGTTGCTGAGCCTTGTTCAAGTGGAAGATATGGAAGTATATAACACAGCAAGCCCAGTTGATGCTTTGTACCTGTTTTGTTCGATGTGCGAGATGAGGCACGTATGAGAATCTGCACGCCTTGCCAACCTGCATAAATCTCTTTCCAGGTGCCGGGCTCAGACATGGCCCACACATTTCAAGCTGAAACACAGTGGATTGCACTACGACCTGGAATTCTGATCTTTTGCTAGTCCACTTTTCCTTGGAATTTGTTCTATTTTCCAAGGTCCTTCCCTGTTCCACGTGCTCATTGAGCGTTGATTGGAGTCTGTCTGTTTGAAGCAGTTACTACGACAACAATCAAAACAATACCGCGAATATTACTGTAATCGGATAACTCCGGGACCTCGGAAGTTGACACAAAGGCAAAACAATAGGCGCTTAATCAGGGAAGGACTATCTACTGGATGTTGAATGACTAAATGTAGTTCACTAAAACTTGTAAGCTATGGCTACAGTGATGCCCATTGTTGCTTATAACCTTCACCAGTTCTGGAAGTGTAAAGTCCTGCAGGGTCTTGAATCTTCTCGGCAGTTTTGAGGACCAGCTCGCATTGTTTTATCCCGATTTGTACACCAAAGGGGCCGATCTCTGACATGTAGAAGTCACGCAAACCAGGTCTACAATCTGTGTACATTATACATGCCAATTTCACCATACAATCAACATAAACCGTTAAATACGTACATAACAAGAGAGATCATAAACGAGTCCAGGATTTGACAGGCTTGTGAGGCTTCACAACGCGTCGGAGTTCATCCAAGGTCAGCTCAACTTGCCACATTCTGGTCTCAAAGGTACTGTTGACGAACTCATTCTTTGTAACTCCTGATCCTGGCAATGTTAGGAGCCCCAACTCCCTTAGCTTCTCCCAAGGTTGTTTACAGGACTCCTTGGACCAAGTCTTAAGACCAGTACTAGCAACAGCACCAGAACCAGTTGTAGACACCACTTCCTTTTGCTGTGCTTTCACCTGAGAAATATACTCTTCGTAAGCGATATTCAAGTTCACCCATGACATATCGGTTTTAGCCACCGTACGGGCAGCACCCACAAGCAAAAAGGTCTCCAAATCAGACAATGAGTTGACCATGTTCACATATGAAGCTCTTCTCTGGTTCTCAGCGTATCTCTCAAAGTGCTTATTACTGAAACGTGGCTCATCCAAGCTCACTTTAGAAAGAGCGTAGACACATTGGTTTTGGAACTCCTTGATGTTACCTGCGGACAAATGGTTGTATATGATTGAACGTCTGATGGCATTATCTGACAATACCAGCTCTCTAACGTCCCTGTTCCATTCTTCTTCGTAAGGGTTCTCAGGATCATCGATAGAGATAACCTTGGTGCATGCATCAATAAACTTCTCCAAGGGTAGCTTTCTGAACTGGATGGTTCTCTGTGAGAATCTTGATCTGACTCTTTTCTCCAACATCTCTTTGAATGTGAACTTGGATGTAAAGCAGATAACACATACTGGTGTTTGACTTGTCTCTGCAAGATCAAAGAGATTGTACAACAAAGCTTGTCTTGGCTGATTGGCAAAAACGTCAACTTCATCAATAGAGAACACAATTGGGTGTTTGATCTTACCATGTGCATTACCACCCAGCTGAACTTCATCACTCAGCACTTTCAAAACGTTTGAGAATGTATTTGTAATACTCTTTCGTGTAAGGAGTTCTTTCACTTCCAGCTCCTTCAGATCAACGTTGTAAATTCTTGAGATTTCCTCGTCCAACTGCTCTGCAATGGCTCGTACAGCCAATTTATCATCGTCCTGAGCAAGACCATTCACATTAATAAATATGAAGTCCTCATCATCTGGCAGTTTCATCCTTACCCTGTTCAATGCAGCATAGAAAGCTGCGGTCTTACCAGAATTTCTTGGACCAAAGACACAACATGAATGACTCTCCTTTCCTCTCACAGTGGACATGACTAGTTTTTCCAACTCAGAGACTCTATCTTCCAAAAAGTATGGCTCAACAGCGGACTTGCCCACAAGCTTTGCACGTAGTTTGAGCTTCAATTGTGAGATCTTAGTTTGGTCCACCATGATCTTAGGAGCTGGGTTGATTGGCCTCCCTATACCAGTGTTTACCCTTGCTTCTATCTCGACTGGTGTCGCTTCTTTAGATACAGGAGGAACCGACACTGAATTAACAGACTCCTTGGGTGATGTAGAAGCTCCATCAGAGGCATCAACAAATTCACCATCATCCTCATCCTCATCCTCATCCTCATTCTCATCTTCTACCTCGCCATCACCATAATCGTCATCCTCATCAGATTCCTCCGATTCTGACTCCGACTCTGAATCCGAGACATCAATGACAGAGGCGGCTTTAATAGCACGCCCACTTCTTGTGGCGGTTTTCTTCGTTGTGGTTGTCTTTATATCTGGTGTCTTTATATCTGATGTCTTTATATCTGGTGTCTTTATCACTGGTGTCTCAGTTGAGTTCTTTTCCTTCTGCACAACTGGGATTGACTTTCCCACTGGAATCAAAGTCAGTTTCTTCTTTTGAATGTTTGGCGATGCAGCTGTTGGAACCGCATTTGACTTCTTTAGAGCTTGGTCCACAACCCTAATAGGCGTAGGCGCTTGAGATTGTCCAAGATTTCTGATAAGTGGTATAGGTTTCGATGGAATAATCTTGATCGGTGTTCCTTTGGTTTTTGGAGGAGTTCCCATTGGTTTACCAGTGAAATTAATCAGCTTGAGTCTTGAAGCAGGAATATCAGGAAGAACAAGCTTTTTGGAAGATATTGGCGAACTAGTTGTGGCCATAGGCGGTGGAGAGCTTTGAGATACCGCCGGAGTTTCAAGCTTAATAAGCTTTGGAAGCTTCATTGGCTTACTTGAAAACAGCGGAATGGCAACATTGACTTTCTTTAGCGATGAAGAAGGTTGTGATAAATTCGGAGTTTTTGATTTGGGGAGCGGTGAAGAGCTGTCATGGGAGAGTCCAGGGCCCGATGAGCCAGATTGAGCACTGTTCTCGCCTTCAGAGACTAAGTTCCCCGTATCTTTCTTTGAAGCAGAAAGTATAGCCGACTCATGAGCGGAAACAAGCTTGATAGGCTTCTTTGGAGTAGTCTTTCCAGAGTCTGTGATGATGTTGTTGGGGTTCACATTGATCTTGGCGCGTCGCATCGTAGTGAATTCACCGGCGGTATCACGCTCGATGCGATCTCGGCTCAAATTTGCCGATGGAGAAGGAGATCCACTCATTTAATGTGACGTTACTGTGAGGGTGTAGGCGATTGTTGCCTGGTCGCTTTGTTGTTATGCTTCTGTTGATGGCGATGATCGTTGTCGCGTACCTAGTTTGGGTGGCATTGGTGTGCGGATGTTTCCGCGTCTACCAATGGTTGGTACTGGGTATCAACATTTAACTAGAGATTGGTCTCCTGGACAACCAGAGAGATAAGAAAGACAAAGAGGGAGTATTTCAGTATTCTGAAACTGTATTTGCTCCTCGAGACAACCATAAATCAAACAGTCGCCTGACACTCTGGATCAGGGTCACGTGATATGTGAGAGATCGCGACGTTGTGGGCGTGTTCTCCCCCAAAAAGTGGGTTTTAGTGGACCCATCAACCGAGCAACTACGCACTCAATTAACAACACAAACAATCCAGAACGTAATGTCTTCCATCACATACAAGCACGATCAGCTTCCGCAGAGTGTTTTGACTCTCCTACAAAAAGGAAAGTTTGTGCATCTCGGAACAGCTGATGAGACAGCTGTGCCGGATGTGGCTCTCATGAACTACTACTACCTGGCTTCCCACGAGCTCTACACGCCTGAACAGTCAGAGACCGGTCCATCTGTCGATTCAGACTCAAAAGAGCACACATACATCATTCTTGCAACTAATAAGTCCTCAGTCAAATACCACAACATCTCTGTGAATCCAAACGTCTCTCTCCTGTTCCACGACTGGACAACCGCAAAGAACATCTACAAGAAATCTGACGATTCAACAACAGACCAGGCCTCTAATCTGTTCAAGCTCCTGCAGAATCTCAACCAATCTGAACTAAGTGAAGTGTCAGCCACACTTGCTGGACAGGCAAAGATCGTTTCAAATCCAGATGAACTCAGCTACTACAAGACCAAACTTCTTAAGGAGAACCCAGACGCTCAAGTCTATATTGATGGTGAAGAGAACTCAATTATTCTCGTAAAGATCACAAGTGCAAAGGTTTGTGATACTCAAAACCATCAGAAGTTCTACCAGTGATATAATTGGCTGATTGATGACTTTCCTGAGGTCTGATGTCGAAGGGTAATAGCGAACAGGAATCTTTTATGGGTATACATGTAGAGTCCGAGCACGTACAAAGTCAAAATTACTAGCGATATTCTGCACTGTCACGGGGTGATTGTTCCACCTGTTGTCGTCTTACTAGTATCTTAATGGTTTATAAGCGTCTGAGACGGAAAATGTCATGATAGACACCCAAATCTTTTTGGTTCACCACGAATCGCAAATTACTACGTAGAGACTTCCACTATTGGTATCTTATTGTACATATGACACAACAGTCTCAGTTACCTTCTTGTCCGAAGTCCTCAGTGAACTGCTGTTGCTTCTTTAAGTCGTCTTCGTTAACTGTTGGTCTTGTTGTCTTGATAGCCTTGATGAAGTCCTTTATCGTTAACTCTGGTTCTTGAAGTTCATCGGCCTCTATTTGCATCCAGTTCATTTCAAGGGCATCAGCAGCACCAGGTGAACATGGTGTCAGTTTACCATCTTCGGTCTTCTTGAAATGAGTTGCACTTTGAATCTTTCTGATAGGCTGCATAAGAGCATCCTTCACAACAACTGCAATATCAGCACCGGAGTAACCGTCAGTCATTTCAGCAAGCAGTCTGTAGTCCTTAGATGTGAGTTCACATGGTGTGTTGCCAACGTTAAGTTCAAACATCCTTGATCTGGCCTGTTCATCAGGGAGTGCAATGTAAATTCTCTTCTCAAAACGACGTCTGATGGCGGCATCTAATTGCCATGGAATATTTGTGGCACCAAGGACAAGAACACCACTTGGATCGTTACCAACACCGTTCATCTGCACAAGCAACTCGGTTTTAATACGTCTAGATGCTTCACTTTCACCTTCGCCTCTTGGTCCACACAACGCATCAACTTCATCAATGAAAATGATAGATGGCTTATTCTCTCTTGCCATTTGAAACAACTGCTTGACTAGTCTCTCAGATTCACCCATCCATTTACTGACCAAGTCAGAGGACGAAACGGAGAAGAAGGTGGAGTTTGCCTCTGTCGCGACGGCCTTGGCCAAGTAGGACTTACCAGTACCAGGAGGTCCGTAGAGCAAGATACCAGAAAGAGGTTTTCTCTTTCCTGTGAATAAATGAGGGAATCTCACAGGCAGAATCACAGCCTCTTTCAATGCCTCTTTAGCTGGTTCAAGACCTGCAATATCTTCCCATTTGACGTTTGGTTTCTCAGACAGAATGGCACCTGCGAGAGCACCCCTCAATTTCTTCGTCTCGGCGTCATCATCATCGTCGGCACCTTCACCTTTCTTCTTTGAGGCAGCACCTCCATTGTTGGAAGTTTCATTGTTCTGTTTTTTACTAAGGTGATCTTTCAACTGTTCTGCCCTGCTCAAATACTCTGTGAACTTCTGACGAATGAGGTCCTTAGACTTTGGGTTCTTCTCGTACTTGATGGCCAACATGAGGTAATCGAGACCACTGTAGTACAACTGATAAGCATCTTCATACCGTGTTGCATTATCAGCTTCAATTGCCTTCTGGACAAGCTCGATACCTTTGTTGAGGAAGTCGCCTGTGGAAGCGGACATGGTTCTTGTGTTGCTGCGGTGCTTTTCTTCGATAGGGGAGGCGAGCCAGGTGCTGATAGGGGATCAGAGAGCACTCGGAGTTTGTGTTTTCAAGAAAATTAATCTGGAATCAATAAAGTCAAGTCAGTAGTGTGAATTGACTCTAGAAATGCGATGTTTGCTAGGTTGTGTGTGTTGTAATGCTCAGAGGAAAGTACTTTGGAGAACCCTCCCTAGGGCTTTTTTCTCGCAGTTCCAAGTCCTGGGGCTAAAAAATCAGGAAAAATCAGTCAAAACAGAACGTGTCAACAAGCGCGCAGGCCATTTCGTAATCGGGGTTTAAGCCACTTTTCTACTTGATAAGACCAAAGTCATAAAGATCCTGAGTTAAATGTCTATTTAACATACTTGAACTTGTGCAAGTCCAACTTGACAGGAGATAAGGAGCGATTCACCTCTTCAAATTCGTCTTCGTCATTATTACTCTCCTTTTTCTTAGGGATATCTTCGATTACAGATGCACGCTCTGATGATTTCTTTTCAGCTTTTTGTGTTTCAACATGAGGTGTCGAGGCTCGAAGATTTGTGCGTGTAGAATCTGACATGTAAAGCTCAATCTTCTCCATCTCCTCACTCTTCAGAAGTGTGTTATCAAAATGCTCAACCTGTTCACGCCTCACCTCATTCAATGTCATCTCCAAGCTCTGGGATTTTTCATTCGACGCCTTGAGCTCCTCCTTTAATGATTCAACTGTGTTCTCTAAAAGCTCAAGCTTTTTAGTCAAATGCGTAAGCGTGCTCTGTGAAATGTTGATGCTATCATTGGCAGCCGTTGCATTGCTTCTCGTGAAAGATTGAGATGGTTCACGCATAGGCGATGAAGGAATATCATGCATATTAATTGGAGTGCTTGATTTCAACGACAGACGCTTGCTGGCAGCTTGTATCTGGGAAGCCCGTGTCTGAGGTGTGTGTGTTGCAGCTCTTCTTCTTTGGATCTTGTGAACAATGTCATCTCTCGAAGATTCAAGTTCATCCAATTCTTTCAATTCAAGCTTCTTCATGCTGATAGCTTCACCCAAACTCCCTACTCGTTGTCTCTTCTTCTCTGGGGAGGCATTCTCCATGGTAAATCTTGCAGCACGCTGATTGATCAGTTCTGCTCTCTGCTTGATAGAATCCAGACGACTCTTTGCCAGATTTACAGGAGGTTTCTTCAATCCATGAGGTACTGGAGCATGATCGTCTTGTTGTGTAGGGATCATACCATTCATATAGTTCTTCATTTGTGAAAGTTCCGAATCGTCGTTCTTGAACACCTTGCCCAATTTTCCCAATATACCTGAGAATCCCGATTTCTTGTTTTCAGAATTATTCAGCCTCTGGGACCTTGTATCACTGAGAGGCTTTAGGATACGTGGCGATCCTCTCTGTTTGGTAGATTGCGACCGTCTCACACGATCTAGCGGATTCTTCAGAAGGTTGCTGTGGGGTCTGTCATAGTGAATGTAATGCTCTGTCTTGCGGCGGCTGTCAGCGCCACGAGTTGAGGGGGAGAAGTGAACGCTGCGATCAGCCTCAGACTCATCAGCAACTTCATTCCAAACTTTCGATATCGAGTTGAACATCTCTTTCTGTTTGTAACTGCTTTACTGTGTGAGGGTTGTTTATTGTTTACTTTGGGCTCCTGTTTTTCAAAAACAAAACAAAAGTATGAGCCCTGGCCCTTTTTTCGCGAATTTTGTTGACGCGTTCGCGTTCTAGAGGGAGACGCGTTTACTCTGTTCTCTGTCTGGAGGTTGGCAAAGAGGGCGCTATTGAAAAGATATTACACATAATGGATGCTCCTATTGTCCTCCCCATTCGTCTACAACCGTCAAACCTCCGACCACTTGCCTACAGAATCTTGTCAAAGAAGCATGGACTTAACATCAAATCAGACGCGCTGAAGGCGCTAGCAGACTTCATTGGACCAAAGTTTGGTAGTGATTGGAAGTCTGCAAAGTCTCAAATGTTTCTAGAGGAGGTTGCTCGTCTTTGGAAAGAACAGGAACGTGGATTGTTTCTTGATCAAGAAGGATTGGAGGAGATTTTGAAAGAGATCGATTCCGTGGAGTCCAAGACTTCTAAAGAATCAAACCATCAGACTTCTGTTGATTCCATGTTCAAGAACAAAGCTGAGAAGCAAGACACGATCGTGGATGTTGATGCTATTATGACTGATGATGAAGGAGTCTCAGTTATGCAAACCAGCCCAGCAACGAGCGTAACACCACCTCCAATGAGAGAAATGATCGATTGGAGAGATTACTTCAAGTTGATCAGTGCTTATGAACAACCTCTCTTTGATTATAACTCCAAGCTTAAGGTTTATGAACCATCAAGAGAATCTATTTCCACATTAGCAGGATCCACAATTGGTGATTCAGTTCAACTTCATCGCAGACGATACTTCATTGTTCGTGATAGACTATTGAGAAATGAGAACTTCCAAAGTGGTTCCTTCAATCCATTTGCATCAGTGAATATTTCCGAATCCACAGGAACCATCACACAAATTAAGAACCTCTTGGGAAGAAACAATCAACAGTTTTTACTACTTGGAATGCTAACACAAGTCAACGGGAATTGGCATTTGGAAGACCCTTCTGATTCCATCCAGATTAACATTGACCAAGCAGAACCTAATGATGGGTGCTTTTACACACAGGGAAACATTGTGCTTTGTGATGGTGTTTATTCGGGTGGTATCTTTTATGTTTCATCCATGTGTCATCCACCAGCGGAGAAGAGAGCTGAGACAATGGAGGCTATTGGAAACATTGATTTCTTGGGAGTACATGCCAATCTTCGTGTTGACAAAGATCTTCATACGAGGTTGAGAATATTGGAAAGAGAATTTGATCATAAACTTATTATTCTGGGCTCTGATTGTTTCTTGGATGATCTACGAACTTTGGATGCTATTGACAAGTTGTTACGAAAGATTGAAGAGGATGAACATAATCTACCTATTTCCATTGTGTTCAACGGATCATTTACATCAACACCATTACCTTCAGCAGAATACAAAACGCTATTTGATTCACTTGCTGAGGTTTTTGAAAGACATGAGATTGTTTCAGGAAACATATCTGTGGTTTTCATTCCAGGAGAGAACGATCATTGGCAAACACCAGTTTGGCCCAAGCAAAGAATCCCTAAGTTGTTTGGAAACAGAATGAATAGGGTGGTTCGCAGTGTTCAATGGGCATCAAATCCTACCAGAATGGTATATTTATCACAAGAGATTGTGTTTGCTCGTGATGACGTTTCTTCAAGGTTCAGAAGAAACAGTGTTGTGTTCCCACTTCAGACTGCGAAGGAGGATGGGTTGGATGATGATAATGACGTGATTGATCTTGATGAACAACTTACGCAACAGAAATCACAAATTGACAGAATTGAGAATCTTCCAGCCCGTGTTTCCGAGGCAAGAAAGCTTGTTAAGACAGTATTAGATCAAGGTCATCTTTCACCATTCACCAAGACATTAAAACCAGTTGTTTGGCAATTGGATCATACATTACATTTATCACCACTTCCTAATGTTCTTGTGCTTTCTGATCCAACATCGCCAGCTTTTGATGTGACATATCACGGATGCAAGTGCCTTAATGCTGGACCACTGATCACGAGAAGAAAGATCAATTACATTGAGTACGGGTTGACTTCTAAGAGAGCAGAGGTCAAGGAGTTGTATTTCTAGAGTGGTATGACATTTTAAAAGAATCAAACCGAACTTTGCATATCTGATTTTCGCCGTAGTTATCAAATGTTTCAAAGATTGTGGTGCCCTCTTGGTAAGTCCACCCCGGATCTCTTGTACCGAGATAATTCCGCAATCTCCGCCACAAGCTCCGGAGCTGTTGATTAATCAGCTTATCATTCTTTCTAAATACCGCTTTTACCGTTAGTCATCTCACATCAATTCGTAAGCTAAACACATAACATGATAAAAAATGGGGTCATAAAAAGGATAGGAGTGATCTACCAAGGGAGTTCTTCCCCTGTGTACTTCAAGAACTTTCCGTTCTGATCATGGGACAAGTTCTCTAAGATCTCAATTTGTTTATGGGCACTTTCCTCTGGTGTTAGGTCTCCAGTGGTGGAACCATTTGTGTATCCTTTCTTCACTGTAGAAAGATTTCCGGGATGGACGGCGACAACAGTGAATCCTTCAGGGCCGAGCTCATAGGAGAACTGCTTAGCGAGTTGGTTGAGAGCAGCAGTGGAGTTTCCATAAGCTGAGCCTGAAGCATTGATAAATCCAGAAACTGAACCGAAAAGTGAAGAGACAAAGTATATGACCTTGTACTCACTCTTGGAAAGGTATGGGTATAGTTGCTTGGTGAGTAAGAGGGGCCCAAGAACGTTTATGAGGAAGTGCTCTGTGTACATCTGAACAGGGACGTTAAGGACTTTATCAAAAGCTGCAGAATTGGCAATACCGACATTAGAGATCAGGTAGTCAATGTGAGAGATTCCACGAGCAGAAAGTTGTGTATCCAAGGAGTTGATCGAAGTCTGAGAAGCAAGGTCAAGGACGACAATCTCAATGTTTCCATGTGACTTGTATAGCTCAACGAGACCTTTAGAACTGGACGGTTCACGAGCAGCAGCGATGACTGTGTGTGAAGGATCATCAGCGAGTCTCTTCACCAAAGCCAACCCGATGTCCTTGTCAGCGCCGGTAACGAAGTAGACTTTTTGCATATTGTGGGTCATGTGATGTAATGTGTATAGAGAAGAGCAATGTCTAGTGCACGGCTGACCAGAGGTGCATTTTGAGGTTCAGGGATGGCCTTTATATACGTGCCTAAAAGCCAGGAAATGACACCTTCGGAAATAAAGTGAAACTCTCCCATTTGCCAGAGATTTGTTATCGCAGAGGGAGACCCCGTGATCAACCCCGCAATGTGTCCACTGCCGAATTCTCGGAACAATTATGTTCTGCACCTTTGTACGGCGACGGTTGTTTTATTGTTGTTGGTGCTTTAGTTGGTTGTTATACTCTTACTGTTCTTCTTCTTATTCCCTCTTATTAGCCCTTCTTCCTATCTCTTTACTCCTTCCACCAAAGGTCACGCCATCTACTAACATGTCAAACAGGTATGTGATTAATTTACAAAAGCCATGATCTAAAGAGGTGCCAAAGGGGCGATGCTCCGTCCTTCTAAACATTTCACCATCCAATTAAAATCACGCCACGATAGGCTCCAATGTAGTACCCTTCTTGATTGTAGCCCAACCAATAAGACGCCAATGCTTCTCGATTCTTCTTGAGAGAGCAATCTTTTCGTTAACCTCGGTACATGCTGGCGATGTCAGCTGCAATCTAGCCATATCAGCCTTAACGGCAACAACACGGGCACCAGTAGCTGTGGAACCAATGTTCACCATCAGAACTTCGTTGGCCTCAAGCTTACGCACCTTGGCCTGCTTGGATCCTTCAGTCTTGACACCGAGAAGACGACGGAGAAGGAAGTAGTTGATCTCGATATCTGTGTAGATGGATGGCAAATGTCCCTTAGCACCAACAACCTGACCGACAAGACGATCAGCACGACACAAGGTTGGGTCAACCTTGGTACCAACACCAATAAGACCACCTGGGACGGCAAACTTCAAGTCGTTGTGCTCAGCAAAGAGGGAAACAATGTTGGAGAAAATTGGCTTACACTGGATCTTACCATTGTCATCCTTTGTAACAATACCTGGACGGATTTCAATCTCATCTCCAAGTTTGAAGACACCAGTCAAGATGGAACCACCAGCAACACCACCCTTCAAATCATCAATCTCAGCACCTGGCTTGTTAACATCGAAGGAACGAATGACAATAAGACGTGGGGAAGCAGTGAAATCACGTGGAGGCACTGGAATGGTCTTGACGATGAACTCGTTAACGGCATCGATGTTGTACTTAAGCTGTGCGGAAATTGGAACGATTGGTGCACCATCGGCAATGGTACCTCTAATGAACTTGAGAATCGACTTTTGGTGTTCAAGGGCAGAGTCTGGACGCATAAGATCCACCTTGTTCTGCAAAATAATAACATGCTTGAGCTTCATAATTTCAATAGCAGCCAAATGCTCAGATGTCTGTGGTTGTGGACAGGATTCGTTACCGGCAATCAACAAAAGAGCTGCGTCCATGACTGCGGCACCGGAAAGCATTGTACTCATCAAAATATCGTGACCTGGACAGTCGACAAAGGAAACGTGACGGACAATAGTGTAACGGGCATCAGAACCCTCGACTTCACTCTTTGGGTGAATTTCCTTGTCAGAGGAGAAGGATTTGTAACGAGCGGTTTCTGGCACGTTCTCATCATCAAGCTTGTAGATCTTAGCGTTGGCATAACCGAGCTTGATGGTAATGTTACGTTCAAGTTCGTCTTTGAAACGAACTGTCTGAACACCAGAAATGGCCTTGACGACGGTGGACTTACCGTGGGCGACGTGACCGATGGTTCCAATGTTGATAGTGGCCTGTCTGTTGATGATCTCTGGAGAGAGTGGGGTCAACTGGGAGAAGTCTGGGTTATCTGGCTGTTCTGGAAGACCACCACCTTCTTCAAACTCACGTTGACGCTTCTCAGCCTCATCCTTCTCGTCAAGGACGGCGAAGCTGACGGATTTCTTCTGTGTGTCGGCCTGCTCTTCGTGATCAGACTCTTCGAGCTGGTCCTGGTCGTGCTCGTAGACGTACTCCGCCTCCGGCTCGTCGTTGAGGTTACCGTTGATGACGATCGTTGGCTCCTGGAACTGCAAGTCGTCAGACATATTGGCTCCTTATTGTGTGGTTGGTGATGGTGATGTTTCGTCTTTCTGTCCATCTTTTGACTCTTTTGTTCGTTGGCTGGGAACTGAAAAAAAAAAGTCGGTTGGGCCACTCCCGCGTTCCGGGGTTGAGTGCGAATTCCGGTCGACTGGAGAGGGTATTTATCTCATTATTGCGGGAGTTTTGTACTACAAGGTGGGTCTTTGATGTGATAATTCATGGGGTAGGTGCCATATGAATGCAAGTGTAACTTTATTTCAAGAAAATACTCCAACTAATCACCCAAAAACTCGTCCATGAAGCTCTCAAATAGCCTCAACCCATCACTGTTCGGAGTTGTAAGGCCACTTCTTGATTTTAGCACTTACACTGGTTGGCAGACAGTAAATAGGATCAACTGGATCCAAGTCATCAAAGCCCATAAGACTTAATCCAGCAATACCAAACACCGTATGGAACACGTCGACTTGATGGTCTGGTCTATCACTGATACCACCCGTGACGTCATCCTGGGAAGACAATATGAACTCTCTGAGCTTGTTGAAGTCAATCCAATGCAGTTTATCAATGATTGCAAGTGATGAAAGAACCCACCATGAATAACAAACGTCTGGTAACTTTCCAGGACGTCCGTTGAGTCCACCATTCTCCAATTGACGTTCAGAGAGCCACCATCCTGTTAGATCGGCATCAACAAGGTCTAGCCTGTTTGCAATGGCAAATACTCCCATACATGTGAATACTTGAGCAGAATGTGATTCGGCACCTGGACCAAGTCCGTATCCTCCATCGAAGTTTGCGCATGATTCGACGAACTTGACAGCACCATCAACCGTCTCACTATCAAGCTCACCCAAGATAGCCAATGACTGTAATGCAGTGTAAACGAAACGTGAATCAACTTCACCAAATCTATCTCCTTGGAATGCACCATTCGGTAATCTATTTGACTTGATGAATGAAACGATCTTTCCACGTTTATCATCGATGGCGTCGAGGGAGTCATAGATCAGAAGAATCTGCAAAGCTGACAGTGTTCCTAATAGGTGTGAATCATGATTAGGGAAAGCACCAAATCCTCCATCCTCATTATAACAAGAAATAACAAACTCGACAACGTCACTTTTGTTAAATGTCTCTGTTGAACGAAGAAGTGCAAGGGCAGTAAGACCCCAGTACGTTCCATTAAGACGCAGATGTTCTGTTGTGTGATATGCGAAATCACGTTGATGTGTATCAAGTGATGCGATGTAATCAATGTGCTTCTGACGTAATAACTCGGGCATTGTTCCTTTGGATTTAGAGACAAATTGGGACGTTTGACGGAGAGTTGATGATGGAGTTGATGGTTCTTGACGCCTTTGGACATTTCGCGCTTAACAAAACTTCTACTAAACAACTCCACTACAGAATCATCCAGCAAGGACGGCAAAAGAGTGAAGAAATGGCACAGGAAACAGTGTCTCTGGATGATATCAGAGTTGATCATCAACATGTCTCCGAAGGTGTGAATGTTGGCGAGTTCCTTGATCAACTTGAGAACAAGAGAAAGAACAACCACATGCTAGTACCGACGGATGATGAGGCAGTTAAGGCTATGCTTAGGGCAATCGGAGAGCCAATAACAAACTTTGGTGAGGATAAAGGAGACAGAAGAGATAGACTCGTTCGTCTTGTTGTTGAAAGACAAATTGACGTTGCTACCGTTCTTCAGGAGAACGGCATCGCAGGAGTTGAGGATGAGGATGAGGACATGGAAGATGATGATGAGGAGTTTTACACACATATATCAGAGGAGCATCTTGAAGCACGGAAGTTCATTACCATCGATGCTTTCCAACGATGCAAAGAACGTCTTGTTGGTGAAAGGGAGAAGAGCTCATGGTCCATGCAGAAGCACCTAACAACGCGAAGAGAGAAGAACAAGAAGTACAAAGAATATGAACTCAATGGTTCACAAATGGTTAGCACAAGACCAACTTCTTATGTGACTATCAATCAATCAAATACCGATCAAATTCTCTCTGGCTCATGGTCTGGAGAGATCAAGTTGTTGAACAGTTCTACACTCGATATAGAGACCGAGTTTGACACTATTGGAGGAAAGATTGGAGGTATGGATTGGTCTCCAACATCTCCAGAAATATTTGCCACTGCAGGAGATTCATTAAATATCTGGAAAACATCATCCATTTCGCCAGTGGAAGAGCTCAAGGGACACACTGGAAGAATTGTTAGATGTAAGTTCCATCCGTCAGGGAAATATCTCGCATCTGCATCTTTTGATAAGACATGGAGACTTTGGGATGTTAACACTCAGCAAGAACTCCAACTACAAGAGGGTCACTCACATGAGGTCTATACACTCGGATTCCACCCTGATGGGTCACTAATCGCATCTGCTGGTCTTGATGCCCTTGGATACGTCTGGGATCTTCGTCTAGGCAAATCTGTCTTCATGCTGAGTGGTCATGCTAAGGCTATCTATGGCCTTGATTGGAGAAGTAATGGCGTTCATTTGGCAACAGGAGCTGCTGATGGAACTATTAAAGTGTGGGATTTGAGAAATACCAAAGAGGCGGTGACTATTCCAGCACATACAAAGATCATTTCTGAAGTGAAGTTTGGTGACGATGTGCTTGTGTCGAGTAGTTATGATGGTACAGTGAAAACATACAGCTGTGATAATTGGATCTCTTTGAGTTCTATGGAGGGTCATGCTGACAAAGTAATGGGTGTTGACATATGTGATAAGTACATTGTCAGTTGTGGTTGGGATCGCTCTGTCAAACTCTGGCAACCGGAGATGGCACCCCTAATCGAATAATTATCGACTAGCTGTTATGTATAACGAGTTTAATGGTACATGTTCATCTAAATAAGAATTGAATATTACTCATTTCAAGCTAGGACTGATCCTTTTCTCATACTTAGACTTGCTGTTTTGTAACTTCTTTTGGTTCTCTTCAATCTGCAGTTTCAAGAATCCAATCTTCTCTTGCAAGTCATTGTACTCAGTTCTGTCAACATCCCTATCTTCATAATCATCCCAATAGGCCTCAATCTTTGCTTGATTGATAGCGATTCCCTCCTTGATGGTTTGGTTCTCCTTATCAGATTCCAATGAAGCCTTTGTTGCATTTTCGATTTCATTAGTCATATACTCAGTCTCAGTGATGATACTCTTCTTCTTTGCACCTTCTTTAATAATCTTTTCCTTTAGTTCTTCAATCTTTTTCATTTTTTCGTTGGTGTTTAGTCTCGTCACTTCAGCTTCAAGTTCAAGAATATTCTTCTTTGCCCCTTCAATCTGTTCTGTAAGTTTATCTGATTTCTTATTGGCAACATCCAACCGTGTCTTGATGTGATCAACATCAGTAAGAAGCTTTGCCTCATCAGCAACCGTATACTGTGTCTCTGAGTCTTTGAACTTTTCAAAATGTAAGAACTCAGCTTGTTGAAGAGAAAGCTCAGCATGCACAGCATTGAAATCTTGGATGAGCTTATGAGTCAATGAATCTGTGTAATTGGAATTGATACTGAGAATACCAAAATTGACATCCTTTAATGGATTTGTAGTGTAATCTCCCTGTAATCTCTTACGCTCATAGTAGTTCTTTGGCTTGTCCTTGGGCGTTGATTTGAGATAGTGAACTTCAGAAAGCAAGGACTTCTCAACATCACTTGAATCATATTTGCGAATGTTGGACATTTCAGGTAATGGCCATGGAAGGTTTTCGAAATCATGAAGCCAATTTCTCAAGTATGACAAGTTCTTAGTGTAAATTGGTCTTAAATCAGGAGGTAAAACACCAACTCTGTCTCTAAGAACAACAATTGCAGCAGTGACATCAACCAAGTAATCCTTAGTTTTCGTTTCATGTCGTTGGCGGAAGTAAAGAGCAACGTGATCAATGGAGTTAGCAGAGACAAATCTCAAGATTGGTGTCTTGTCATTGGACTTTAGTTGCTCCAAGATTTGTGGTCTTGGTGTTAGGTCAAATGATATCACAAGATCAACTTTCAGCTCTGTAACGAATCCTGGTGCATCAGATGGGATGATGTGCGTTGTAAGGTCTCTTTGTTTGCTCTTTGCTGGGTCTTTAAGATAGTTTCCATGATGTCTCTTGATATTGGTCTTACAGCCAAGTAAGAGTGCTTCAACAAGGTCCAGTGTTCTTCCTGATCTGGCAACAATCGCCACGTTGATTTTTCTATCATCCAATATTGAGATGACATCTTTCAAAACTTGGAACTTACCACTCGTATCACACAAGTTGAAAGGCGTATCCTTTGCGGTCAGGTTCTTTGGCAGATAGTGTGAGATGAGCAAGTATGGATGTGTTGCGACAAGTTGGGAATTCAGGTAGAGAACCTCCAGAGAATCCAACAGTGCCCTATCGCGATCATCTGTTTCAAAATATTTGAGAATATCAGAGTAATGGAGTGAGATGACCTGGTCCGTGAGCTCTTTCTGATACTCACACATAGGCACAGGAAGCCAATAATCTCCAGAAGTATTCTCAGAAGTGGCCAAATTGACAATTGGTGGCTCTGGTGTGCCGTCGAGGATCTTGAACAAGTCCATAGTGAACGACTGTTGGGTATCGAATGGAGTTGTAGTTAAGAGGGAAATGTGTATCTGTTGACTGTTGACATTTTCTGGGGGTCCGCTTCTTCGATTGTTCTTGGTTTCTGTTTTGGGTAATCAAAGTTGTAATTCTACAGAATAAGTAAACAAGACGCGAAACGCCAGAATCCTCCAACGAAAGAAGAAGCTTCCACTACACAACGCAAGAACAAAAAAACAAACACTACACACATAATGTCACAAACTCCAACTGAATATGCTGATGTGTTCTATCAGAATAACAAACCTCTCCCGTTCAAATCAGAAACTTATAAGCGTCCAAACCGCAGAGTGAAACCAATCAAGCAGCTCATAGTTGATGAACAGAAGCATCTAAAGGCATTACAAGACAAACTGAAACCAGACGTACCTACATTCTTCTCTATTGATGCCCCACCATCAATCAAACCAACAAAGAAGTACTGTGATATCTCCGGTCTACAAGGAAAGTACAAGTCTCCAAGCAATGGTATCAGATACTACAACTCCGAAGTTTACACTGTGGTTAAGAACATGGCTCAAGGTGTCGATCAGCAATACTTAGAATTGAGAAATGCTAATACTGTTCTTAGATGATTTGACATTGAACTAACGGTCCTTAAACCGAGACCTAGTATGTAACGAATAATGATTTTGAAATTCATAAAATTAAACAATATTTTGACATTACGTAGCAGGCTGGGCTGGGGGTTGGTTCTTAACCTTCCATTCTGATATCACCTTCTTGATCTTCAAAGTCATTGTTTTCTCATTGATCTTTAGCTCTGACAGGTCATTGTTCTGGAAGGGATTTACAATAAGACCCAAGTAGATCTTGTGTACTGACTTGAATATGAATTCAAATGAAGGATCAATCTCTCCTGATGTGCCGACAAGTATCTTCAATCCGGTATTTGTCTCATATCCATACACATTTACGCCATCCTGGATGAATAATAGAGAAGGGATGCCGGGCTCTCCATCATAGAGGGGCGATAAGTAAACGTCCAAAGCCATGTTTGAAAGGAAGTGATATTTGAGATGTTCATTGATTTCGGATTCTTCTTTTGACTTTTGTGTGTCTTTGGAAACAGGTGTTGCGTCTCCAGTCTGCTCAGCAACTCTTTCAGCTAGTATTGCCTCTTCTCCTCTTAAAGGTTCAACCTCTTGTATGTGTAAGGGACGGTTCTTGGGTATGTTAGTAGAGAGCTCAACAACGTTCAATTCTAAGAACATACTTCTCTTGAGATGAGAGATATAAAGAATATTCTATTAACCATCTTATGCCAACGTGTCTGTGATTGGAGGGCTATTTGCAGTCAGTTAGAGGTTAATATGGTGTTTCGAGCTACACTGTTTTTCCTCTCGTTGTACGAATCGTTTAACCTCGTGTCATTGGTAGCGGCCTGTTCTATGGGCGCCGGATTGTGATGAAGTTTATAAGGTAGATAATCCAATTAACATTAAGCAATTGGATAAACAAACAATCAAACACTAAATAACCAACATCCAGAGCCGATTCACCAACACACAGAGCTCCCACTCTCCATACAATCAACACCCGGACACCCCGAATCAAGTGGATCGAGGAAGTTTTGGCCAGCGAGAACAAAACACTTGGAACGGAGACTCTCATAAACACACCACATTCGAGAGTACGCAATGGACTACGAAGCATTTGAAGACGCCAACGGTGTCCGTCTCTCTTGGAATGTGTTCCCAAACACACGTGTCGAGGCCAGTCGTATGGTTGTTCCTCTCGGCGCTCTTTACACTCCATTGAAGGGCATGGAAGACATGCGCGTGGCCAACTATGATCCATGTGCTTGTACACAGCCAAACTGTCGTGCCATTCTCAACCCATACTGTGTTGTTGACTTCAACCATAGAGCTTGGATGTGTCCACTTTGTGGATTGAGAAACCAGCTCCCAACACACTATGCCAACGTCACTCCAGACAACCTTCCACTAGAGCTCCACCCAGACTCTTCTACAATTGAGTATGTGCTCACAAGACCTGTCCAACAGCCACCAATCTTCCTCTTTGTCGTTGATTTGTGTCAGGATGAGGACAACTTGCAGGCTCTTAAGGAGACTTTGGTCATTGGTCTCTCATTGTTACCACCAAACGCTCTTGTTGGTTTGATCACTTTCGGTACCATGGTCCAACTCCATGATTTGAACAGTCCATTCCCAAAATCCTTCATTTTCAGAGGTAACAGAGACTACAGTTTGGAACAGCTTAAGACCTTGCTCAATGGCGAACTTACAAAGTTCTTCTCTATTCTCTCCAACGTTGAGTTCCAACTCACAACAATCATTGAAGGCTTGAAGAGAGACCCATGGCCAGTTGCTTCTGGTCACAGAGCCATGAGATCCACCGGTGCTGCAATGTCTATTGCCGTTAACTTGTGTGAAGGTTCTTTCACCAGTTTCGGTACTAGAATTCAGTTGTTTGCTGCTGGTGCCTGTACTTTGAACCCAGGTATGATTGTCACCAACGAGTTGAAGGAGCCAATCAGATCACACTCGGACATCGACAAGGACAGCGCTAAGCACTACAAGAAGGCCATCAAGTTCTACGAGTCTTTGGCTACTAAGGCTGCTGCTAATGGCCACGCTGTCGACATCTTTGCAGGTTGTTATGATCAGATTGGTATCTCTGAGATGCAGACTTTGCCAAACAAGACTGGTGGTACTATGATCTTGACTGATGCCTTCACCACATCCATTTTCAAGCAGTCTTACCTCAGATTGTTCAACAAGGATGATGATGGATTCTTGCTTATGGGTTTCAACGCTACTCTTGACGTTAAGACCTCAAAGGAGTTGAAGGTTTCCGGTTTGATTGGTCATGCCTCCCCAATCACCAAGACTGCCAACAACATTGCCGATTCTGAGATCGGTATGGGTGGTACTAACTCTTGGAAGATGGCTGCTATCTCACCAAACCACTCTTATGCTATCTTCTTCGAAGTTGCTAACCAGGTTTCTTCCAACCAGAGTGTTGTCCAGTTCTTGACTCACTACCAGCACTCTTCTGGTACTTACAGATTGAGAGTCACCACTATCGTCAAGCCAATTGTTCACTCTGGTAACGTTGAGATCACAAACGGTTTCGATCAGGAAGCCGCTGCTGTTTTGATGGCTAGAATTGCCGTCTACAAAGCTGAGGAGGATGATTCTGCTGATGTCATTAGATGGGTTGATAGAATGTTGATCAAGCTCTGTAACAAGTTTGCAGACTACGTCAAGGAGAACCCAAGTTCCTTCAGACTTTCACCACAGTTCTCATTGTATCCACAGTTTATGTTCTACTTGAGAAGATCTCAATTCTTGCAAGTGTTTAACAACTCTCCAGATGAGACTGCATTCTACAGACACGTGTTGACCAGAGAGGACACCAACAACTCCCTCATCATGATTCAACCTACATTGACTGCATTCTCTATGGAGGAGGAACCACAACCGGTCTTGTTGGATTCCATCTCTATTCAACCAAACCGTATCTTGTTGTTGGATACTTTCTTCCACATTCTGATCTATCACGGCGAGACTGTGGCAAGTTGGAGAGCGCAGGGATATCAGGATGATCCAGAGTATTCTTCATTCAAGGAATTCCTTGAGGAACCAAAACGTGAAGCTGCTGAGTTGCTTGTTGATAGATTCCCATTGCCAAGATTCATTGATACAGAAGAAGGTGGTTCCCAGGCAAGATTCTTGTACTCCAAACTTAACCCATCCACCACATACAACCAACAGAACCAACTTGGTGCTCCAGGTTCCGCTGTTGTGTTGACTGATGATGTCTCCTTGCAGAGTTTCATGGAGCATTTGCAGAAGCTGGCCATCAGTGGTAACTCTTGAACATTTTAACCAATTACTACTGTCTTTTTTATACTCCATCTACCTTCTTTTTTATCATCACTTGATCTAATAATGTGTATAACTACACCCAAAAGAATTATTGATATACATTGTGTACAAGAGATCTAACCTCTTTGTACTGATTCATTTTCAATTTAAGACTTTTAAACTAGAGATATCATAGCTCGTAAATAGGCATAGTGAATTTGTCACCATCCAAAATCAAGATGTTGTTGATAGGTGTTTCCTTCTTACTCAAAAAGTTGATAACATCTTGTCCCATTGCACCTCCAAGAATTGCAGCAACTGGAGATATTTCAGTATGAAGTTGACTGAGGACAGATGAGAAGTATGATTCATCTGCAATTGGGTTAAGACCAAGTCTTTCTTGGATTTCATTTGCCCTTGTCTTGAGGACATCAGAGTTTACTTCTTTGTCTTCAAGTTCAAGTTCGTAGAGAGCAATGAAAATGGATAATAGAGGTGTAGTGTTCTTCTTTTGCTTTCTTGTGAATCCTGTAAGGTTGGTAGAACGGATTGCATCATCGAATTTCTTGAATGTTGACTTGATTGTGAAATGTTCAGAGGTTTCGTTCTTTTCTTTATCTCTGCTTGTTGTGACCTTAAGGATCTCTTGGTTATTAGAAATCGGACCAACTCTTCTTGAAATTGGCATTTTCTTCTTGGTGTATGTTGCAATGTCGATAAGCAAGTCATTAAACATGTATCCATAAAGACCATGGGTCATTGTGGCATGAAGTGTGATACTGAGATCTCTCACAATGTTGTTGAGTTCTTGGAACTTCTTTGCTGGGACATTGTTTGCAATCACGAGGTGGAATTTCTTGAAAAATTCGGTGTTGCTAAATTCAACAGGTGATGTGTTGATTGAAAGGTTGACTCTTGGATTCATGTCTTTGATCTTTGGTTCAACGACTTCAAGCTTCTTTTTTCCCAAGTCATCTTCCGATAGAAAGAATTGAGCACTAAAATCTTCCTCTGTGACAATTGAATCATCCCATAATTCCAAAGAACCAATACCAGAAAGAGTCAAGTTCTTCACGATCTCGGTACCAACTCCGTTCATGTTGATCAAGAGCACAGATGCATTCTTGATTCTGTTTTGACCTTCAGCACCCCAGACACGTAGTTGTCTATCATAAAGGGCGAGCTCATCAGCACTGAGTTCGGCAGATGCCATTATTGGTGGAGATTGGTTGATTGTTGTTGATTAGCTACTTCCAAAAGACGCGTTCATGTAGATGATCTCTTCACGCGTTTGGGCGATTTTCCGGTGGAGATGACCGGGTGTAAGAGAGCGAGGGATAACTATGGACTATATGGATTTACGGCGTTTGATTGTAGGCTGAAAAGAAAACATATATACACTCTAGACACTGAGATCTATTGGAAGAAACTACTACAAATGTACTAAGCACCCCCAACAAATACCCTCACAAACTCCTCAAAGACCAAGTGCAAAAGAGCCAGTGAAGAAGGTCAGGGTCAAGAACGGAGTCTGTCGGAGTCAGCGGAGTACCAGCTCGCGCCATACAGAAGGCCGCCAGAGTCAGCAGAGTCAGGCCGCGACAGACAGAGTCAGTAGTGCAGCTAATAACCGGCCAGTTGATGACCGCCCTCATTCTAATTTCTCCCCCACCAGAGCTTTTTGACACATAAACACTCTGCAGACTCCTTGACAGCACTCTGTCACTCCAGGACACACCAAAAGTACCATACACTACTATACCATTGCCCTTGTAGACCCCTGACACCACCCGACTACAAAGAGCAGTCACAAGGTGCCCACAGCCTTAGACACCCAGACATCCCGGCCAATCGGAACACGTTTCTTTTAACGGACTGTTGCCCGCACCAAAGCTTGATTATCGCTAACGATACCCGGGTTGCGCACAACAATGAGTCAGTGAGATCTAAAGGCCGGCGCCCAATTGAGTGGCCCTCACGCTGGAAAATGGCTTGGATTATCCATAAATGTTAGTGTAATTTGTTGTAGAATATACTGCAAGCCCTAAAATCATCCACCATTGATCTTCTCATGCGTTTCTTGGGATTCTACGGCTCTGAGTGCCGTACTTTCTGTCATCTGGTTCGGACACGCCGCTGCCGAAAACTCTGCGGTCCTCGAGCCCCGAATAACTTAAACAGTCCAAGAATTCCATTTCTCTTTCACTTCTCTACCCACCCACCAGCATTACGTGTTAACCTCTACACAACTACCTATCGTTGAGAAAGACTTCCACAGTCCTATCAACACAACTTGCTACTTTTGTCCCGAACTTGGTTTTTGAGCTCAAACAGCAGCTTTACCTTCACTTACAATGACTAACGCCACTGAGATGAAACCATACAAGTCCGCTTGTAACGATTTCAGAAGTGATACCTTCACCACTCCAACTGAGTCTATGATCAAGGCTGCCATGACTGCCTCCATTGGTGATTCTGTTTACAATGAGGATATCGACACCATTGCCCTCGAGCAGCAGGTTGCTAAGCTCTTTGGTAAGCCAGCCGGTCTCTACTGTGTTTCCGGTACTTTGTCCAACCAGATTGCCATCAGAACTCACTTGTTCCAGCCACCTTACTCTATCCTCTGTGATTACAGAGCCCACGTTTACACCCACGAGGCTGCTGGTTTGGCTATGTTGTCCAATGCCATGGTTTCTCCAGTGAGACCATCTAACGGTGACTACATGACCCTCGAAGACATCAAGCAGAACATTGTGCCAGAAGACGGTGATATCCACGGTGCTCCAACAAAGCTCATTTCCTTGGAGAACACCCTTCATGGTATCATCTACCCATACGAGGAGCTCTTGAGAATCAAGCAGTTCTGTATTGAGAACGGTTACAAGTTGCACTGTGACGGTGCAAGAATCTGGAACGCTTGTGCCCAGACCGGTCTTGACCCCCACAAGTACGGTGAGATCTTCGACTCCATCTCTATCTGTTTGTCCAAGTCCATGGGTGCCCCAATGGGTTCTGTTCTCGTTGGTGAGCTTCCATTCATCAAGAAGGCCAACCACTTCAAGAAGCAGTGCGGTGGTGGTATCAGACAGTCTGGTATGATGGCCAAGATGGCCATGGTTGCCATTGCTGAGAACTTCTCCAAGCTTGTCGAGTCCCACAACAAGGCTAAGAACTTGGGTGACTTCTGTATTGAGAACGGTATCATCTTGGAGTCTCCAGTCGACACTAACTTTGTGTTCATTGACCTCAAGGCCAACCACATCAAGGATGATGACTTGATCAAGGCTGGTGAGAGAAACGGTGTCAAGCTTATGGGTGGTAGAATCGCCTTCCACTACCAGATTGACGATGATGCTTTGGAGAACGTCAAGAGAGCTGTTTACGAGGCCTTCCAGTACGCTCAGAAGCACCCACACTTCCACGACGGTCCATACAAGATGTACCGTTCTCCAACCCCAGTCAAGTACTAAGGGATTTCGGAGAGAAGTAAAACAAAAATGGCACGGGATTACGATACAGGCATTTCTAATATAACACCCATCATTGGATATTGATGTGGTTGTTTGGGCTTTTTTAATGGTTTTTATGGGAATTTTTCACGTTGAGGTAAGGTTTTGATTGCACACTATCACACACAAACATTGCATATTGGTTGATGCGCTTATGGTTCTTGCAAAATTGGTTTTTTGTTATTGGCATTGGTTATTTTGGGGGATACTTTTAAAGAGAGAAGAGGATCTCCTTCAAGACAACACTGTTGCTCAGATACAGCATACGATGAGGATAATGATACAGCTACGAAGAGGGAAGGTACTTGCCGCCATTCCTTCACTGTGGTTTTGGTATCATTACTTGGTGAATTTGTTGTCTAGAAGTTGGTTCTTGATGAATCCTTTATAACACGATGCTAAGCTCTTGAAGCTCGTTAACTGCGGGACGTCGCTAATAGTTATATGGTTGCAAGCAGGATTTGCTCCGGGGTTTTACCCATTTTTTTTGATTTTTGGGCCATGAATACATTATAGATTATTCTTCCAAGACTTTCATCCTTGTAGTCCTTGAAGACGCGTCCGTTGAAACATGTTTGACCTAAGAGATAGCAGGTTTAAAATCTCGGTTCCGCTCCTTTGTTTCCCTAGCAACGTCTCCAGATCTGGAATGTTTCCTAATCGGGATATTTTTGATTTTGTTTGTGTTTTTTTTTTTTTTTTTTTTTTTTTTTAAACCTTTTTCCGCGCGCGTTCTCTGACTTGGCCAAATTTGACATAGACCAAGTGGCCCTTTGCAATTCGTCTCGACCTCTTCTTGTCATTAAACAGCGTCTACCGTTTGCTCCTATTCACAGATCGGTTATCCCCACGAACTCGCCTTCTGCAGCTCTCCATATCGCCTGATTATACAGAAGAAAACACGTCTCTGAAATCAGTTGCGAAAGGTGATCAATCTAGGAGTTCACGGATCGTCCCACCACAGACAAGACTGGTTACACCTCTTTTTTTTCTCAGAGACCTTTCAGCTGGCCATTGAAGCCTCTGTTGTTTCAGTATCCAGGACTCCTCACGTCGTATTAGGACCAGGCTCTCATTAATTAGGCACACACAACTCTATTCTTGCATTCCCCTACAGCAAAACACTCATCACATCACATCATGTCCTTCAACTCACAAAAGCTCCAGAGCGCCAGCCTGAGTAACATTGCTGCACTTGCCAAGAACAAGAAAGTTGCATCTATTGTTGGTGTTGTGGTGTCCATAATCGTCATCGTTAATATCGTCCTCAACGTCTTCCTTCAGTCCCTATACACGCCTGAACTGCAAGGGGTACCAGGTGTTGAGTACTATGATCTCAAGAATTACGAAGGTCTCCCTGATGGATGGCAGCATGAAGAGCGTGTTCTCTTCTGTGTGCCCCTCAGAGATGCGGAGGCCCACTTACCAATGTTCTTCTCACATATGAAGAACCTCACATATCCACACAACTTGATCGACTTGTCGTTCCTTGTCTCGGATTCGTCAGATGACACCATGGCAGTGCTCCAATTCCAACTCAGACAGATACAGAATGATCCAGATCCAAGCAAGAGATTTGGAGCTATCGAGATCTACGAGAAGGATTTCGGTCAAGTCATTGGCCAAGGTTTTAGTGATCGTCACGGATTTGAGGCGCAGGGTCCAAGAAGAAAACTTATGGCGAGAGCTAGAAACTGGCTCTGGTCCGTTAGTGTCAAGCCATACCACTCATGGGTTTACTGGAGAGATGCAGATGTTGAAACTGTTCCTCCAACGATTCTTGAGGATCTCATGCATCACGGAAAGGACGTTATCGTTCCAAACGTTTGGAGACCACTTCCTGATTGGCTTGGTAACCAACAACCTTACGATCTGAACTCATGGCAAGAAAGTGAAGGTGGTTTAGCCCTTGCTAAGACCCTTGGTGAAGATGCTGTCATTGTTGAAGGTTATGCCGAGTACGCTACTTGGAGACCACACTTGGCTTACCTCAGAGATCCATACGGTGATCCAGAGGTTGAAATGGACTTGGATGGTATCGGAGGTGTTTCCATCTTGGCAAGAGCTAGAGTCTTCAGAACTGGTGCTCACTTCCCAGCTTTCTCATTCGAGAAGCATGCCGAAACTGAGGCCTTTGGTAAGATGTGTAAGAGAATGGGATACTCCGTTGTTGGTTTACCACACTACGTCATCTGGCACATTTACGAACCATCCTCCGATGACTTGAAGCACATGGAATGGATGGCAAAGGAAGAGGCAAGACAATTAGAAGAGAACAAGGTAAAGACCTTCTACGACAAAACTTACAAGGAAGGATTTGAAGATGTGCAAAAGGACTGGGAAAATGACAAGATCAACATCTTCAAGAACACAGATACCAACAAGATCAAACCTATTAAGGTTGATTGGTCTGGCGTTGATGCCATTTTAAAGAATCCTTTGAGTAAGGACAAGGATAAAGTCCTTGCTGCTTTCGATCCAGCAATTTGATTTTGTCACGGTCAATTTTATTCGCAATTACATAGTTATTTTCCCTCTTTGTTACACTCTCCACAGTTTTGCATCATCCACAATTGCATGATACCGACCCCAATTCACTCCTTACAGAATTCCATCATACGAAGCTTTGTTTATTACACTCTCATTGTTTCCTTTTTTTTTATTTCTTCAGTTCTTAAAGCTTAACACGCTTTTGTGTTTCATCCTCATGACTTAGACAGTTTATATACCTGGCCCATTACATAATGTACCATTCTTTACAAACTACAAGATCTTTAAGTAATATGCATATGCGTTAATTACATGAACGAACTTTTATAATCTTAGCGGTATAGTCATTAGTCATCCTCGTTAACCTGCTCATCAATAGTGATCTCCTTAGATGCATTGTTGTTATTGTTGCTCTTTCCAAAGATACTCAGCTTCCTCACTATCTTTCTGCTGTTGTTTGTCGAACTGGACTGAATGGAGTGTTGATCAACACCTGGGGCCTCTGTCTCATGACTGGAATTGGACTGCTTGCGCATGTTTGTGTTCGAAGACTTGCGTCTGGAGAACAGTCTCATTGGAGTACTGGAACTTGGGTTGTAATCCTCAACATCACCATCTTCATGAGAATCAATCTTTGTTGGAGAATATGTGCGTGCAATCTGAGCATTTTGCTTAACTGGTGATTTTTCTGGATTGCTCTGGTTTCCACCTGTATTGTTGTGACCGCCGAATGGGAAGATACTCTTTCTGCGGAAGAATCCTGGTGAAGAATTGGTGTTTGGAGACTCAGTGGACTTTGTCGACTTGGTAGACAAAACAGTACCAGCAGCAGACTTGTTTGTGCTTGTCAACTGAACAACTGGTCCAAGTTCTGAGGATCCATTGGCATCAGAAACAGCCTGAGAAGAAACAGAATCTGCTGAAGAAGGAACTCCCAGGAACTTTGAGGTCTCCTGAGCATCCTTATGGAATTCGGACCAACTCTTATCATCCTTCTCAATGTTTGAAGACACAGAAACATCTCTGGAATGTGTATGGCTACCATCAAATGGTGATCCACTCCAAACCTGATCCAAGATGTTGAAGGAACCAGTAGATGGGCGTTCTTGGTCAAACTTGAAGAGAGGAGTACCGTTGGATGGAGTTTGAGAATCATTGTTGTTTCCTCTACTGAAGAACTTGGAGTGCTTGAGTGGCGTAGAAGTGGAGTCAGCAGCAGTGTTTGAGTTTGAATTCTTGTTCTTATTTCCAAATCCAAACACATTGGACAGTCTTCTTGGTGAGAAAGCACTCTTATGGGATGCCGAGTTGGTATCCGTAGCAGAACTTTGAGTCAAACTTGGCAAGATTTCAGCTGTACCACCAGAGAATATAGAGACCATATCGTTGTGGTTAGCAGATGGTGAGTTATGTGCAGAGAGGAATTCATTCTGGAATGATTGAGGTGGGGAAGATGGATTATCCAGGGAGGTGCGAAGTTGTTGAGAACCCAACCCGTTGTGGAACATGCTTCTGTTAGAAAATGCATCAGTAGGGTAAGGCAATGGTTTGAATGAGGAAACAGATCCTCCTGGAACAAGTGATGCTGGTGTGTTCTTTGGTGTAGAGCTCTGACCACTGCCAATACCATCACTTCCTGTACCCGGATCTTCAAGACCAGAAGATGTGAAATTGAAAACATTAAGCTCATCACCAATTAAGTCAGTTGGTAAATATAGACCCATAGAAGGGGAATCCAACTCCTCATTCAAGAAGTCATTCTTGAAGTTTGTGCTTAGTGAGAGTCTGGTAGTTGGCTCATAGTGGAGCGACAAACCATTGTTCGACCAAAGCGAGGATTTGATGAGAGATGGCTGAGCAGGAGTTTGCAAATTGGTATTGGTTGCTGGAGGTGAAGAGCTCTCTGGGAAGAAGGAACCACCGATGAAGCTGTTTGATGCAATGTTATTTGTAGAAGCCTGCATTGATGGGAATTGAAGGGTGGCATTGGTAGATGGTTGAGGAGTTTGTGATGAAGGAGAAGCCAAAGCACCAGATGTATTTGGATCTGAAGAACTGCCCCCAGATTTCAGGGTTTGATATTCTTTGTGTAGGGCAACGTGATGGTTACTGACCATTGTGCAGTGTTTGGCTTCACGTTGTTGCTCGGCTCTCCAGTGAGCTTCAAGTTTTGCATCTGTCTCAATCTCTGTGTTAACTCTTTCCCATAATGACGGATCAATGGATTTCAACAACTCAAGGTTCTGAACAGCTTCAGCATCCAAAAGACCCTTTTTATCAGTGTGATTACGAATAGTTTCAAAGACTTTGAAGATCAGAGGCTTGTTCTGTTCCACTTGCTTTTTCTGTGATGACAGTTGTCTGATACTGTCATCAAGTGATGCGATAGCAGCCTGGAGCTCTTTAGCCTTAATCTTCTTGAACTCAACATCAGAATCCAACTCATTGTGAACACGCTCCTCAGAGACCTCAATACTGGTCTTGTCATTTTCAAACTCTTCAGTCTTTGTGCTCCATTCTTTCATGTCAGCCAACATTTTCTCAATGGCTTTTCTCTTTGTAGCCAGAGCAGCTTCCTGCTTAGATTTCTTTAGTTCAGCAAGACGCCTTGAATCATCAAGCATCTTGATTTCCGACTTCATGGACTGTCTGTTTCCATCTTCCAGCTTCTTACGCTCTCTCAATTTCTCTCTTTCTTCGAAAAGCTGACTCTCCTGTTCTTTGAATTCCAAAAGAGCTTGTCTCTGTTGGTTCAAAACAGCATGAAGTTCTTCTTGACCGGACTCAAGATAGTAACGTAGTTCTTCGATGTCTTCGATGGATCTCGGATCCGGAAGCAGATTGATAGAAGGAACGACCATACTTCCGTTCTCAAGTGTAGAGTTAACCGTGTTTGAACGTGATCTTCCATTCATTCTTCCTGTAGCAACAGGTGGCGTCAGAGTATCACCTGGATGTACTTGAGCTGAAGTGGATCCCAGGGCAATAGATTGAAGCTTTTCCACAGACAGATCAGAGTTGTCTGTGAGTAACTTTATGAGAGATTCAGGGTTCTCAAGCAGAACTGTCTGAGCCTTATTCTGCAACTCGGTAGATTTTGTCTTAATAAATACTGATCTGCTCTTAGCCTTATATCCTTTGTGGTTCACTGTGATAAGATCGATACGATACTTGGTGTTTGGGTTGAGGTTGCGGATAGAACAGTGCAGATCACGGCCATTCACACTGGCAGCGCGTCTTCCGTTGATGAAGATGATGAAGCCAGTAATCTTGCGACCATTCTCATCGGATGGCTTGTCCCAGTGAATCTTGACGGTCGTATCAGTGATATTGTCCACGGAGATCTTAACCGCCCGCGGTATGTCGAGATGAAGGGTCTTGACGATGGAATCGACAGGCATCGTTGCAAGGATGTAGGCCCTGTGCAAGAGCCAGAACACGGCCAACGCGACGACTGAGAGTTGCCAATACATCGCGAGAGGCGCGGTCTGTGTGTACTTGTCCGACAATATGTTTGTGCGTGTGTGGCGCCCGCTGTGTGATGTTGTGGAGAAGGCCGAGGAGGTTCCAGAAGTACTTTGTTGGTGTTGAAGTTGTTCGGGAAAAAGTGTTGCGCCAACCGAATCGCCTTGTGCGCGCCGTAGTTTGGTGTTGCTGTGGTTGACAGTTCCGAAGTCTGGATGTCGGTCCCGATCTGGAGTGAGGTGAATTTTGGTTGGGAAGATACCCTGTGCCGTACAGTGCTACAGGTGCTTGTAACCGCCTTTATCTTGACCACTTTTGGCGGGAGTTTGTGCCTTTCTGGGTGGCTACAGCTTTAGCCTTTGACTCCGGATTCTCCAGTTCGCTGTCAGGCCCAACGGGCAAACAGCCGCATGTACAAAGAGAGGCCCCCCGCCACTTTCACCTCTCTCACACCTTCCGGGATTCTCGATCAAATTGAAATATTAACAAGAAATGCCAAAGTACAATCCTTCAAACGACTTCAGAAGTGACACTTTCACTGTCCCAACCCAGTCAATGCTGGCGTCTGTCTTCCAGGCTTCCGTTGGTGACGATGTCTACGACGAGGATGACGATACCAACGCACTTGAGAAGCGTCTTGCCACGCTTTGTGGTAAGGAAGACGGCCTCTTCTGCATGTCAGGTACTCTATCTAACCAAATTGCTATTAGATCCCACCTTGTCAATGCTCCATACTCCGTGTTATGTGACTACAGATCCCACATCTATGTCCATGAAGCTGCCGGTGTCGCCACCTTATCTAGTGCCATGGTCACGACTGTGATCCCTTCCAACGGTAAGTATATGACCCTTGAGGACATCAAGAAGCACATTGTTATTGATGATGGTGATATCCATTGTGCTCCAACAAGATTGATCTCTCTCGAGAACACACTCCACGGTATCGTCTATCCTATCGAGGAACTCAAGCGTATCAGAGCCTTCTGTGATGAGACTGGTATTCCATTGCATTGTGACGGTGCTAGAATCTTCAATGCATCAGTTGCATCCGGTGTTTCACTTAAAGAATACGGTGAGATCTTTGACTCTATCTCAATCTGTTTGTCGAAGTCTCTCGGTGCTCCAATTGGTTCCGTTCTCGTTGGACCAAAGACCTTCCTTAGAAAGGCCAACCACTGGAAGAAGCAGAATGGTGGTGGTATCAGACAGGCCGGTCTTTTGACCCGTATGGCCGATATTGCTATTACTGAGAACCTTTCAAAGCTTGCTGAGACTCATAGAAAGGCTAAGGATCTTGCTGATTATCTCGAGGGTAAGGGCTTATATCTCAGTGAGCCATGTGAGTCCAACTTCGTCTTCATCGATGTTGAAAAATCTGCCATTGACAACGATATCTTGTTCCAATGTGGTGAGAAGTACAATGTCAGATTCATGGGTGGAAGAATTGCCTTCCATTACCAGATCTCTGATGAATCCTTGGAGAATGTCAAGAAGGCCATCATTGAGGCCTACGAGGAGACTAAGAAGCTTGATGTGAAGAACATCAAGTCTAAGATTTACTCTCAACCAGTCCTGCTCTGATCTTGTAAAATGTCCATAAAGTTCCCGGTGAATATAAGCTTGGGCTAGATGGATAGATACACTAATTGTGCTTATCCGTGGACCGTAGACCCCATGCCGGTGATTGTTCCGCATTAGGTAAAGTCCGGGGGTTACCATATGAGAAGCCCCAAGGCCCAAGGGTCGAGTCAGGGGCTACGCGGCCACGCCCATGCAGTAAATTATTAATCTCATTAACATCCTCTACTCCTTTACTTGAATCCGCAACTACAACTAACAACGAACAGTCAACAGTAAAGTAACAAGAAGTCACCAAATGACACACAGTAAGCCAGTTTCAAACGAGTTCCGTAGTGACACTTTCACTACTCCAACGGAGTCCATGCTCCAATCTGTCTTCGATGCATCCGTTGGAGATGCCGTATACAACGAAGATAACGATACCAACCTTCTACAGTTAAAGGTCGCAGAAATGTGTGGTAAAGATGCTGGCCTCTTCTGTGTTTCGGGAACTATGTCGAACCAGGTTGGTATCAGAACCCATCTGAAGAACCCTCCTTATTCCATTGTATGTGATTACAGATCACACATTTATCAGAAGGAGGCAGGTGGCCTTGCCATGATCTCCGGATCTATGGTCTACCCAGCTTTCCCTTCTAATGGCAAGCACTTAACCCTTGAAGATATTGAGAAAGTTGTGATCCTTGATGATGAGGACATCCATGGGGCACCAACAAGAATCATCTCACTCGAGAACACCATCACAGGAGTTATCATCCCTTACGAAGAACTCAAGCGTATTAGAAAATACTGTGACGACAAAGGATTGATCTTGCACTGTGATGGAGCTAGATTGTGGAACGCAAGTGTGGCTTCTGGCGTTTCTTTCAAGCAGTATGGTGAGATCTTCGATTCCTTATCAATCTGTCTCTCCAAGGGTCTCGGTGCACCAATTGGATCAGTTCTGGTTGGAAATGCAGCATACATTAAGAAGGCGAACCATTTCAGAAAGCTACTGGGTGGTGGTATAAGACAGAGTGGGCTACTTGCCAGAATGGCCATGGTTGCTATTGAGGAGAACTTGCCCCTTTTAGAAGCCTCACACAAGAGAGCCAAGAACCTTGCTGAATTTGTTGAGAGTAAAGGAATCAAATTAGAGGTTCCATGTGATACAAACTTTGTGGTTTTAGATTTCAAACAGTCTCCATGTGATCTTCAAGAGCTGCTCAAGGCTGGAAAGAAGTACAATGTGAACCTCAGAGGAGGTAGAATCGCCTTCCATTACCAGGTTACAGACGTCGCTTTGGAGAACTGCAAACTTGCAATCATGGAGGCCTACGCCGAATCTGCTAAGCTCTCCAAAAAGGCTATTGGAGGAACATATTAGTTTAAGATAAGCTGGTTTAATTAAATGTTTTGCCTTTCCCCATATAGATATGGTACGTGCAACATACCGAAACGTAAACAAACGAAATCCAACGTGCTGTTAACACGAAACACGATTCACTTCCCTCGAGTTTTTTAAAGCGAGTTACCAATTATCATACAAACAATGAGTTCTTTTAAGGAGGAAACTGCCGCTTTGGAAGCAAAGCTCTCGCCTATCGTGAAACAGGCCATTGAGTTCTCCAAGACATCTACTCAAGGAAGATCCTTCAAGCCCCTTCCATCGTCCTCGTCTTTCTCGCTTATCGACTCCAACGACGCTACAAAGTCACAATGGACGGATATTGGTCTTGAGGCAATCTCAAAGGGTGAAGTTGGTGTCATTCTTATGGCCGGTGGTCAGGGTACCAGATTGGGATCAGCAAAGCCAAAAGGTTGTTACAACATTGGATTACCATCTCAAAAGTCACTCTTCCAGATCCAGGCTGAAAAGCTCACGAGAGTCCAAGCATTAGCCAACAAGAAATACAACACGCATGCAAAGATCAGCTGGTACATCATGACATCAAAGCCAACAAGGGCCGACACCGAACAGTTCTTCTCTGAGAACAACTACTTCGGTTTGGAGAAGTCACAGATTGCCTTCTTCAACCAGGGAACTTTGCCATGTTTCGATAAGGAAGGTGAAAAGATCTTGCTTGAGTCTGAAACCTCAATTGCTGAATCCCCGGATGGAAACGGTGGTCTCTATAAGGCAATCTACACCAATGGTCTTTTGGACGACTTCAAGGCAAAGGGAATCAAGCACATCCACATGTACTGTGTTGACAACGTATTGGTTAGAGTTGCCGACCCTGTCTTCCTCGGTTTCTCTATTGCTAACAAGTTTGAGCTTTCCACAAAGGTTGTGAGAAAGAGAGATGCAGCTGAATCAGTTGGTCTTATTGTCATGGATGATGATTTGAAGAGACCAGCAGTTATCGAGTACTCTGAGATCAGCAAGGAGCTCAGCGAACAGACTGATGAGTCTGGCTTGTTGTCATTCAGAGCTGCAAACATTGTCAATCATTATTACTCAGTTGATTCGTTAAACACCAGAATCACCAACTGGATTGATAACCAGGAGTTCCTCCCATTCCACATTGCCTACAAGAAGATTCCTTCCTTGAATGCTGATGGCGTGTTTTATAAGCCAACAGAACCAAATGGTATCAAATTGGAGCAGTTCATATTTGATGTGTTTAAGGACATCCCATTGGAGAAGTTTGGATGTCTGGAAGTTGAGAGATCAGAGGAATTCTCCCCATTGAAGAACGCTTCTGGAGCCAAGAACGACACTCCAGAGACATCTGTTGCAAACTACTTGAACTTGGGTTCAAAGTGGGTTGCTGCTGAAGGTGGTGTACTGTCGGATGGTGCCAAGGTTGAAGTGTCTTCATTGACCTCGTATGCTGGTGAAGGTCTCGACTTCGTCAAGGGCAAGACCTACGACAACTTGCAGATTGTCTAAGACTACAGATTTCACGAGCTTAAGTAACTTAAAAGTCGTAATGTATTAATGCTCATTAAATGTCAGACGTGACATATTCCATCATGATCTATTCTGTAGTGCAGCTCTCAACTCATCCATCAATGGCGCAGCATCCTCTTCTGAAATCTTCTCATCATTCGTATTGATCTCGCCGTGATCTCTTTCCACCAACTGCTCAACAGTTGTAGATGTCGATGTCAATCTCTCAAAGTTCTTCTCAAGTTTCTTCTTCAGTTCATCACTTGAAAGCCCTTCAAATGAATCGTCAGTGTTTGCAGAAATCACCACACTATCATCATTTGACAATAGATTGTTATCAGCGATGTAGTCATTCTCCCTAAGGTCATGATTGATACTTGTATCTTCCAAAACTGTCAATAGTGGCACCATGAGTCCCGAGCTGAGTCGTTTGTGATTAACAGGAGATGCCGTTGCTGATGAAGAGGAGAAAGATCTTGGTGGAGAAATCAATTGTGAGGAGAGTGAATATCTCTTGGAGCTTCTTGCTGAAGAAATACGCTGTTTGGACAAGTGGAACTGACGCTGATTAGTTGATCCTTCGAGTGTTGCAAGGTCCTTCTGGTACGTCTGTTGTAGTGTTTCAATCATGTTCCCAAGCTCCTTAAACTCGTTGACTTGATCATCCACCGGCTGGGTCTTGTTGAATTTGAGGATATCAACCTGAAGCTGTTTAACTTTCTTCATTAGGCCAACTGTAGGGTCGACCGCACTAGAATTCTTCACTAGCTCTTGACCCACGCCACCAAGTTTCAAGTGATTCAAGGTGGCAAAGCTAACCATCGACTCAAGAAGTAAGCGTCCAGTTCCTTGAAGTGCATCCAACGTCTCTGAAACCTTAGTCCACTTTTCAAAAATAGAGAAAGACCCTAGAGAAGTCTCAAACACCGAACATATTGTTGACATAAATGTAGATGATGGCGACGCCTCTAGGCTGAAAGCCAGTAGGACACATATGAAGAATCTTCTCAAGAATTGGAACCTCTTCACCCTGGCCACTAAACTCTCTGGTGACTGGTCATTGCTCTGTGGCTCTCGAAGCAAGAACACAACTTCTGGAATATCAATGTTATAAATACCACAGTAATTTTCTAGCTCTGTTGAATGTACAAGTGGTAGAATGTCTTTGAGTGATTTGATAATGGCCTGTGAACAGATGAATATTGAACTGTTAATGCTCTCAAACAATGCACCGTTATCAGCCTCATGTGGCGGGGTTGAAGGTATTAGATTTGGATATAGTATGAGTTCCTTGTACTTGTTCATGAATTTCTGGATCAATGTATCGAATTTCTGGTTTCTCTGGATGAATTGTTTGAGTTTGTTCAAAAGTGTCGTTTGAATGATGGATAACCTCATGTTCCGTGAACGAATATGAAACCACAGCGAAAGTAATATCACAGTGAGAAGAACTCGTACTTGTTTGTGTGTGTGTAAGTTCTGGTGTTTCTTCATATATGTGAGCACTGTTGCCATGCGAATTGTGTTGTAGCTTGAGAGTGTGGAGGAAATATTGAATCGTGAACTGAGTCTGATTATTCTGCCAAAGTCAGCAGTAATTCCCCTCTTCTCAGCAGAATGCAAATAAAAAGTAGACGACTTCTTCTTATTGTAGAATCTCGATACCAGTATCGTTTCGTCCAAGAGTTGACTCGTCACCAGGACGTACTTGAACTCATCTAAGAAGGCAGCTGTCTCCTCACCCATAAGCTCCTGTTTCTTGATCAAAACCTGAAATACTTCTCGTAGACGCTTATGCCGTAGAGTAGTATCACGCTTGTGATTGTTATTCAAATCCTTCACCAGAAATCTGGCGTGTTTCGTGGGTGACACACCCCAGTCACTAAAGACGTGTTGTTCAACGAGAGGTGTATCCGCTGAAAGGTCCATTTCTGAGCTTGTGTAGTCATGGTGACCATTCACCAGTGTGGGTGAGCTAACATCAGCATCGTCTATACCCCAGTCCCCAAAAATATCATCAGATCCGAGCCGTTGCCGCTCTTCTTGGGCTGTTGATGTGGAGAGGCTCCTAGAAGACTGCTCAGGAGGTTGAGCCAGTGAGGCGGAGAGATACCGCTTGAATGGGGCCAGTGAACCCTCAAGGAAGGTGAAGTTCCTGTCCATGTCAGTAGAGTGACGGCCTATCAATGGGTCTCTTCTGGGAGAGTACACGCTGTTTTATCTTTAAGCGTTTGCAGCCTGGGCTATTGTTTTGTTTACCTTTTACAAACATTCCCGCGAAGTCTGGGACCTGGTACGCGCAGCACAACTCCACGCGAAAACGGCCAAGTGGAGGCGCGTAGCCGAGGCAACTGTCCTTCTCCTCACTTTGGGGGCCATTAGGTGGCCAAGTACTACTACAACTAGTTTGGAAACATGAAATCGGTGTCCATTAACGAGTGTGTATGTGTTCCCACGGTGCGTCTCAATATAAACAAGCGAAGAATTGAAGAGAAAATGCTGGTATTATGATGCTTGATCTCACTCTGGAGACCATTTCTGAGTGCTCTTCTTTCTGCGATTTGAAGAGAGGAGAGACCACGATGAGATTAGATTGAGTTGTCGTTCTTGGCCAAAGATGAATTGACAAAAAGTCAAGGCCAATGTAGTGCTTGGAAAGAGTAATTAGTATAAAAGAAACGTTGGCGGAAACAAAGCTGGAGGACAGATATATTAGAGGAGTCTCATACCGAGCTGTGCAAGACGATCACAACTCTCTAGCTTGATTCCTTGAGCTTGTTCCAGTCTCTCCTTGTCTGGGAATATCCATCCATAGGCCTCATTGATCTTTTGGTCCTTGTAATCTCTTTCTCTTTGACACTGGTCTTTCAAGTGTCCGACGTATGTTCTCTCCGCCTCACGATCAAGTCTTCTCAACTTGGTATCATCTAATGTTTGTGCTTGCTTTGGTGTAATGTAGTATGGAACTTGGTAGTTCGGTGTCGTCCTCTGGTGTGAGTATTTCGTTGTAGGATTGAGGTTGAACTTCTCTGGCGTCTCTGTGAATAAGTTGGAGAGCATTGGTACCACAAGGAGCAAGAAGACGGGAAGATACTGCTTGAACATACCCCAAATGGAGTCATCAGCCGGTGGGTCCTGCTGTCTTTGTCTTGCACGCTGACGTTGCTGTTGTTGTTGAGCCTGTGCAAATGGATTTTGTCCGAATGCTCCGCCAAATGGACCACCTCCAGCGGTTTGGAACGTGAAGCCACCAGGACCTCCAAACATGAATGTAGTACCACCATTGCCACCTCCTTGTCCAAAGAGGATATCAAACAGGTCATCGTTACCAAACTGGAATCCTTGAGGAACACCTCCTCCACGACCACCAAATCCTTGTTGGAAGAATGGATGGCCACCAAAGTCAGCGCCGCCGCCGCCGCCTCCTCCACCTCTGGAGAATCCTGAAGAAGCACCTCTTGAATCTGGATCAACACCAGTCTGGTCATAAATTGTTCTCTTTTGAGTGTCTCCGAGAACTTCAAATGCTTTTGCAACTCTCTTGAATGATTCTGCTGCCTTTGGATGACCATTCTTGTCGGGATGAACCTTCAGGGAGAGTTTTCTGTATGCCTTCTTGATATCACTATCTGAGCAAGTTTTCTCGATGCCCAAGATTTTGTAATAATCATCACCGTGTTTGAGGATCTTTTCCACGATGACCTCTTGCTCTTCTGTATATGTTCTGTCGGACATGGCTGTGAACGATGGATGTGTTGTAGCCGTACAGGGCTAAGATAACGGTTGCAAGTGGGGCCAGTAGTGAGCTATGAAAGGAGATCGATGGTGGTGTGGTTAAATGTGCCCTCTAGTATCCAATTAAAACACACTTGAAGTGGTTTTTGATGTAATAGAATGTGTAGGGGCTGCTGAAAAGTGGCGTTCTGATGGAAATGCGATAACACCTCGAGACTCCGTGAGAAGAAACTGTTGGTTTTTCTTGCGCTGTAAATCTGGCCAGCAGCAACGGTGGATGAGTGACTGCCGGTTGTCGAGTAGTAGTGCGTAACACCAGTGTAAAACGTGGGGGTGAGACCAGATATACGCAGGGACAGTAGTGTTTTTCGAGGTTGTTCTGTTGGCCTCTGCGCCACTACTCCGTGCTCAAGTTGTCGATGCGGGCCTCTGGGCATTCAAATTCGCGAACGAAATGAGCCACAGGGAAGTTGCGAGCTGCCTGCAAGCGGTGATGATTCTGTATGCTCTGGCGGTTAAAATAATCCCTGAACAGCAGGTGGGCGTTTTTTAGTGGCCTGGTGATAACATTTCTTTCTCTTGGTCTTGGAATGTACTGTTATTTTCTCCCCGGTTCCCTGGATCAAAACTTGCCACGAACTACATGCCTAGCATTCGGTCACGTGCATCTCACGTGATTTACCGGCGCTGCTCAATTCGATTTTAGCACTCCCCTTTGTTTTATCTTCCACCGCTCCACCAAGGAGAAACTCTCCCCCTAAACAACGAGAATACCCACCGCTACCCTCAAACAGGCCCATCCAGTGTTACTGCATTACTCAAGTGCATTTGAGCAATCCTCAGTAGTATACTTGGATCAACACAAGGCCAAACACAGGCTTAATTTTAACAGACACTTAGGAGTCAGGACAGTGCGCCCGCTCGCGCGTTGACAGGTGTTGGAAGAATAATTCCATTCGGTTTAACCACATATCTATCATACTTCCCTTTCAGACCATCAATCAGGTAGAGAATATTTGCAAACAATTTTTCCACTTTACCCGGTTCTCAAACTGAGCGTGCAACAACTCAAACACTGATATTTCACGATATTTCACAGCATCCCTGTTGCCTTCGACGTCAACCTCATTTCACATGTCTTCCAACAAGTTCAATAATGGTACCTTGGGGCCTTCAATGGGATCGGGATCCGGCGCTATGCGTTCAGAAGAGGAGGATCTGGCATCATTGAATCGAACTCTTGTATCCGATGCTCTTGCTAAAAACTCCCGTCAGCTTCTGTATGCGCATCTCTACAATTACCTCATTGAAAACAAGCTCTACGACACTGCAAGAATCCTACTACAAGAAGCCGATGTTCCATTGTCTAACATCCGCAAAAATGGCATGAATAATGATATGGGTGATGTTTCAACGCCGAAATTCAAGATTGGTGAGGATGATGAGCTTCCTGGCGTCAAAATGTTAATGACTTCACCCGACACTTTCCTTCTGGAGTGGTGGCAGTCCTTATGGGCCCTTCATTCTCATGTACGTGATACAAACTTGGTCCAACAACAACGAATGGACATGGGATTCCCAAATTCCAGTGGAATGATGCCGAATGGAGCGATGGGAAATCAAAGCGCAAGCTTCGACTACAGCAGAATGGCTCAACAGCAGCAACAGAGTATGCAACAAGCACAATCACAACCAACGCAAAAACCACAAGCGCCTCAACAATCAAGCGGTGCGGCAAGTCATTCTATGTCACCAGCTGGAAATAACGATGCATCGCCCCATATTGGTAAAGCGCAGGGTCCAATATCTTCTCAGCCTCCTCAGTCATTACAATCTCCACTGCCACAATCTGGGAATGGAACTCCACATAGTGGTTTAATAAGTGCACCATCACCGCATATTGCCAACCCTCCACAACAGACCATTCATCAACGTCCTACACCACTTGGTCAGCAGCCAACTGTTGGTCCATCTCCACAGCATGCACCAGTACCAGCGCCACAGCAGCTTCCGCAACAGTCAGGTATGCAGCCTGGTCAACAACCTGGTCAGTTCCCACAACAGCCACATCCTGGATCTATGCCACAGCAACCACAGCCATGGCAAGTGAATAAGATGCAACAAGTTGACATTCAGCAAAGAGTTCAACTCCAAAAGGCACATCTGAACAACCAGCTTCAGAATTTCTCCAACTTGCCTCCACAACAGCAGTTACTTTTACAGCAACAACAGCAGAGACTCCATCAGCAGGCACAAGCTATGCATCAGAACAGAATGATGGGTCATCAACAACCACAACAGCAATTTGTCCCTATGATGCCTCAGCAACAGATGATGGGAACACCTACTATGCAAGGCCAACAGCCTCAAGGGCAACCTCAACAGCAGCAGCCTCAGCCAGGTCAACAACAAGGTCAGCAACCAGCTCAACAGCCTCAACCAGGTCAACAACCTCAGCAGGGAACACCTGTTCCTCCTCATAACGGAGTAAAAGCACAATTGCCATATGGCAGCACAGGCCCTGGCCAACGTGGTGATAATAATGCTGCATTACATGACTATCAGATGCAGTTGATGATGCTTGAGAATCAAACCAAGCTTAGTGGACCTCCACAACAGCAGCAATTGAGACCTCCTGGTGGTTCGAACCCAAACAATGCCGATGGTCAGAGATCTCGCGGCCAGAGCATAGTCATTGATCCTCTTCAGGCTGATCCATTACAAATGATGGAATTGTTCCCAGGTGATATGGGTGCTGGTTCACAATGGAAGAATGGCGAGAGAGGTAGTGTCAGTGCAGGTAACCTTGATGATTTGGTTGGGTTTAATGGTGAGTTGAACTTTTGAAAGATATTCTCCTCGTCGTTGATTGTTGATGCCTTTATGAAATTTCTTGTTCTCTTATGCTTCTCGATACACTAGATGTACAATACATTCGTCACAGTGCCATAATATTTTCGGCTACTACTATAAGACTTTTGAATATATATCACTTACTTGAAATTAAATACAAAAGAGTAGCAGAATCATAATCAACGTTAATGAGGGATCAAATGTTATAAGCCAGCTTACAACTTGTTACCCAAGTTGACGTGGATAGCCTTAGCAACAGTGAAGGCCTCAATACCAATCTTACCCAACTCTCTAGTCTCGTTACCGGACATCTTGACACCACCGAATGGAACTCTAAGATCGGAGTCGTTGTTGGAGTTGATCCAGACCATACCAGCTTCAAGCTTCTGAGCAACAGTGTGAGCTCTGGTGATGTCCTTAGTGAACAAAGAGGCACCAAGACCGTAGACACAGTCATTAGCAAGGGTGACAGCCTCCTCATCAGTAGAGAACTTACCAACAGCAATGACGGGACCGAAGATCTCCTCTCTGACAATGGTGTGGTGTGGCTGAACATCAGCAAAGATAGTTGGCTCAACAAAGAAACCATCCTGCAAGTCAGCTCTGTCTGGCTTCTTACCACCAAGAACAACACGAGCACCTTCCTTCTTACCAGTCTCGATGTACTTGAGAATCTTTTCGTGCTGGATCTTAGAAACCTGTGGGCCAACAATGACGTCCTTTTCGAATGGGAGACCCTGTGGGTACTCGGCAATGACGTGCTCCTTCAATTGCTGAAGGAACTTCTCGTAGAGAGATTCATGGATGTAAGCACGGGAGGAACCAGTACAGATCTGACCCATGTTGTTGAAAATACCCCAAGCGGTCCACTTGACGGCCTGCTCCAAGTCGGCATCTGCGAAGACGAGCAAGGCGGTCTTACCACCACACTCCAAAGTGAGTGGCTTCAGGTACTTAGCGGCAGCAGCCTGGATAACCTGACCGGTACCGGTAGAACCAGTGAAGGCAATCTTCTGGACGTTTGGATGTTCGACAAGAGCATTACCAGCAACACGACCGAAACCGGAGATGACCTGGGCAACACCTGGTGGGAAACCGGCCTCCTTGAACAAGTTAGCAAAGTAGAGGACAGACAATGGTGTCTGCTCAGCAGACTTGAAAATGGCACAGTTACCAGCGGCAAGGGCAGTCAACTTCCAACCGAACATGGCCAATGGGTAGTTGAATGGGATGATACAGCCAACGACACCAATTGGCTCTCTGATGGTGTAAGCGAACTTAGTTGGGCTGACTGGAATTGTGGAACCTTCAAGCTTGTCAGCGTAACCAGCAGCATATCTCAAAGTACCAACAACCTCCTCGATATCGTAGATAGCATTGGTGTCCTTTGGCTTACCGGAATCGTTGGCCTCAAGGGCAGCGAGGATGTCTGCATCTCTCTCAACGAGATCAGCAAGCTTGAGAAGCAAGTCACGTCTTGTGGTGCCCTCAACGTACTTCCACTCCTTGAATGCCTCATTGGCGTACTTGACAGCAAGGTCAACATCGGCAGCACCAGCGGCGTGGACTTTGCAAATTGGCTTACCGGTAGATGGGTTGATGGACTCAACGAACTCACCAGAGGTAGCTGGAACCCACTCGTTATTGAGGAAGAGACCGGTTGGCTGTGTGTAGCTCTGGCCGTTTGGCAAAGAAATCTCGACTGTGAGGGACATAGTGATGTTTGTACGTGGCAATTGGGGGTTTAGAAAGTCAATTGGTGGCGATGATGAGGGCGAACGCGGAGGTTTTTATTTCTGGGGAAAGGGGACCGCCGAGCGTTTTGATAAGAAGCGGCAGCTGGCAGACACGTTAGATGGGCGCGGTTCTTTCGAAAGGGGAATGAGCAGCCTGGAGGAATTAACGGCAGCTCAATTGAGAAGGCACACAGCTTCTAGGCGTTTTATATATTACGGTCAGCACGCACCAATACATGGGAACCTGGATCAGATTGGAGGCCTCCCGCGGCGGGCTCTCGAAAACAGTCAAGAATTCCGCGGTAGAATCAATGGAGTCTTCCAAGGGCGAATTCATCTTCAGGTGTGTCCAGATCCTTTGATCTATGGGTGATATCTTATCAATTTGGCTGTTCTCCTCTCCTCCTGCAGTTCGTAACCTCCCACCAGGCCCAATTGTCCCGGATCGAGGAGCACAACTGCCCCTTTGCGAGAGGTCCTCGTGGTGGGATCGCCGCTTAGAAGTTCCGAAACGGGATGGTGAATCCCCCACGGCGTGTTCCTCTTCTGGGTGACGCGTTGACGGTGCAATCCTGACTCCTGACTCCTGACTCCTGACTCCTGACTCGTCTCTTGCCCCAGCTGCTCATCTGCAACCTTTAAAGCCTAAAACAATAAAACACGCTGTATAAACGGGCAGCCTGCGCCAATTCTCGTGGTACTTCAAGATTTCGCACAGGATCCTTCTGGTGCTGAGAAATGACGTAACTTTGTAGCTCCAGATGAGGCTCTTGCGCGCCTTGTAGCACCCAAGCACCCCAGATGATTCGTATATTCCTCTCTATAGTTCATCTGATTACACTATGTTCCAAACACATAGAAACAATGGAGAGACACTGTACCTTGACTGTCATTAGCGTGCGGCTATCAGACACTAAACCGATTGAGTAAGGCAACAGCCATTGGTTACAAGATATACAGTTGTCCTTCAAATACGCTATGCTTCCTTGCTCCTTGCTTTACGGCCCTAGACTGGCCCTACTTCTACAGACTAGGCATTTAGAGACATAACCGTAAAACTTGAAGCCCAGGACTGGGGCAGCTCAAGCCTCAAATGTCCTGTTTGGAGATTTGGGGACCTGAATTTCCCTAAGGAGCGCGCTAAAAGTTGCTCTAATCCTTGCACACATGGCCTATCAATCGTGGTGATCCCTCCCTCCGAAGTGTGTTATACGCATGAAGTTCAGCCCGAAACTACAGAGATGCCAAGTCTTCAGGACAGAGAGGACTCGCACAAATAATATATTGGGTCGCACCGCAAACTGATGTTTAGTCTTTTCCATCTCAATGCGGCTTTAGGATAGACTCCCCAGTGCCCACGCATAGGTTGGTTACACCTTGTAGTTCCAGGAAGAGCATGTACACTCATCAGAAGCGTACATGGCCTAGTCCATAGCGGAGGCATCATGTATAAATTGTATATATGCAGTAACCACTTCTCGCCTCGGCGAATTGGTATGTAAATGGAGACCAAAATAACGGCCTTGGGCTAGGGGAGGGGCCCTGGGAGCTGGGAGGCTAAGTACGACATCGTATTCCCAAGGGCCAAAACCACAAAAAACCCAGCGGGCCTCAATTAGCCTCGGTCATGCCACCTTGAGACACTTGTATGCTTCTCTTGGAAGATTCCTAACGCTTCTTTGGCAAAGGTGCGTCCGTGCTATAGCATTTCAGTCTTTGCAGACTGAGTCTGGTAGGTCCTGGGTGAGAATGCAAAGAACTTGTCTATCTGTTTGCGTCATTGACCCATAGTTCTTCTCCTAATGCTCTTGTGTATCACCACCAGCCGCGTCCCCTCGCCCACTATATCCTCCTTGCTAAAGAGACCCTTTGGGTCCCTGCTACTCCCACATTCTAACCATATTAACCACGAATCCGAACCAAACAATTTGACTATGCAATGCAATTATAGACATGGGCAGCAATCATTATCCCGCTCTCCCGGATCTCATCTCTGTTGCCTTCATGCTGGTGGGCCTTGGAGGTGAACGCGGGGGCCCACTTCGCGAGTGAACTCTACGCTAGCACACATATGTCGGGCACGAAGGTTTTGGACTAGTTCGATAAAGAATGCTAAGCACTATTCGTATTGAGAGTCTCAGATCACGGAGACTAGCGGTCGCTGTCTCTCATGAGGAAAGACACAACAAATAGCTTGGAATCGGGCGAGTTGGCTGCGAAAAAGTGTCCTGACCGCTACCGGTAGCCTGGGTTATATTGTCACTGGAGCCGAATGTTTCACTGTTGCGTACTGATCTCCATATTTGATTCAGGAATCATGCATGCTGGTCGGTTCTAAGTTAACGCCTCTGTCCGTGGCAGTGGGCACCCTCAAACGCACCCTAATTCCCGACGTGGTTGGAACTTCAGTCGATGGTTGGCTTGAGATCAGCTGTTTGAGAGCTCCGCAATTCTCGAATGTGTTCCCTGAGACCAAGATCCAAACTAGCTTCGGGTGCACAGTTCGACGTCCCAGCCATTGTGGAGTTTGTGTTTGTAGCACGTACCTCATTTCCTGGATATCACATTTTTCTTTTCTTTCTAGAAGCCCGTCTTCGAAGCACAATTGAGCGCATACGACAACATCAACGCAGTTTTCCCAATTGGGTCAACTCCGCTATTTGGAGACTTTCCTGGGTTTTTGATTTCTAGCTTTGATCAGTGATCGCTGCAGTAATTGTGCTGTATATGTGGTAAAGCCGTAGATGTCCTTCACACAGGGGCCAAAGAGAGAGTCCAGGCTCTTCTATTTTGAGGTCACATATTTGGTGCCCGCTTCTACGTTGATCTTTTAGACGTACCTACTACCCGATACCTGAACTATGGTGCCGAGCGGTTTATTTGATAACCACGGGGTTTCGAGCCCGTCGGCCAGGAAGCTGAAGATCTCCGGAAGATGAGAATTGGGGGGGGGGGGACATGTCGGCCTAGAATTCCATGATCCCTCCTCTTGGGGGGACAAACGTGTCGATGCTAGATCAAACTGTTGTACTTTATATCATACAGACTTCTTTAGGGACCAGTCAATAGGCAATTTCGGCATGGTTAGAAGCGCGGTTGCATTTTCCATCTCGCTCTCTCTTTTTTTTTTGTCACATGGAGGCTGAGGCCTGGCGTTTTCATAACCTGCGAGCACGATTTCGTATACCCTTTCTGGGCCGCACTCGTACGCGTTTACGTCTCGATGGGACTTAATGTTTGATGAGGCACCGGGTGTTTGACACACTGGGTCTAAGGGAATCGTAGAGTCGGTATTGAACAGCTAATAGTCTCTCTGGGGAGGGCCGAGGCAGTGGTTTCGGCGGGACGCTTCATCCCAGATGTCACAATTGCAGCACAAGGCCAACGATCAGTGGTCACAAACCCATGACCCTCCGATCTGGATACATGTGTGACAAGGCTCACCCATGTTAGAGCTGTCCACAGGATGACGAGAAAGTCCCGAAAGCAGGACTTAAGTCGATCAGTGATGTGGGTACCAGTGGCTCACAAGTCGGTGAATGCGCGAGTGAGTTATGTAGACGCCGATCGTGAAGCTCGAGATTTCAGGTGTGGTAAAATGGCCAGAAGGCAACGGAAGCTAGCCCGTCACTATTAACCTAGGCTTATCCAGCTTTTAGAGCATTTCTAACAAAACTGCTGGGCTGTACAACTCCTTATAATTATGCCCTTTCAGTGACTCACCGACATTCGTGGGAGCCCGTATTACTACACAGGATTCACAGAGAGTTTAGGGCATTGCTTCACCCTTACCTTTGGCTTACCAAACATGGCTTCCTTCCCTTCATCCTCAAATTTTGTAACACCGAGCCGTTGTGCCGATCACCGCACCCACAAGTGGGACTATGTTTAGTGTGGGCCAGGTGGTAAAGCTGTGTGGATCCCCCCAGCTGGTCAGACGGAAGAAAATCAGCATGGACAAGGGGCAGAAAGACAGCAACCTCCAAACTATTAGGCAACATTGCAGTGGTGATACGTGTTTTGCACAGCTCAGGCGTCTGTGATGTTGTTTGTGAAAGGATGATCATTGCACTTTTCCGATGGGAGCTGTTGATCGATTTTGAGGTCACCCTCGCATCTGATCGAGGGTATCTCTATAGAGCCTGGATTGATGTACGTTAAGGAATTTTTGACACACACATGTCACACACACAACCAAAAAAGAAGCAAGGGCCACGCAAGCACTCGGCTCCAGTGTCTGTGAGTGCTGGGAACAGATGCGAGTATGTTACTGGATGAGCAGCCCGAGCTTGGTGTCTGATGCTGAGAAGTTGGTATAGGGACTGGGCTCGCAAAAGGGCTAGACCGCAAGCAGAGTCTGGAGCTCTCTCGTAAATTTACCGCACACGTCGTACGTGTTCGAGAAGGAAAAGCTGGCGAGGTTAACTGTAAGGAATAGCACGGGCCCGCAGCCGGCTGATATGCTCAAGAGGAGAGCCATATTAACTTTCCCCCTGGAGGTGGAAGAGATCTCATGACTCTTCTGAAGCATATCGGCCGTTGGTAATCTGGATGATTGAACGATCACCGTCCGACGAATTCCGGTGTCGTGCCTGTTATTACCGGTATTTCCACTGGGAACCTCAACATTACTACGCATAATTGCCCCAATTCGCGAGGTCTAGGCCCTCAACCAGAAAAGAAACGGCACAGGACCAATCCCGAAAGAGACGGGATTTTATGCTAACTTCTAGAGAAAACGCCTCTATTTACCGAACCAAGGCTCAGGCAACCGCGGGTAAAGGACTCACTTCGCAGGACTTGGACGCTTGGGCCCGCTTTCGGGGGCCCCCCACTCATGAGCACTGAGTACTACCTCCCACACCCCTAAGAGTCAACAGACTCAAGTGTATATGAGTACGCTAACTATTTAGGTACGAATTCAAAGTAAAGCCGCATTGCATCATTCCAAGGATCGCAGGTGATACCCGCCGGACATCGCCCTTCGGTGCTTACTGATCTGGCGACTCCCGACAACTCTTGAAGTGCAACTGGTACAGAAGGGGACAGAAATCGGCACCTGGGAAGCAATCGTCTGTGGCAAAAGAAAACAGTCAGTAAAAAGATAAAAACGATCTACCCCCCTACACAGACACACATACCACTACTCATTCGGCCGGGTGTGCCAGGGAGGGGCTAAGAAAATGTGCAAAAGTACCGAGACACGCCTCTGCTCATGTGCCAACAGCGCCAACAAGTATGGAAGTCCATCTGTGTGACAGAGCAAGGACCCAAACCTGTGACAAGAAAACCGAGCTCCGATGACAAGGATCGTAGTTTCAAATAGCTTTCCAAACAAGCCAGGACCTAGGCCGGGATCGCTCTTACGTCCGAGACTAACCCAGTGCTGGTTTGGGCCTACGATCGCAAATTTACGCCAGTTTTATGGCCTTGTCTCTGGAAAGTTTTTTTTTTTTTTTCCCAAATTCCTGACCTTCTCGTGAAGAGGCAGCTCGTAGGTTTCCCAAGGCCCCAAGTGCCCAACCCCGAGAACCGTTACCATTGACGTGGCAGCTTCGGATATGTGTTTGCGGAAGCCAACTGGTGCACACACATAATACGCAATCAACAACAGCTTGTTGGGCATTTGGCATGATCGTAAGTACTCCTTGGGGCCCACCAGCAAACCGGTCAACTAGGCAGACCAGGTTACAACGTTACGACCCAACCGTACGGCTGAAACAAGATGCTCTGCCTTTGATGGGAGGCTAGGTTTGCGCACCACTCCACAGCAGCTAAAAAAATTAGGCTGGACGCAACAGAGAAAAAAAAAACAGCCAGGGGGGAGAGTCGCCCTGTTGTTGACCAAAAGTGTCGCTTCCCAAAATAACAGATCTGTGGTCGGGTTGCCACTGTTGACCTGAGTGGGGCTAAGCGTGCCATAGTCCGTTAGATGGGCCCCGTATTAATCACATTGTTGTGTATAGCTCCATCGCCAGGGTTTTGTCGTAAGCTGGGCAAGTACTAGGACATGTATTCCTGGCATGCCCCTAGAAGTGGACAGCTTATAACTCAACCTAAATATTAAGACCACTGTTAGTGCTGGTTTTTTGGCCTAATTCTCTTGGCCAATGGCAATTACAGAGACACATGATTCCTCATATTTCATTTTTAAGTGATCGACATTCATCGTTAGTTAAGAGAGTTGAAAAGGTCATTATCACGTAAACGGGCCGTTGACACGTAATTTTTGGCCCTCAGGAGGATGCCTCTATTTGCGAACCGAAGGTGGCCGCCTCTTGAGCCTGAAAAGAAGGTTGTTGAGGCAGAGCCTCTTATTCTCTGCAGCAGGCAGGCTCCCTCCTAGACCAGGAAATGCCACAGACACCCACGCAAAAGGGTCTTGCACAGCAAGCGGGCAACAAGGGGCCAAAATCCCTTGAGAGAGAAATTCTTTCAGCATAATTCTCAACCTCACAAACTTGTCTGCCCACTCAACTGCTGACAAGGGATAAAAGCCCAGTAAAACAGGCGGACAAGGTCGCAGTGTAAGGCTGGAGGGCTGGACATGGGAGCCGGGACTCGTACTGTTCGTGGCTTCGATTGCGGCCAACTACGGCAGTACGATGCAGGTCCATGCAACTATGAGAAGGCCCCCGTATGTGGTGCTTTGCGGGATTTGATTGGTTGTAGACTATGAGAGAGTGTCGAGGGCCCTCGAAGTAGCGGAGCTCTAGGAAAAGACACTGGGACAGCTATCACTAGACAGCTCCATGGGGACGTGTCTGAACTTGTTGCGCCCGAAGTCTTGGTGGACACATCCAGGGCCACGGCCAAGCTTCCCTACTGTCATGACCACACAGTGGCAGCAGGACGTACGGGGTGTACGTGGTTCCCCAGCTAGGGTCATCTGCTCAGCAGCACAGCCTCCCATGCGGGACTCAGCGCTCGGGAGCTTCCAGCGGAAGAGTCTAGAGCCCTAGAGCCCGTAGCTGCCCGCGCTCCCGGGACTGTGCCGCAACACGCAGCTCTCGCAGACTCAGATTTTCAGGAACAGCACTTGCGATTTGGCTCCTTCAACAAAGATTCACAACAAAGTCCAATTTCTGCAAAGAACCACATACACGAGATTTCTTCCATCAAAGGCGCCACTGGGCTACGCACGGCATTCACACCTCCCTCTGTGTACCTCAACTGCCCCGCTACACACACTACAACTTCCCGTTTTGCTTGTCCCCACGACTGGTGTCTCTGCCTGAACCCGCTCGCAAACGCCAGCTCGTCGCCTCCCGTCATTCTTCGGCATCCATCAAACACCTACACACATTGCTATTCAGCGCTGCTGCAGCTCTTCACCGCACTGTCAATACTCCAGAGCTCTCTGTCAACCCCTTTTCAGCTCTAGCGCCTCATCTGCCTCTCTTCTGAGCCTATTTTGAACCGGCTCTTCTTGGTTGACTTCGGCAACCCACGACAAGAAGGCCAGCATCACACGGGAGAATCCACACCAGATCGCTCAGAACCTGCTTTTCCTTTGTCGCTAGCCGATTCACTGATCATATCTGGCGATAACCACCTATTCCTTCTCAATCATCTGCTTCACTGAGCTTCTCACGGCTCTCAATACATTCTCCTACATCCGACCCATTCCACACTTTACACCATGAACCAAGGACAAGGCGGTTACCAGGGCATTCCCATACAACAGGGTTCCTCCTCGAACACACCTCCACAACGAACAGGAGAGCCACCGAACCTTTGGAGTGGTCAAGACCAGCAACAGTCCCGTCCCCATCAACAACAGGTTCAGCAGTCACAGACTATGCTACCGAAGCCAGGACATCCACAACAAGTCGTCATGCTTCCTGTGATGTACCATCAATTACCCAACCCTAGTGGGCCTCCTCCAACAGGAGCAGTTCCTGGTACTTGGCCACAATTCGTACCGCCACAACAACCTTTCCCACCACAGCCTCAGTTTGTGTATCCAACACCAGTCCAATATTCTTACCAACCTGCACATTATCCGGCAGAATATGCACAGTACCAAACTTCTGGTCATCCTCTTGGTCAACTACCTGCTGGAGTTGATTCCAGAGCTACACCTTCTGTGAGACCGTTCAGTACAGCCTTTGGTGATGCGGACCACTACTCACAATCTTCTGGTGCTTCATCGGCACAACTACCGTCAATTGCTGCTGCTGCTACACAAGTTCAACCTCCACATTTATCTCAGGTTGGTATGGGATCCCAGAAGGATGATCCAAACAACTTGAGTGTGATGGTTTCTTCAAGACCTCCTATCCCACCTTATGCCATTGCCACCACAAACAATGCAAACAGTGCTAAGAAGGGAAAGCCTGGATCTCCTCCAGACTCTGGTCAGGGCAAAAAGGGTTTCAGAAATTCCAGAAGAAGACACAGAAACTCTCATTTGGGTTGTGCAACTTGCAAATCTCGTCGTATTAAGTGTGACGAACAGCTTCCAGAGTGCCGAAACTGTATCAGAGCAAGGCTCACTTGTGCCTATCTTGCCTTGGATGACGCTGCTAGAGAAGCTCTTAAGGTTGCCCAACAGGCTCATGCTGCTAGAATTCAGTCTTTGAACTTCCAAGCAAGCCAAAGAGAAGCACAGAAGGCTGCAATCCAGCAACCTCCGCCACAACAGTTTCCATACGAGGTTCAAGGCTTACCATCTAGGATATTCATGACACAACTCCCGCCTTACCCACAGCCAGACGCACAACCCATTGAGATAAATTTGCAGAGAGGTGATCTCCTACCGCAGCGGTTGGAGCCTTCAATGTCGTATGCCACAAATGCTTCATCGACAAACTCTCCACCATCTGTGACCAATGGTATTCCTTCGGCTAACACTTCTGAAGGTGTGCCAGAACCACCAACAGCTGCCACCACCGTCATCTCTGGTTCGTCGTCAGAGCCAAAATATGCTATCAAATCTGATGGTTATGCCTCTCTCGCCGCTCTTTTGAAGGACCACAAAGACATTGACCCACAACGAGACCTTGACCAGCTTCCAGAATTGGATGGTGAGTTCACAGAGATTATTTTAGACCCAGATTGTTTGATGAACTTGAATAGATTCTGGCCTGGCTTTGACAGATCCCTTCTTGTTCCATTCGAGACCGGGTTTGAAAATGAAGATCTATACAGGGAGTATGACCGATTCCATGCTGATCAGATGAAGGAAGCTGAAAACAACATTGTTTTATTCAAGTCCTTATTATCCAGTGGTGCTGCATTCATGCATCAGAAGTCTGAAGATCCAACTGCCAAGGATATCGCTAAGAGACATTTGGACAGGGATTTGGAGATCACTCTGAGATACTTGAATAAGTTCAGATTGACATTCACCACCGATATTATCGATATCAAGAGATTCTACTTGAATGTTTCTTTGTGCTTCTCTACTTTCCAAACTTACCAGTCCGCTTTCCTGACGACTTTCTATGGCTCGCACGCCCTCAAGGACAATTATGAGTTCTTGAACAGATTCTTTGACTTTTTGTCAAAATACCTCACAAATGAGTTCTCTGTCTTTTTAAAGGATGACTTGCCAAAGGAAATAACTGAAACTACTTTGTTCAAGCGTTCTGAGGTGTTGAACAGTTATGTCCACGTGTTCATCATCTACTACGTCCAGTGTATCAAGGCAATTCACACAAAGCCATACAGCACGAACTTTATGAACGAATTCCTCATCAAGCTCAAGGCCATCAAGCCATACGTTTATGGAAAGGTTCCACAGAAGGATAAGGAACATTACGATAACTTGGTTGAATTTATTTCCAATTCTGTTACCTACTGGAATGAGGTTAGGGATAACAAGTGCCCAAGCAACAGAATCCAGGTGATTTTCTACTCCTTGAAGAAGTTCTTGTCGTTGATTCCAGAGAACAGCATCATTGAGACTAACCAGTTCTCTTTTGAACAGCAACTTATCTATGCTTATTACCATGCTGCTATTGGGGCTTTGAAGGCCATTTATTCTGAGACCAGATTCTTCTTCCTGTTCTCATTCAATGGAAGAGATGGCACCAGAACTGCCAACCATGTTGTCAATCTCTATGACAAGTACCATGTCACTGATGCACAGAGAGATTTGTTGAAGTATCCGATTACAGTGATCAAGTACTTCAAGCATAGATCGTTTGTCTTCTCCAATTTCCTGAAGAATGTCTCCAAATTCCCAGCTAAGATCATGCTTGATGATACGAACAAGCAGATTCTCACAAACTTGGTGCAAGAAGTTCAGCTTGAAAGTTTCAACGGTGAGATTAAGGAGGAGAACTATCCACATATCGAGGAGACCTCCAACTTCTATGACAAGACCACAAATTCCATTGTGATTCCATCAGTGTCTACAACTGCCACATTCATCAACTTTGACCATGCCCAAACGAAGAGATCTCAGATATTGAAGACATCTGTTGAAGGTCACTTGTCGGATGCTGACAAGAGATTGATCTCGTCGTTGTTTGAGGCTACTTATGGAGATGTTGAAAGTATTGTCAAGCAGGATGATTGATGACAAGAACTAAAAGAGAAGATAACGTTGCTGTTTATGATTCATGGTTGTGTTTTTTTGAGTTTTGGGAGTGTTGTTTCCGTTGTAAGGAGAGTATTTGAAGTTGTGTTGTATTTTTTTGCTTGGTTCATGTTGCTTGATTGGCCCGTTACTTGGACGGTGTTACTCTTGTCTGGATGACATCATGTTAATGTTTGTTATGATGATTATTGATGCTTTTTCCCCATTTTGTCCTGTTATTATTATTTGTCTAAGCTGTTAGAAGCTTTACCAATACTTGCTTATTACTTGTTGGGTGTTCCTCTTTTCATATTTTTGTTCGGGAGCCCATGTTCTCAACGTGATAAATGCAAGACGTGTGCTAGTATTTGTACTATTGTGCTGCTCTGTAGTCGATATACTTTAGGTGATCAGTTATGAGTCAGGGCTGAGCTGCTAGGCGGCGAAGAAAGATCTGCAATTCAGCTGTAGATAGTTCGTATTCTCGTAACATTCTAGGTCGTCGAAGAGGTGGCGGAGTCATAATCAGCATCTCTCAAAGACTCTATACAAACCAGGCAAGTTAGCTATTTCAACAACTGCATTCTTGAGACTCTCAGGAGCAAGGAACTTCTTCTTCATACTAGGTACTAGTATATTCTCCATGATTTCGTTGAGCTCAAGCTTCTGCTGAGCCAAAGTTTGCGCCTCGACGTCGCCCTCTTTATAAGACTCCGCTATGGTATCAGGGACGTTCAACAAGGCAAGCTGTCTTAATACTCCCCCAAGGCATTTCTCCTCGTCTTCCCAATCCACTTTGATGCCTAATCTGTAAAGGAAAAGTGGCAACTTTGACAAGCTTGGGATGTATCCCTTTAACATCAAGGGAATTGTCTCCAAGGTCGGATTGTCAGGGTCAGTATTGTTGATAGTTATACTGAAATACTCCTCCAACATCTCACTCATACTGACAATATTTTGGAGAACCTGCTCCAATGTCACTGAGGTCTCTATTCCAGAGTCATAGACGTGTTGAAGCAAGCCTTTCATCGACACCGGCTGGCCCTCCAAACGAATCACACCAAAATTTGAAAACTCTTCAAGGCCCAACTGATAGAAGAACTCATTCAGCACAGAGCCATAATCAACAAGCATCAATTTGACATCATGCTGGAGTGCAAACAAGCGGCGTTCAGAGTCCACAATACCGATATAAGACATGTTTGAAAACATTTCTGTGAGTGGATGGTTTACGCCCATCGATACCTTATCTCTAAGGTTCAGTATGGACTCAAGGTCAACATTGACAGGTTCTCGTTCAATTACAGAATATTTTGGAATGACTCGAGGTTCAGTCTGTGTCGTGGATGGGATTGTTGTGGCGTCCGTCTCTTCCCGGATATCCGTCATCTGGGCCAACCCAGAATCCAAAGTTTCATCATCCAGCTCGGACTCTTCAATTTGTGAAGTATGAGACTTCTGTGATTCAATTGTTCTCATAAAGTTTGAAATTTTGGCTTGACTAGCATCTGTTCTCACGAGCTTATAATCGAGTCTCTGCTTCTTCTGTGACTGCTGGTAGGCTGTCTTCACTTGTGACTCTTCTTCATCTTGTACTCTCTTTTTTTCATTCTGAGGAAGAAGAGTTTGGGTAGGGAAGCTTCTTGATGAATCAATTCTGATGAATTCATCTGTAACTGCAACACAAATTTTGTCAATAATCTCATCTTCGTAAAGGAATCTGACTTCTCTCTTTGTGGGGTGGACATTCACATCAAGGTTGAGTGGTTTGATAGAGAGACTCAAATAAATAAATGGTTTGTGACCTTTGGGAAGGAAATGTGCAATAGTAGAGTTGAGGGCCCTCTTCAAGACATCGTTAGATACGAGTCTGTTGTTGATGAAGAACACTGGTTGGACTGACTTCTTGTTGTTGTAGTTAGGATTTGTGATCTCTCCTGTTACTTTCACAACACCATACTCCTCAATATCACTAATCTCCACATGCACAAGCTCTGAAGCCACAGAATTACCAAAGACTGCTCTGATTCTCTCTTTGATGTCAAGGCCAGGCCGCGTAGAAAGGGAGAAATGTGACTCTCCAAACTTCTTTACTCCAATACCAACATCTGAATGAACGGCATATCTCCCAGCAACATCAACAATCTTAGAAAGTTCTTCACTTCCACCTTTGACAGAACGCAATCTTGAAGGAACGTTGTAGAAGAGGTCTTCTACAATGATCTGTGTTCCTGTCTTTCCAGCTGTTGGTTTGACTTCTTTCAACACACCGTCAGAATAAGTAGCACGCCACGCACATTGTGAATCTTCTCTCTTTGTAACAACTGAGAGTCTTGAAACGTGGGATATACTTGCTAAGGCTTCGCCTCTGAATCCGTAAGTGCTTATTGACTCGAGATCCTCATACTTGTCAATCTTGGAGGTGGCAAATCTCTGGCACAATAAGGGAAGGTCATCTTTGTGGATTCCATGACCATCATCAGTTATCTGTAACAATTTGAGACCGCCCTCTTTAACAATGACTTCAACTCGTGTAGCGCCGGCATCAAGAGAGTTCTCAAGAAGCTCTTTAAGTGCATTGGCTGGAGCAACAATGATCTCACCCGCAGCAATTCGGTTGACCACCGTTGTTTCAAGTGGCTGTATGAATGTTAGTATTGGATAAAATATCTATTAATTGGTGTTAAACTCACTTTGATACGCCTCTCCATTGCTTAGCCGCCGGTTTGCCACTGTTTGGAGATAGACGGACTGACGCGTCTACAGAAAAAAACACGAAAATATGAGCGCGTCCCTCCACCAACATCAAACATCAACTTCATTAACACAATACAACTGTTGTACTCTCAAATATGAGTAGAAAGAGAGATAATCCTGCCCAGGACGTTCCAAAAAAGCGTGCAAGAATTGCTGACGACGAAGAGGATGATGTCTCTTTCACCGATTCTGGAAGTGACGTTGTGCAACTGGAGGACGCTGAAGATAGTGATGGAGACGAGAACGGAGACGAAGAAGATGGCAGTGAGGAGGAGGATTCTGACGATGATTCTGAAGATGATGAAGATGACGGCGTTGATGCCAATACAAAACTCTTGGAAGAGCAACGAATTCTTGCTAAGTCTCGTGAGCTCGGTACTCGTATGAAGAACGATCGTGCCAAAGCTGCCAGAGAAGGAGGTTTGAAAGAGGCCATGAAGCATTTGAAGAAAGTCAATGAAACATTCTCTGAACAGCAGAAACTTCGTCTTGAGAATAAGACTTTGGAGGTTTATGATTCCAGAAACTTGTTGGAGTCTTCAGATTTGATGGATATCGCGTTGCGTAACGTGAAGTTGGGTACAACGCGTCGTGCTCTACAACCCGAAGATTTTATCAAGAAGATGAAGACATATTTGTTAAGAACATCTATGAGATTGGAGATGGATCAGTACGATGATCCAGAGCAGTACTTTGACCAAAGACATGATTTCAAAAAGTACAACTGGTTCACCTTTGGTACTTTCGCTTATACCCGTGGTAAGAAGGCCGCCACTACCAACCATCTACTGGGCTTGTTGGATATCGAAAAGAAAACCAGAAAGTTCACTCAAAGAGAAAGACTCCATGTTACAAGTAAGGTTACCACTGCTGAGGCTGTTACCTCTGATGATGTGAACAACAACTCCAACGATCATACAACGACTTCAGTCCAGAACACATACAAAATGTATGCAGAGAAGGCTCGTGGAAGAACTATGAATATCTTTGAGTTTATCATCAACCCTCACTCATTTGCTCAGACTGTTGAGAACTTGTTCTACACATCTTTCTTACTAAGAGATGGTCGTCTACAACTAGGGGAGGATGAAAATGGGTATCCAACAATTTCTTTCCCACCACCTCTGCCATCAGATCCTGAAGGTGCTCAAAGAGAAACTAACAGAAGAAAAGATCTCCCATCCAATCATATCATTTTCCACTTGGAGCAAGCGAGCTGGCGGAAGCTCATAGAAATGTTCAACATCACCGAGTCTTTCCTTCCTACAAGGGATTACAGTGATACAGTATGAAGAAATGATCATTTTCAATTGTATACTTTTGCTTGGTCTGTCTTTATCATGGTATGTACAAGAGGTTAATTAAATAATTGTGTTTTCATCACGGTCGTAGATCCACCCAGGGATATCTCTGGTAATATGTGACAAGGGCCACTTGCTGATAGGACAAACGCTTGGATCAGTAGTAATTCCGGACTCGTAGAGTTCAATGCCAGCCCATCCGATCATAACAGCGTTATCTGTGCAGAGATCAATACGTGGGTACATCGTCTTGATGCCTCTCTTGATCATGGTCTCATCAAGCGTTTCACGAAGGAAGCTATTGGAGGCAACACCTCCAGAAGCCACAAAGTGCTTTACATCTTTCAGTTTCTCGGCATGTTTCTCCATTGTTAGCTCCAACTTGTCAGTAACGTGTTGAAAGATTCCCTTTTGAATCTGATAAGCCAGACTTCTTCTGTTCATCTCATCTTCAATGTCAACTCCTTGAGACTTCAAGCGACGCAGATATGACTGGAAAGCACCGAATGCAAAAGCCATCTGGTCGACCCTTCCTCTCTTATTGTATAGAGGTTTAGGGATATCCCATGACTTCTCATCGGCAAACTGTAGGGTCTGCTTGACGTAGTGTTCAAGCTCTCTTCCCAAGTTGTTCCCCTTCAAACCCAGTTCACGAGCAGACTTGTCCACAGCATCACCACAGGCAACGTCTAATGTTTCACAAAGGATTTCATGCTCAAAAAGACTCTTGGAGAGAACAACCATTGTATGTCCACCACTGATGAGAAGACTAAGGAATGGGAACTCTGGTCTTTCCCGAGGCCTTTCAAATCTTGGTACAAGAAGGTGACCAAGCATATGATGAACACCCACTAGAGGTTTCTGAAATGCTGTACTCAGCCCCTTTGCGAAATCGAGTCCGATACAGAGAGAACCTTTCATCCCTGGGCCCCTTGTCACACAGATCACATCTGGAGGGTTCTGGGCATCAATACCGTTGTTAGCAAACAGTTCTCTGGTTATACGAGCTATATTCTCCTGATGATGGTCAAATGCTCGTGTAGGAATGATACCACCTTCTTCAACTGAATTAAGGGTAGACTTGATGTGTTGGATGAGTTCCACCCTGTCTGGGGATGGTCTGTCGATGAGCGCCACACAGGTATCATCGCAGGATGTTTCGATCGAGAGAACCTTATAGTGCCGCACATGTCTGAGAAGTAGAGAAGACCTCCTGGATCTCAGATAGGCAAACATCATAAACAAGTTGTACTACCAGCAAAGAGAGGGGGCGATGAGGGAAAACATCCATACACCATACAAATTTCCGAGTATTTGCGAGGGACCCCCGGAGAACCGAGGGACCGGAATGGGCTCCCCGGAGGCTCCCGATTTGTGCGCCAAATCACAGCAGCGCTGAAAAAATCCATCAAAGGCATCGAATCCGGAACACAGGAGCTCCCACAACTCACAGCAGCACTTCCTCTCTTTGTCCACCAGCTACACTCTCAGGTCACCCTTGATCAGCTTCCGGCAACGCAGACTAGTCCAAACGCTCTTTTTCTCCCCTCGTCCCAAAGCCTCCCACAATACAGCATCCGAGCATCGCAACAGCCATTCAGAGCGGAGGCAAAACAACAATAGAGCCTCAACGCCCGCTGAAAGCACCAGAGATATACCCAGGGAGGTCCTAAATAGATACACCAGATACCACCATAGAGGGCCACACTGTTCCGCTTCATATTCATTTCACCTCCCCCTGTCTTTCCCGGGTGCCTCTTTCTATTCTAGTTTTACCGGTGATAGGGCCCAAACATACAACACAATATAAAAGCTGGCCATGTCATCAATAACGACCAGTCATGAGATCACGTACAACACAGTTGCATCATCCACAATCACGCCCATTGAGGACGACTCCAAGAGCCCTATTTTGAACTGCATGATCGCCGGAGGATTCGGTGGTGCTGTTGGAGACTCTGTCATGCACTCTCTTGACACAGTGAAGACACGACAGCAAGGTGCCCCACACATGGCCAAATACAAAAGCATGCTTTCAGCTTATAGAACTATCATGGTGGAAGAGGGTGTTGCTCGCGGTCTGTACGGAGGTTACTGTGCGGCTATGCTTGGCTCTTTCCCTTCCGCCGCACTCTTCTTTGGTACTTATGAAACTGTGAAAAGAGTTATGATTGGAGAGTTTGGACTTAACGAGACACTCACACATTTGAGTGCTGGTTTCCTCGGCGATCTGGCTTCAAGTATCGTGTATGTTCCAAGTGAGGTCTTGAAGACAAGGTTGCAACTTCAAGGACGTTACAACAATCCACATTTCAACTCAGGATACAACTACAAAAACTTGAGAAATGCTGTATCAACAGTGGTAAAGGAGGAAGGTGCCAGCACACTATTCTACGGGTACAAGGCCACACTGGTTCGTGATTTGCCTTTCAGTGCCTTACAATTTGCATTCTATGAGAAATTCCGTGAAGCAGCTTTCCTTTACAACGGTCTCGATTTGAAGACTGATTTTGATGCTAATCTTGAACTTATGACAGGTGCAGCTGCTGGTGGTTTGGCTGGTGTTCTCACGACACCTCTTGATGTGCTTAAGACACGTATCCAAACCCAGAACCCGACCTCAACAGGAGGAGCTGCACAATTGAACAACTCCATTTTGCATTCGATAAGAACGGTGTTTAAAACAGAAGGTGTTTTGGGTCTTTTCAGTGGTGTTGGACCTCGTTTTGTCTGGACTTCCATCCAGAGTTCTATCATGCTCTTGCTGTACCAAATGACTCTCAAACAGCTTGATGCTTGGGGAAAACAAATTAACTAAGAGTGAGTAAAAGTACGGAAATTGTCATTACACACATCTTTAATGTATATATCATGGGAACTTATATCCTTAATCACGAAGTTTGGAAACCTCAGTCTTCATTGTAGTGCCCTAGTAAACACCCGTACACCGCATTTTATTTGTTTACTTTTCAAGCTTCGGGAAGAAAAAAAAAAAAAAAAACGGCGCCGCGTACCATTACGTCTTCCATTTATACTGAAGAATAACAGATAAACACATACACAAGTCCCTACTATGGAGAACTTCAAAGGTCTCACATTCCCATATTCACAGGAAGTCCGTGACTTGCCGCGTCACTGCCTACCAAATTTGGAGATACAAAACACACGACAGTCATTGTACGCGGTTCTTAAGTACGTTCGTTCGGACCTCATTGGGAAAAAGCTCAAGAACTCTGGGTATTTGACATTCGATCGATTCATCAATGACGTTCTTGGTGCTTCAACAGTCAGAGTATATTCATTATATCCACCTGAAAACCCAGAGAAGTTGCAGAAATTGATCGATGCCCTCATCGACTGCGATGTTGAACGCGTGGGAATCGATGCTGTCATTTACTACGTTCTCAAGGACTTCTCATTCACAGCGGCAGAACGCTTCATCTGTCAAGGCGAAGATATACAATATGTGGACCATAGTACAGTTTCCTTGAGGATACCTAAATGTCTCTATGACCTTGTCAATGCCGCTTACTTCATCGATCGTCTCGATATCTTCAAGTCGCTAAGGTATCTCAATGCTAATTACACTACACTACCACTGTCTTTCATTTCACATTTCGTCAAAGTCGCAAATATTGTACCATACCATTCCGAAATTGAACTACCGTCTGTATCAGACTTCCATGACATGAGAGCATATGTCGACTCACAATCATGCAAACCATCAGCATGCTCAGTCATCTCCACGATAAGAGCACTAAAGATCCCTGTCATGTCACTTGACGCTGATGCACAACTGTTATTTATTGATGCTATAACGGATTTGAACCCACATTCTGCTATCTGCTTTGTTGAAGAAAATGTTGCAAATTATGAGACTGTACCGCCAATTTCCTTCAACATGATCTTACGGCTTCTGGTTATAAAATTGCTCGTTAAGACTGTTAAGCAACAAAAGGCAATTCAGAAACTATACCAGGCTAATCGACTCACAGGAGGTGTTCTTGATGAGTTGTTCCATCACTTGGCAATGTTTGTTCTTGTGGATACCAAGATTGAAACCAAAGTGACTGACGTGTTAACTGAGATCTTGTTCTGTGAACAGTCTACAGAAGAGGTGTCGCTCAGAAACAAGTTCCCAAACTATTTTGCCAAGTTGGATGAACACAAGTCATCAATAAGAAAGACCGCAAGAGACCTATTAGCTTGGAAAAGTGCCTTGGAAAACAAACCACATAGATTGGCTGAGATTGCAATGGTGAACGTTGGTGATAATGGCGCACTTAAGGGCATTGTCTCTACAGTTATATAATGCCAAAATATAGAGATCATACATTACGTGTCGATCAGCAACAAAAAAAAGAAGGTAGTAACGTGGATGGGGAGTGTAGAGTCAATTATTCATAAGTGGAGCCTTCTGGAGGTTGATGTAGCTTCTTATTCTGTGGGGCGGCCATCTCCTTTCTCAATTCAACAAGCACATGTTCAATGGTGTAACTTCTCTTCCAGTTGGCGAGCACGGTAAACTTGGTTGTATCGACTTCACCATTATCTCTGACACATGGAACGTTCACTCGTGAGATAAAACGAACATGTGGTGGTTTCTCTGGATATTCTGGGCCACATTCGATACTGAGCATGTAGATTCTGTTCTCGTGGGCAGAGTGTGGAGGGCCAATGATTGTTCCGTTCCAGTATGTGAGGGTGGCATCGCCAGAGTCAACGAGACCGTAGGAGCAGTAGTCTGGACCAGAGCCCTTCTCACCCTTCTCGAGTTCTTCGAGGAGTCTAAAACTTCTTGGACTAAAGAGCAAAGGGGGTTAGTATCTCTCTTGAAAGGGGCGGGGCGCGCGGGTGTGGTGGTGAGGTCCCGTTGATTCCAAGTGAACACAGGAAGACACAGTGGTAGGAGTCGCCTATCATCAGTAGACTTACACTTTGGACATGCTTCAGGGAATATGCTTGTGTTTTTTGTTTTAGAGAACTGTGTGGAGAAGGAGAAAAGACTCTGAAATGGTGGGCACTGGGCGATTCTCGCACGGTTGCTGGCCCGACGTAAAGTGGCAGAGCAAAACGGGTTAAAGGGTTAAAAAGACATGAATACACGCGTTACACCCATTGAACCCTGCAGTTTACCTAACCAACCACAATGCCAAATACCGGTACCAGACGTCGTAAGGGGACGACGAGATGGGTCAAACGCAAGAAAACAAAACCCAAGGAGATAGCCCCCGTGGAGCCTGACACTGGCTGTATCACTATCAACAGTCTCCCCACAGAACTCATCCTCAAGATAGTGGAGTTCTGCGGTATGCTTGATTACAGGAAGTACAGACTCTTAAGACTCACACAAGCATTTGGACCAATCCTTAATGACAGATCAATCGTTTTGCAGTTGAAAATGAAGAAGTCTGATATCCAATGGAGGACCCCACCAATGGCCTATGGTGGGCCCGTGTCTTCAGTTCCAGAACTTATTGAAGCGGTTGCGCTGTTTGTAATGAAGAAGTCACTTAAGCCTACAGAGACCTATATATTTATTGAAGCTGATGATAGGAGGTCTCCGGAAGCTGCAAAGCAACTTGCAGAATTTGTTCACAAGACAGGGTTCTGGGCATGCTGTCTACTTCATAATGGTCGTGTTTCTGACCCAAAAGCTCTAAGGCAGAAGAGTGGTTTGATGAGAAAGGGACATTTTGAGCTCATTCAGACAAAGCAAACTTATGTTATTCCAGAGGGACTGTCACGATCACATGGATATACGAAATTGTACAGGTTGGAACCGCATATGTCAATTATCACTGAAAGCAAAGACGCTGCAGAGAAAATATTCTCGCTTGAGAATGTCTATTGGAAATCATCAGAAGAAGACTTCCAAGACCTTCGTCTCGTTACCATGGTTCCAGGAATTGTGCATCATGCAATTCATCAACGTGCTCTTTCAAACCTATCTATCTTGGAAATCAAAGCCTGTGAACGACGTCGCAAGAGGAAAAGACTTGTCATCGCTGATGTTAATCTCCCCAAGTTGAAAATACTTAGTATTTGGGGTGCTGTTGCTGTGTTTGAAAACAATAACTTACCACAACTGACTCAATTGCACATTGAGGACCTCGATGATGAGGAATCCTTCAATGTCTATTTCCATACTGGGGTAAAAAACGATGTGATACCATTTAAGATGGTCAACAACAACTTACCTGAGCTCAAAACGTTTTCTCTTGCAATTAATGAACTCAAGGCTATCAGTTTCCAAGCTGGTCAATTACCAAACCATCTTACACGATTTCGAGTGGAAATGAGATGCTTCTCTGCTCAAAGCAATACGACTTCTCTTGCTGATTTGTTTGGAAGAACGGACCATTTATCGCTAATGACTCGATACAATTCACTCAGCCGTGACTTACTTGAAAGATATCTGACGCATATGACGGAAACATCCAATCTCAAGTCGCTTGCAATCAATGGCCAAAAGATATCTGCTACCCAATGGTATCCTCTTCTCCAGCAGAAGAAGTTTGATCAACTCGAAGAGCTTAGATTATATGATATGAGAGAGATGGACGTAATTGGATCGCTTACGGCACCACAGTTGAAAAGACTCACTCTTGTTCAACGTTCAGATTGGGTTGTCTATAACATCAACATCAGGGGATATCCACTTCTCGAAGAGGTGTTATATTCGAGATACCCACCTATGGGATACGGTAACTTCCCTAGTTATCTCTTTGAGCATGCATTGCGTCACAAGGCAGGATCTATATTATGTTGGGACTTTACACCTGATGTGCGTGCCAGTTCCTCGAGATACCTGAGAACCACTGTCTTTGATGCTAAGGAAGCTGCACGACACGGAGGAACCATCAGACTTGCCAATCATATCGGTAAAGAAAGGGAGGCCAAACTGGTGCCAGACCCATTTGTTCCAGCACAGAGAGACAGTCCTCGAGAGATGGACTACTTTTAATACTTTATGTTTGACGTCTTATATGCCTAGTGTTTTGTGCCAGTGTAGATCGACGGCTGACAGGAGCGGCTTCTGGCTCACGCGGTGTCCGGTGGGAAAAAGAATGATTCACACTTTGCCCCCGGGAAGTCACTTGAACGGAGCAACGGACACGCACAAAATTGTGGAATACAACATCTTATAAAGACTGCACTTCCTACATCACTGGATCTTCTCTCAACGATTTACACAATTGGCACATAATTCCCCTGGGACTTCTAGACCTCTCAAGCACGATACAGAAGAGCTAAGCTCAACCCCGCACCATGTCTTTCATCTCTAAGAGCCCGTTACTGCGAGTCAACTCGTTCAGGAATCTGAGGTTATTCTCGTCATCTACAGTGAGCCGAATCTCGGAACCTCCTACGCAGGTGAACAAGTTCGTCTCTGTTCGCTCTGTTGACCAACTTCGCAATCGTCAACAGCCTGACTTCATCAAGGTGTCCAATTCCAAGTTGCAGAACATGGTATGGCCAAAGCCTTTACAAAACATCCTTGTTGTTAAGAAACCTTGGGCTTCACATGTTCGTGAGAATATGGTCAAATTCGTCTCTTTTATTCATGACCACTACCCGGAACTCAACGTTATCGTCACTAAGGACGTTGCCGAGGAGATTTCCCAAGACTTCAAATCCTTCCCAAGACAAACAAAGTCCTCGCCGCATATTCTGTATACAGGTGAGACATCAGAGATTACTGCTAAAACTGATCTACTCATCACTTTGGGAGGAGATGGTACAATTCTACGAGCAGTCTCCATGTTCTCTAACGTTGCAGTTCCACCAATCCTCTCCTTCTCACTAGGTACTCTCGGGTTCTTGCTTCCATTTGACTTCCAGAACCATGAAAAGGCATTTGCAAACGTTTACAACTCTACTGCAAAAGTTCTTCATCGTACAAGACTTGAATGTCATGTTATCAGAGGTAATGATGAGAGAACTGAGGGTCCAAAGATGCTTCATGCCATGAATGACATTGTTCTCCATCGTGGTGACACACCAAACTTGACAACTTTGGATATTTACGTTGACGGTGAGTTCTTAACACGTACCACTGCTGATGGTGTTTGTCTTTCTACTCCAACTGGATCTACTGCATACTCTTTGAGTTCTGGAGGAAGTATCGTTCATCCCCTTGTTCCTGCCATCTTGATCTCTCCAATCTGCCCAAGATCGCTCAGTTTCAGACCATTGATCATCCCTCTCACATCACACATCAAGATTCAAATAGTTAAGAAACCAATGGGTGATAACAACGTGAGACTATCCATTGATGGAGTCCCACAAGACTTCCTCAAAGTTGATGATGAGATTCACATTGTTAATGAAGTGGGCACAATCTTTGTCAAGGACAACAAGTTCCCATACGACAAACCAGAAAAGACTGCTAAACAATCTGGAATCTACTGTGTGGCTCGTTCTGAAAACGATTGGGTTCGTGGTATCAATGAGCTCCTTGGTTTCAACTCCAGTTTCAAGAACCAATCAAAGTTGTAAAAGACTACATCTGTAACGAACTGAAATGATGAAGAAAAAAAGAAGAGTATTCTTCCCCTTTTAATTCATTTTTTTACACATTGTAGAAATGTCTTGTCAATCCTTGCACCACCTCCCATTCGGGCTCACGAAGGAGGTCCCTTAGCATCAGACGAAGCTGACACAGATGAAGTGCTGCACCCAAGATTGGCAAAGTTTGGTCTCCAGTCCGTTCACAAGCTCCGGTAAAAGAGCCGCAGCAAATATCGCGCTGGTCATGGGTCGAACTCGAGGTTCAACCTCAAGGAAATGCTGTAACTGCTGCGGGAATGGCTGTGAAAATGCGTTAAAGAAACTAAAAGTAAGTAAAAGAGACGGGAAGAAAACTTTTCGTTGAGATTTTTATAGGGCGCTCTGTGTGGCTCCTACCATTATGTAAGCAATTCCCAGGGCTACCATCAAAACCTTGGACACGTCAACGAGGGCAAACAATACTTCAATACGAGAAGCAGAGAACCTCGTGATTTGAACTGAAATTGTCGGGTCGGCATGCAGTCTCTTGAAGACATTGACGCGAGACTTCAACAACTAGACGCTGAAATACCGCGTTTGGCCGATTTGGAGGCTCTCAAGTCTCAACTGGGCGGTTCTGGATCAAAGGCATTGAGTGTTAAGGAATTGGGGAAACTTCAAGCCAGAGATGCTGATATCACAAGTCAAATTGAGCAGTTACAGGAACTATGGATCATTACACAGTTAAAAAAGGAGATTGAGGTAAATCTGGAAATGTTCGAATTCGAAACTGCATTCTCATCGCTTAAGAAGCTTGATGAGAAGATCGCATCAATGAGCTCAAATTCAGAAGTTGTCAAGACAAAATGGATCGAGAGATCTTCTGGATTGCATGATAATGTTCTCGGTAAACTTACAGATTCTTGGAAGAGAGTTGTGGTTACAGAAGAGCCTCAAGATGGACGCTGTTCAATGGCATTTAATGAGTCTGTGGAGGTTGATGACTGGGATGTGATGTATGAATCCATCGAATCTGTTATTCAAGAATATTCACTCCCACAGAAGATATTCAACCTTCCTCATACTATTGATGAATATTTCATGGTTCCTCTTTTCCAGGAAGGTCTCAAGTTTGAGCTTGAAGGAAACAAACTCTCATCGGTCAGATTCAGTGCACCAAGTTCTACTGATAAAATCAAGACACATATCGCATCTACGAAAGCCCTTGTGGACTTTGTGAATCTCATCCCATCTCACGCCAAGATCATCAGTTATATCTCCCCAAGGCTTAACGAAAAACTTCATGAACTAATCACAGACCATGCAGACCTCATCTATGTCAATGAAGAGCTTAGAACGAGTTTCCTGGACCTGGGAGACTACCTGCGTTCGCACAAGTTCACAAGAAATGATCTCAGAGAATGGATATCTTCAGACTTACACAGTATCACTATTGATCATTATCTTAATGAGCATATTCAACAACTTCGACAAGTATTTGAGAAACCGGATTTCACACTTGTTTCAAAAACAATGGCTTCTACTACACAACCTCAGACAAAGGAAGAACCCGCAAAACCAAAGTCTAAACTCTCTACTAAGAAAAATGATGATTCCGATGAAGATGGGTGGGGATGGGGTGATGATAATGAAGATGATCAAGATCAAGAGAACCCCAAGGAAGCTGAGGATGATGATGGATGGGGCGCTTGGGATGATGAAGAAGAGGTCAAGACAAAACCAAAACAGAAACTTGTATCCAAACTTTCAAAGTCCAAAACACCAACTCCTCGTGAGACTACACCTCTTCCACAGTTACAACCTCAATCAGTTGGGATCCAAACTACCAGAATTCCAGACTTGGTTCTCAAGATCATTGAATCATACATTTCCACGGCCAAGCACACATCACCACAGCATCATTCACAGCATTTAAGTAAGGTTGATTACTTGACCACTACGTATTTCATGCTTGGTAATGTGTCATACCCTGCACCTCTCCTCCAATATAATGACACCATGTACTTGAATAGCATGCATCCACTTCCATCACTTAAGGATTTGAACGACAGGCTCCTTCTCACATTTATCAAGACACATGAACGTGAAATCGAATCAGAATATTTGAGGTTGAATGGGTTGGATCCTTCTATCTCTGAAGGTGAGACCGTACTACATATTGAGGCAATCCAGACAGCATTTGATGAAACTTTCAAGGATTTGTCTGTATTGGAGCAAGGTACTTTCAACTCTATTGCCATTTCAATCATCGGTGAATTCTATCAGCTTGTTATTGATTCTGTGATGAACAAAGGTGACATTGGAGAGTTGGAGAGTGAGTACTTGGCACGTATCATTGATGATTTCCTGAACTTGAAGCAACCATTAGGTGAAAATGTTCAGAAATACGTCAAAAACTGGGACAAGTTGAGAAAGGTTTCGCTTATTGTGAATGGTCATTTGAAAGATATCATGGAAATGTTCTCTAATGGTGATTTATTCGAGTTTCAAACTGCCGAGCTTGTGGCCTTGATTGATAAGTTGTTCGCTGATAGTGATGTCAAGCGTGGTGTTATTCAAGAAATCAGAGAAGTGAGAGATGAAGTTTAATGAGACTTACGTTTTAGCTAATACAGACTTTACTTCTATTAGAATACCAAGCTCTGTAAGTCGATATATCAACTACTAAGGTATATAGGGCTCATTCGCAGCCACCTCGAATTTTTGACCTCGGGGACCCCTCTGACAATCTCCATACAAGCATTCTCTTTCCGTATCTTACAGGCATTGGAAGATTGGAGGAAAGGATTTCTCTGTAATGGGCTGTTAATGGAACGAATACCAATGATTCAGTTCAATTGACCTTGAGAACCAATAGAAATAGATCAAAAGGATCCATCATTAACCGGATTCGCCCGCTCACGTGCTCCGATCCCGCAAGTCGCCCAGATCCGTCCACAAGCGAATTCTACAGATCTTTCAAGTGAAAAAGTATCATTAAGTATCATTAATAAGCCTCAGTGTCCAAGTCTAGATAGTAATATGGGTCTATCTTTCTATAAATAGGGTAAAGGAAACTGCATTGCATGATCGAACAGTTCTCGGGTGTAATAGCTTTGATCACAAAAACACAGAGCCAGCGCTCTCAGTTGCACCTCTCTGCTCTTTAAGCTTCTCAATGCGTTCCAGCACAGGGTTGAAAACATCCTCGACACAATCGCAACCCCAAAGAACGTCCATATGTTCATATGTTGGAATGCATAGCGTGGAGATATCCAGTGGAGATGAACCCAACAATTCAGTAGTCTTTCTGATGTCAACAAGGCAATCTGCGTCACCATATACTAGTAAGCAAGGAACCTTGAGACCTTTGAAGTCGAATGGTTGGACACTCCATGTTTCTTCATCATTTTGAGGGTTGTGGTATTTGTGGAATGACTGCTCTCTGATTATCTGGAACCAATGGACAATACACTTCACACTGGATACTGAATAGAGGTAAGGGTATCCACACATCTTCTGGGAAGCGGTGATGTTCTTTCCATTCCAGTTGAACAATAATCCAAGCGATACATCAATGATAGCTTTGTATGCGTGTTGTGGGATCATCTTGTTCACGGAGTTAACAAAAGGAAGCATAGCACCTGACCCAAAGACGGTGTTAATGTGGGATGGGTTGTCAACGAATGGCTTCACAAGTGGATGTGTCAAAGGCTGGGGTACCATGACTGGAGATAATGCAATGAACAAGTTAATCTTAGAGTTGAGATGCTCATTCATACTCAAAGAAGCAAACATCTGGGCAGTGCCTTGGGAGAATCCAATGTAAGTCAATGTCTCTTCCTGTGTGGTTTCAAGGATATAGTCAATGATTGCTGGTGTGTCAAGTGTGGCAAACTCATCAATAGAGAAATCCCAGTATTTAGGATCAGATTCATCATAGTGAGTGTGTTTGGAGTACTTGTTACCTCTGTTGTTGCCCAACCAGACATCGTAGCCGCGCTCCAGCAAAACGTAGGGAAGGCAGCGCTCTGTGCTGTCTCCCAAGATGAAGAGCTCAGAGTTCGTCAAGAGTCCATGATGGAAATATACAACAGGTCTTTGTTGTGTGTCTTCAGGGTTTGATCCGAGTCTGTGTACTGTGAGGAGATAGCCGTCATCCGTCGTGACTGTGTGCTCATGTGCGATGAAACCACGCGATGCTGCAAGCTCCACGAAGTCGGAATGCCTCTTTGGATACACAGCACGAACTAGAGGCCCGATGTGCTGAAGAGGACGAGTAACGAGTGTTTTGAGCATTCTGTGGCTTCCAAAGGGAGCTCTGTGGAGACTCTGGCGTGGGGGTGGCTTACGGTTATGTGAGTTGTTATCAGCTGCGTGTGTTTTTTTTTGCCGTTTTGTACGCGTACCGTGTGTCCCTTGTGATGGTGATCTTCTGGCGGCAAGCGATCCATGTTGTAGGTGTTGAGATTATACTCACAGTTTGACTGTATTTTGTGTGTTATTCTGTTACCTTTGATTCTGAAGTCTCTATATTTCCAAATCCAAATTCTGCAAGCCTTCGGACTTTCCATTGAGGAACTGACGCTGTATGAATGAACTCTGGCCCACCAGCTCCATGTTGGATCTACGTTAAACACCTACACAATATGGGCTAATGTCTAATGTACGCTAAGGTTATCATACTAAGCATTAAGTATGTGAAACCTTGTCCTTATTGTGTGAGGTAATCATAGAAGGAGGTCTGAAGAACTATGGGTATTGTAGTTCCACTAAACCTGCTACGCCTATAGACTTGATGTGCAAAATTAACCAGCACTGCTCTTTTCGTTCCCATTAAATCTTTGACTAAAAGGATCTCAACGAACTCCAGCTCTCCACATTAGATCTTAAATCCCATAAACATATCAATAGAGTGCACCGTATAGCGATTACATAATCATACAACGGGCTGATTAGTCATTGATCCGCGAAACGGCCACTCTTCTTCGACGTCCAGTTTCTCTCCTCTGCATCAACCTCTCCCTCTCTCTCTTTTCTGGAAAAGTAACCAGCAAAGATGTCCAGAAGAAAGGCACAGCCAATCATCTCCAACAAGGAAGATGGTGTCTTCCGTGAAGCCTTGAAGTTGTATGAAGGCAAGCAGTACAAGAAGGCACAGAAGCTCTGTGAACAGGTTCTCAAGAAGAACTCTAACTACACTGAAGCTTTGGCTCTTAAAGCATTAACTCTCCATTTCACCAACGAGCCTTCCGAATCAGAGCTCTATGTGAGAAAGGCTTTGGAGAAGAAATCTAACGGATCGATCGTCTACCATGTCCTTGGAATTCTAAGAAGAAACCAGCTTAAGTATGATGAGGCCGCAAAGTTCTTCAAATTAGCATTGGACAATGGATCTCCAAACAAGCAAATCTGGAAGGATTTGTCAACGATGGAGATGCAGAAGAGAGATTATAAGTCTGTTGTTGTTTCTAGACATGCATACCTTGATGAGTTCTTGGGTTACAGAGCTAACTGGACTTCTCTTGCCGTTGCCCATCATTTGATCGGCGACTACGATGCAGCAGAGAGAACATTGACCAAGTTTGAAGAATTGGCAAAGGGTAAGCTCTCCGAGGCTGAGATGTATGAGCACTCAGAATTGGCTCTTTACAAGAATGAAATGATTGCTGGTCTTGATACCGAAAGAGCCTTAAAGGACTTGGAACAGCTTGACACTTTTGACAAGTTGGCCGAGTTAGAGATGAAGGCTGATTATCTCATGAAACTTGAACGTCCACAAGAGGCCCAGAAAGTGTACCGTCAATTGCTTAAGCGTAACCCTGATAACTTTACCTACTACAAGAAGCTTGAGGCCGCACTTGGTTCTGACAAGAAGTCAGAAAAGTTCAGATCTCAGTTGTACGCTAAGTTGGCCAAGTTCTATCCAAAATCTGATCCACCACGTTACTTGCCGTTGACATTCACCACAGGTGACTTATTCAAGGAGAAAGTGAAAGATTATGTCTTGTCTCAGTTGAAGAGAGGTGTTCCGGCCACCTTCACAAACGTTAAGCCATTATACAAGGATGCATCCAAGGTTGCCATCATTGGTGAGATTGTTGAAGAGTTCTTCGCTTCCGAAGCCAACTCTGTTTCTCCACTCTGTTGGGTCTGGACTTCCTACTTCCTTGCTCAACACCATTTGCATTTGTCTAATTTGACCAAGGCTCGTGATTTGATTGATGCCGCTGTCAAGCACACCCCAACTCTTGTTGAGTTGTACATCCTTAAGGCCAGAATCCACAAGCACTTGGGTGATCTTTCCGGTGCTGCTAACATCATGAATGAAGGCCGTTTGATTGATTTGCAAGATCGTTTCATCAACACTAAGTGTGTCAAGTACTACTTACGTAACAACAACGTTGATGAAGCTGTCAAGACTCTTTCTCTGTTTACAAGAAACGACAATGCCGAGAATGGTGTCAAGGATTTGCACACTATGCAGGCTTCTTGGTTCATCAACGAATGTGCTGAAGCATATGCTCGTTTGTATGAAGAATCCTTGAGTAAGGATAATGCTGATGAATCTCACAAGTACGCCGGATTGGCACTCAAGAGATTCCATGGTGTTGTTAAAGTGTTTGAGGAGTACTGGAACGATCAGGTTGACTTCCACACTTTCTGTATGAGAAAGGGTACTGCAAGAGCATACATTGAGATGTTGAAATGGGAGGACAAGATCTTTGGATCCCCAGTTTATTGTCGTGCAACTGAAGGTGCTTCTAAGTTGTACTTCAAGTTCAACCAGGATAAGAAATCTTCTGAAGAGGAGGAAGTTGTTGTTGCTAAGAACGACAAGAAGGCCAAGAAGGAAAAAGCTGCAAGACAGAAGGCCTTGGAATCTGAGAAGAACCAGGTTATTGCATACACTGATGACAAAGATGTCTTTGGTGAAACTTTGTTTGGTGATTTGACCAAATTCGATGAGTTGTTTTTCCAACATTTGTGGAAGCAAGATCAAGATAAGATTGTCGCCAATGAGATCCAGTTCAAGCTCCAATTCTCATGGAAGAAGGTTGCACTTGCTGTTGCTGCATTGTCTAAACTCAAGAAGTTGACTCAGGATACCTATGTCTATACTCCTGCTCATGTTCTCGAGCTCAAGTACAAGACTGAGGCCGGTATCACCAAGATGCTTGCTGAAAAGGGTATTGAGAAGAACTTTGAGGTTGATTTCGAAAAGATTGATGAGTTCATCGCCAAGTACTGCCCAAAGGCGGATTATGAAGGAGTCAAGGGTCTTGCTGCTGTTTACCAATTGCATCTTGAAAATGTGGACAATGATGCACTGAAGAAGAAGATCTTGGATGCTGCACAGACCTTTGAGCCTCTTCAACAGTTGTCTTTGGTTAAACAGCTTTAAGTTGTGTTCAGGCATAAATTTGTAAATGATACCTACTAGTATCTTAACTGCTTGAGCCACGTAAAAGATACCAGCTAGCAAGATTGTAATCTAGCTACGTAAGTATTGAAGATCTATGAGCAAGTGCTGTATATGCAGAATAAATAGGTACAATAAATACAATAAATAGGCGACTGTCCACATTAGCGTCCCGATCTGAGTTTTTCCTCCTCTTCCAGCTGTAAACGTCTCTCGACTTCGATAACGTGCTTTCTCTGTGGTCTTTCTAGACCATATTCTTCGTTAAATTCTGATTCAACAGGAGCAACACCAAGACGGATGTTAGTCGGTTGCTTTATCGTTTCGAGGTCATCCCTCTGTTGTGGGGTAAGGATTCCAGTCAGCAAGTACTGTGTGTGTAATCTCATTCTGTAAGCCCAAGAGAATACGTTCTCCTGTCCGTCATTCCAACGGTGGATAAAGACACCATAGAGGGCTGCACCTACCATGCATACTTTCGCTGTGAGCTCGATTCCTCTGTTGAACTTCTGGTAGTTTTCAACGCGGCGAAGTACCTTATACTGGCCACTATAGAGCTCTGAATGGGGTTTTGGAACGTACTGAAGACGTCTCATTGTGTCTCTCATGTGATCATACTGTGTTGGAGCGCTTCCCGGTTTCTTAGAGGGCGTGGCGAACTCTGAAGGATAACCCTGTGGTGGACGCTTATCGGCTGGATCATAAGGGTTATAAGGAGCCCTGGGTGTTGTCCATCCCGGAGGATTGGGTCTTCTCTGTATCTCATCCATCTGTGACAGTTGTTGCTGGTGATGCTGTTGAAGATCTCGTTGTGGGGGAGAAGGGAAAAGTGTTGTCGGAAGTGTGTTCGCGCCAGAGAGATGTCCGGGTGTAAGCAGATATGTGGGGGAAGCCTTTGCTGCCTGTGATGCTTTGGGCCGGCTGTTTTCTTATCTAAATGTTATGGTTAATTGCTTATTATGAAATGGAACTGTCTGATTGGAAGATATTCAATCTGATTTCTCTCTGTTGGGCAAGTTGCAACTATGGTCCTCATTCGTGGGGAAGGAGCTGGGCATTGCCATGTCATTACCGGCCGTAGAGGAGCACTTCTAAGATGATCCGGAAGCAAATCTCTTCCACATTACGTACAACACCACTTCACGTGAGTTTAATCCACATTAACTCTTCAATTGCTCGGTTATCCCCCTTCACCCAAAGCCCGTCTAAGCGAACTTCGCCCCATCTTCGCGAATAAACAAAGCGGGTTAGAAGGACACGAAACTGTCTGGTGGAAGCTCTTTATACCAGCACAAGCTCCGTTTCTTCAGTACGAGATGTCTCTCTTCACGTTTATTGGATCTAAGCTCTCGTTCTTGGAGCTTCCGCGTGTTGATTCACGTTTTGAGCCTCGAGAGCCCCAGAAGTCTCGTGTCATTGCCTCTGCCGGCCCTTCTCTCTGGAACACCACGGAGTTCAAAGTCTATGGTGTGATCTTCTTCACCGTTGTGCCATGGATGATCAAGACAGCCATGGACGTTTCGTCTCCATCTCATCCAAACTATCCTATGTATGAAAGCCTCCTTACCAATGGCTGGATTCCAGGTCGTAAGGTGGATAACTCGGATGCTCAGTACAGATTCTTCAGAGACAACTTCCCTCTCTTGATAGTGCTCATGCTTGCACACACAGGTCTCAGAAGACTCGTGGAGTACTTTACAAAGTGTTCAAGACCTATTTTCGACTTTGTCTTTGGGCTCATCTTTATCTTTGGTGTCCATGGTGTCAACTCTGTCCGTGTCTTTGCACACATCATGATCTGTTTCGCCATTGCCCGTCTCTTTAGAAATTACAACAGAACTGCAATCTTGCTCCTTTGGTCATACGGTGTCTTCAGTTTGTTCTTCAATGACAAGTACAGAATGTATTACTTGGCTTACTTCTGGAAACCACTCACAATCTTTGATCCGGGATTCATGGGGCTTGTCAAGAGATGGGATGTCTTCTACAACTTCACATTGCTTAGAGCATTGTCATTTAACCTGGACTATCTCAAGGCTTTCAATGATCAAAAACTCCGTCGTGAAAAGAAAAGCGATGAAGAAGGAAGAGGTTCTCAACCTTCATCTCCAAAATTCAACGTCAAGGATGTCGTGGCTGAGAGAGAGCGTGTCAACGCCAACTTGGATGTGTCTGAGTATTCTGTTTTCAACTACTTCACGTACATATTTTACGCTCCTCTTTTCATTGCTGGTCCAATTGTCACATTCAATGACTTCTACATCCAATCTCGTGCCACTCTTCCATCAATCAGTTGGAAGAACAATGCCAACTATGCATTGATCTTTGGTATCTGTGTCCTCAACATGGAACTCATCCTTCATTTCATTTACGTTGTGGCTATTTCCAAGACAAAAGCATGGATCGGTGATTCTCCATTCCAAATCTCTATGATTGGTTTGGTCAACTTGAACATCATCTGGCTCAAGCTACTCATCCCATGGAGATTCTTCCGTCTATGGGCATTGCTTGATGGTATCGACCCTCCAGAAAACATGATCAGATGTATGGACAACAACTACTCTGCTTTGGCATTCTGGAAGGGATGGCACAGAAGTTATAACAAGTTTGTTGTCAAATATATCTACATCCCATTGGGTGGTGCATCCAACAGAATTCTCGCCTCTTTGGCTGTGTTCACTTTCGTTGCCATTTGGCACGATATTCAGTTGAGATTGCTTCTCTGGGGCTGGTGTATTGTGTTATTCCTTCTTCCAGAATTGTTCATCTCAAAGTACTTTAAGAAGTTCAGTAATGAGTGGTGGTATAGACATGTCTGTGCCCTTGGTGGTACTTTGAACATCTGGCTCATGATGATTGCTAACTTGTATGGATTCTGTTTGGACCACGACGGTATGACATTGCTCTTTAAGGAAATGTTCTCTACTATTGATGGAATCGTGTTCTTCGTGTTGTCATGTGCAAGTTTGTTCGTTGGTGTACAGGTGATGTTTGAGTACAGAGAGGAAGAGAAGAGACATGGTGTCGATGTCAAGTGTTGAATATGAGAAAACAGCTACAAACTCTTGTGATGATATACAGGAATACCCCCTTTTCCAAATCTTACGATGAATGATAACTATTAACTGTAAATATATATTCAAGATTCAACTTTATGTCTCTTCTTATACTCTCCTGGTGTCTCAAGAACTTTCTTCTGGAACATACCCTTCTTTGCCTTTCTTGCCTTTGTCTCCTCGGCCCTGTACCTAGACTCGTTCCCATCAAACTCTGCACTTCCCTTTCCCTCGTATACAATGCACATACCAGCCTTAAGCATCTCAAGACTGACATCCTTATAACCCAGCCACGTCCTCACCATGCACTTACCTACAACACGGCCATACTGATCCAAACTGAGAGGTTTCACTTTCACTTTTCTCCCAAGGATGTACCCCCTCAACCACGCCATAGCTTCATCTCCGTATGGTTGTGCTGGATTTCCAAAATGGGCTCTCTCTGGAGCATCGATTCCGCATAGTCTCACATGTAACGTTTTATGCCTTAACCCTCTCTGGTTGACCCGAGGAATCTGTCGTAGCCAACCCCATCCTCCAAGCATCCCACCGGGTGTATGGAAGAAGTGGAAGTTGTCACCGTCGCCCACAGAGGTTACTTTCCCATGAAGCCACTGTGAACGGAAGGCTCTCTTGTGGATCTGTGTGACCTGATGAATCGGACGGAGAAATGTCTTGTACAGCTTGTAGGAGCCAAGTAGAGATCCTGTCAAGAGTGTGGAGACGACGAGCGTATGTGCGTCCAGCAAAGGCCGCCTCTGGTCTGCCATCTTTGATCCTTGCGTTAGTGAAGACACCACAAAGCTGCTTAACAGAAGAATCAACTGATTTGATGGAAGATCTCACTAACTTCGTCTAATTTCACAGGTTTCGAGGAAGCGGAGAGTTCGCTTTTTTTTTGGTCGAGGCCTCGTGTTTACTTTTTTCTTGATCCGGTATGGTTATGTGGCACTGGTGTTTTGCTCTCTTTTACTCTTTAAACTAACAATTTACTCTCATTATTGGAACATTTAATCGTTTTCATTATGCAGATTATATTCCTCCATCAGTGGAATCAGTCTTGGACTGGGCTTCAAATAACTCCAGGGTCAAAGACGCTAAGAAACATGGAAGGTTCTCCCTTTCCCTTATCCAATAGTTAATGTTTCTCTCCCAAACTTCTGTGAATTTCTCCGTGGTTGCAAACTTCTTCAATGTAACATTCGATGGATCAACCATTATAGAGTCCTCACTGCTGAATTTGGAACGTAGCGTGATCTTCCCCGTCTGTTGGAACTCCACTTTGTATCCAACAACGGAATAGACAGCCTCAATGAACTCATTGGACTTGGAAGAGAAGATCTCACGTAGACGTTGAATTCTCTTGTTCAAGTCATAGATCTTAGACTCAAGCTCTTTGTTCTTCAACTGTGAACTGTCATACACGGATTTAGGGATTGTGTCAGTGAATTGGGCCCTACCAAGTAGATCCTCGTTCTCCTTCTTCAACACCTCCAGTTGCTCTCTCTTGACCATCTGATCCTGCATGAATGGATTGTTTCGTAGTTGAAGAATTCTCATCTTTTGCTCCTTGATATCTTGGATACTCTCCAACTTCTTCACGAGCAATGCGTTCTCATTCATCAATCTGGTAACATCATTCTCTAAGTTCAGCTTCTCTTGTTCCAAAGATATGATGTTCTTCTGGAAATTTCTGGTCGTGTCTTCATCTCCTTCCATCTCAGTTCTTTGTCTCTTGTTAGAAATCTCCTCAGGTAGAGCCTTGGTCATATTTTCAATCTTGTTCTTGTACTCTTCAACAGTCGTTTCCAAATTGGCAATGTATTTTGCCTTAGCCTCATCATTCATGGCTATCTCGGTGTCCAAACTCTTGAGTTGTTCCCTCAAGTATGCTGATTCTTCAAATGCAAGATCTCTATGTTGTTCCAACTCTTTGTTGAGCTTCAAAAGTGAATCATAAGCTGTGGATCTTGCGTTGAAGTTTCTCTGTAATGTCTCTTGTTGAACAAAGAGGTCGTTGTAAAGTTGCTTGGAAGATCTTAGTTCTGATTGTATCTTTGTCATATTGGACTTCATGATAAGACTTTCATCCTTCAATGTTTTATACTTCTTAACGAATTCTTCAATCTTGTCTTCGTCTTCTTCGTCCAAGTAGATCTTCCACTTGGTGTTTTCTTGCTTCAATTGTAGCAATTCCAAGTTCAAACCATTAATCACATCATTCAGCTCATCAATCTTTGCCAGCTTGTTCTTCAATGACTCATTTTCACTCTTGAGAATCTCAGTGTTTGTCTTGTTCAATCTCAAGCTCTTGATTTGTTCACTCTGCTTCAAATTCTTATGCTCCAGCTCTTTGATGTATCCAACCTGCTCTGAAAGTGTCTTTGATACAACCTTTGAGTTTTCAATGTCTTCTTCTGTTGGCATACTCTGCTGTCTTAAATACAACATCTCAATCTCTTCTTCTTTGTCACTGAGTTGCCTCTTCAATTTGCTCGTCTCGGAAACACGCTGATCCAACTGTGTCATCAGCTCCTCATACATCTCTTTCGTGTTATTGAGTTCTGTTTGTAGCCTTTGGTTCTCATGTTCAATACCACCAACGCTTTGATTATTTGTAGCTTTCACATCCTCATACAACTCTCGATACTTGTTCAAGTCAGATCTTAACTGCTTAATCTGTGATTCAAACCCTTCTCTCTCCTTCTGGAAGTTATCCTGGACATGTTCAAGCTTTCCTTGTAATTCTTTTGATGATTCATAGTAGAACAATTGATCTGCGGATAATTCCTCGTTCTTCATCTGTAGTGACGCCACCTCCGTGTTCAGGGACTCGATTGCCTCTTCATGTTTGAGCCTTTCCAACTCGATTATGTTCTCCAAATCCCGCACTTGGAACTTAAGCGAGTCAACCTCGATGTTATCATTCTGAGACCTTTTCGGGTGCTCTATGAACGGGGACGAGTCCATTCTCTCTTGTTCTCTGGATTCGACCTTGATCGACTTGTTGTGTTTGAGTAAGAAAAGTTGACGCGGTTTGTTTACGTGTGTTTTTGGGCGACATGTCGCGATGGAGTCTCTTGCAGCATTGACTATGGAGGTCATTACAGAATTGAAAAAAAAGGCACTACAATCTCAGTTATTAAGGACTTCTTAATATTAATATTCAGCTAAATAAATATAAGAGCAACAGAAACTTGTCAATGAAGGGACAAGTACACTCAGACACCAGTTCCATCATGGGTAGCAAAACGAATGGAAGGTGGCAGCCTCTCTGCTTTTTAAACAGTGGCTTCTCTTCTGAACCATTGTCTGAAAAACTCTGCAATGAGATGCAAAAGTTTCTCAAAAAAGTTCCAGTCTTTAGGAATCGTGTCCTTGGTTCCTGCGGTGGTGCTCAATGCCGTGTCTGGACGGGTCTGATACGTTTCCCTCTCTTGGTCGGCAGTAGGGAAGTTTGCCGTTCCAGGTAATGGGGTTGGAGAAGGAACACGTTCAGATACTGGTACACTTGTGGAGACTGGGATAGACGGACGTGCAACTGGTTCTGGTTCTGGGATGGACGAAGCAGTAGGGGTTACTTCAGCAGTCTTGGTAGGCACCTGTTCCACTTCTTCCTCCTTCTGTGCAATTGGGAGTTCAACAGGCTCTGGTGCCTTCGGAATAGGAGATTCAGTCTTTGAAAAGTCCTTGGAAGCTACTGTACTCTCATCAATGTCTGGTTCTGCAGGGGAAGTATCTGCGGTGATCGATGTAGATGCTTGCTTGGACATGGCAATTGGTGTTGGATCAGGAGTGGCTGGTTCGTTCTTAAGCTCCTCTGCAACTGCAGACTCGGACTCTTCATCATTAGTCTTGGTGGATTCTTGTTCTTCGGAGAAATCGCAGACAATCACATTGTTTTCATTACCCATCAAGTCAAACTCTGTAGTTGTGTTAGTAAGGCTGGTCCGGGATCAAGTTAGAAAGGTGACGTACCTGAAGCATAGTTTTGATCAGTGACCCAATCACCATCGACGATGAATTTGAAGCTCAATTTGCCAGACTTGTCATTAGGGAATACTCTAAACTCAAATCTGCGGTATTCATCATTCCACTGGAGCTTCTCAGGGGTCCATCCCGTAAAGCTTCCAGCGATACTAACCTCCTTAGACGGATCGGAAGAGTATACAATGGTGGTGAATTGTTTTGAAGTCATGTCTGGGAATGATTGTTCAGGAATTGTTGTTGTTGGGTGGTTTAAGGGGGTTGTTGAGCAACCAGATCAGGGGCCAGGCAGGAGGAGATGTGATGGATAAGGCGTGACAGCAGGAGACGATAAGGGGATCCCCACAACCTCAAGGGCAATTCTGTATGTCTTTAAACAGGAACTGCGCGTGACTCATGGACTGATTAAGGGGGAGAAACACAGGTGTCATCTGAGCAAAAACAAACACGACGTCTCCTTCTGATGTGGCCCTAACACGGTGTCGCAATCACCAAAAGAGTTGGGAAGTTGGCAGCTGTAGAGATGTGTGGCCTGTCATAAATTACGGGACCCTCGGAATTGGGTTTTTGTGGAATTCCGACCAATGCCCTTTCCTTTTTCGTGGATAAGGCGCTCTCTCTCCACTCGAAACTCACTCCCCGGTTGCCTGATAAACAAAGCTTCGTACGTACAAGGATGTCAGGATTGGAAAGTATGTGTCAATTGTTGTCTGTTTGTGAAGAGTAACTACTAACATAACTCCAAAGAGTCTCTTTTTAACCTCAAGGTGAGTGCCATGATGATAAGCTGGCTGTGCTCCTCCCTCCAAGATGTACTAACATAGTTACCCTTCAGTTTACCGCTAAGCAGCTAAACAGACAAGCAGCTAAAGCTGGCAAGGAGGAGAATGTGGAGAAGAACAAAGTCAAGAAAGTATGTGTTTTCATCGCTCTATTGAGCCTGAACCAGGAAAGTGAAAAAAAGAAAAGTACTAACACCCCTTTGCCACACAGGCCATGATGCAAGGTCAGGATGAGATTGCAAGACTTTACGCGCAGAACGCCATCAGAAAATCTAACGAGAGAGTCAACCTCCTGAAGTTGGCCTCACGTGTGGATGCAGTTGCCTCCCGTGTGCAAACTGCGGTAACAATGAGACAAGTTACAGGGAACATGACGAATGTGATCAAAGGTATGGACAAGGCTCTAGCGACAATGAACCTGGAACACATCTCTCTAGTGATGGAGAAGTTTGAACAACAATTCGAAGATTTGGATGCTGCAACAGAATACTACGAGGGTGCCACAAACAACGCTACAGCACTCACAACGCCTCAGGAGGAGGTTGATCTGCTCATGAGTAAGGTTGCAGATGAGGCTGGTCTGGAGATGAAGCATAACCTTCCCGAAGGTAAGGAGGCCAGTGCCCCTGTGAAAGTCGCTGCTGCAGAAGAGAAGGAGGATGCCCTTACCGAGAGACTCAGGGCTCTGAGATCCTAAATCATTGTGTATAAATCTGTGAATCACTAGAAATTACCCTTTTACCTCCATCCGTACACCACCGTCGTCTGGTTGTGTGTGTCGCGCAACAACGGATCAAGGCGCATAAGAAGAACTGCCCCCCACCTCCCGGGCCACGCTCTCGTCCCACCCAACAGACCATCCGCTTCCCATCCACAATGGCAGTACCGTTCAAGGACGGAGAGTACAACCTCGTCCTCTCAGAAGCCATGCTCGCCCAACTCTCCGGCCCGGCGTCGGGAGTGGGCAGAGACGGCCACGAGCTCATGTGCCTTCGATGTGAGTAGAAAAGAGGACACACACCCCTACTTCTGGGGCGAAAAAGGCACCTACTAACTGATGAGCAGTCGCTTCAAAACCTGACACTATTGATGACACTAAGAGTATGGAGGTTAGTGTGGACGGAGACAGCTTCACGCTACGTGCGCCGTCTAAGATCCAGGGTGAGGAAGTGGTCATGGAGGGCGGCGTGACTCCTCCCCAGGACGTTGAGTGTATGATTATATTCAACAAAGACACAAAACAGTTTGAACTCAAGCGGGTGGATACCACATTGCTCACATCGACGGTATTCAAGACAATCACAAAGAAGAAACAACCCCAGTCCACAGCTGTACAAAAGCCAAAGAAGCGCAACCAACCCTCAGTGTTCCAGCCAAAGACACGGCCACGCAGTCCTATGGAGCAGCCAAAGAGGAACTCAGCTTCTGTGAGTCCTGGACTAACCGCTTCACAGATAGCAGACGACGATGTTCCTCTATCCAAGGTTTCACCAAAGAGACCACAATCTTCTAAAGCTGCTCCTTCGCCTCTCTCTGCCGCACATACTACAGCTACATCACCTCTCAGGCACTCGTCTTCTGTGTCCACACTCTCAACAAAGACATCGGCTCCAAAGATAGGAAAGGGAATCGCCTCTGGAGGTGGTACGCTTTCAGCTGCAAACACGCCTATTCTGAGTGAGCTTTCAGCACCTAAATATGCTGGTAAAAGACCACCAACCTCGTCATCAGCGCCAACGCCGAAGGTTGTACAAGAGCCGGTATACGATGATGATGATGACTTTGGGGCTTTGGCGGATGAATTGGAAGAAGAGCTATTCAGTGATAGCAATGTGATAGAGGTGGATGAAGGAACACCTCCAACTACGAAAAGAAACAGCAATGACAGTCTCATGGATGAGCTTGCATCGCGTCCTGGATCACGGCCAAGAAACTTTAGGGACTTCGCCGGTGTCGTTGATAATGATGAAGAAGAACTCACAAGCAGTAGTGAGGAGGAATGAAAATGGTTTTAATGTTGCTTTTGTTTTGTCTTGAGGTTTAATATGACGCATACATTATTTTGGTGATCTACAAGTAGAAAGGATGGTTCACAAACCGTACGTTCTATTTATATCCTAGGACCATGCCCTTTGATCTCACATAGGAACACCACGGCCTCTACCTGGTGGAGGAGCCATACCGGCGTTTGGAGAAGCACTTTCCTTGTTACGAATGGTCTCATCAACAGATAACACAAGAATAGAAGCTTCAGTAGCGGAAGAGAAAGCGTTCATCTTCACAAGAGCTGGCTCCCAAATGAACTCTTCAAAGTTGTCACCAACGGATTCTGTGCGGAAGTTGATACCAGCCCACTTCTCATTCTTTGCATGTGCCATTCTAAGCTTGTTGAGCAAATCTGTTCCATCGAAACCGGCATTCTCACACAATTGACGTGGAATCACTTCGAGTGCCTTGGCGAAGGCACTGATGATGAGTTGCTCCTTACCGGCAATCTTCTTGGAGTAATCTCTCAAGTACTTGGAAACCTCCATCTCCACAGCACCACCACCTGCAACAACTTCGTTATTCTGAACTGCACGCTTGACAATCATGATAGCGTCATGTAAAGAACGTTCAACTTCAGCAATGACCTGCTCAGCACCACCTCTCAAAAGCAGAGTACATGTCTTAGCCTTTGGGCATCCTTGGAAAATGTTGTAACGCTCAGAACCAATCTGAACCTCCTCAAAGAGATCACAGGTACCAAGATGCTGTGGTTGGATATCTGTCGGTGTTGATTGAACGGAACCTCCAACAGCGGAGATAACACGTTCCATATCCTCAGTGGCAACACGACCTGCACAGAAGATGTTTCTGTCTGCAAAGAACTGAGTAGCCAAGTCACCAATTGGAAGCTTGGATAACACCACATTAGCTCCTGTCTCTTCAATCAATTTCAGCTTGTTCAAAATGATCTGCCACTCAGCATCAACGATGGCCTGGTAGTCACCAACCTTCTCAACACGAACCTCTGCATTGTCCTTCTCTGCTTTCAATTCAAGCTCAACGTTTAAACTGAGAATCTTTGGATTTGTGAATTTCTTTGGCTGTTGTTCGAAACCAGCGTAAGAGAATGTCTTTTTGAATGCAACACCATTGATGAATCTGGAGTCCTCCATACCACCACCTGGAATCTTTTTGATACCAATCAACTTCTCGTTCAAATCGTCCTGATCCAATGACAAAACGGCATCGACAACCATCTTGACAAAGAATTGTGAGTTGTTGTTAATAAGCTTAGATGACATAGCTGTTCTAGCACATCTCTCAAGCAATTCACGGTATTCTGCATCGGTTGTGTTCTTCTTGTCAATCTTCACACTGAGCTCCTTGACCTTCTGGATGGCCAATGAGAGGGCCTTTCTGTAACCCTTTGTGATAACGTGTGAAGAAATACCCTCTTCAATGAAGGCCTTGGACTCCTTGAGCAATTCACCAGCGAGGATCGTCACTGAGGTAGTACCATCACCAACTTCGGCATCCTGAGCTCTAGACACGTCCACGAGGATCTGTGCGGCTGGATGCACAACATCAAGCAACTTGAGAATTGTAGCACCATCGTTGGAGATTGTAGTCTTTCCGTTTCCACCAACGATCAAGATATCAGAGCCGAGTGGACCAAGAGTTGGCTTAAGTGTGTCTTGGATGGCGAGACAGGCGTTGATGTTGGAGATGATCTGGCCCTTTCCCTGAGAAGTGTCAGTTCCCTCTTTGAGGACAACAACAGTTGGAGTCTGACCACCAAAGTTCATTGTTAAAGTGTTTGTACAGTGGGATTAAGGTATAGAATCAAAAATGAGCAAAACACATCAATCGGGAACATTCGCCATCGAAGTAGACGCGTCCACTTTTTCGAAGAAAAAATGTCCGGGTTTTTCCACCATTTCGCGAAGCCTCCACAGATCTGTCTCTCTTGAACCAAATTACAGATAAAGCTCCTAAGTCTACAAAGTAGTTAAAGAAAACGTTCGTCAATATATATGCAAGAGATGGATTTTTTATATATGTCCTAAGATGTGTGTTGTCTTCAAATCGCCCACATGCCAATCTTACCGTCAGCTCTTCCTTCAACGAGATAACCTTCTTTGTAACGCACATGGTTGATAATAGCACTGTGTTCATCCTTGCCTCCACAAGACGAATGTCTCTCTTCTAGTCTGTCATAAATCTTTGCCGTATTCTCCTGGTTTGAAGAAACAATGCGTCTGGAATCAAACTGTAAAGAAGTGATAGGACTCTCATATGCAAATGCATCATGAATCCCACCGGTTCTCAAATCCCAGATTCTGATAGATCTGTCCTTACTTCCAGTAGCCAAATGCTTGTCATCAAACTGAAGACATGTTACAGGACCAGTATGTCCAACAAGAGATCTCACGACCTCACCAGATCTCAAATCCCAAAGTCTCACCATACCGTCCGATGTACCTGTGGCTAAAGCGGCGTCGTATGTCTGAAGTGCACCAATGAATGGACTTGTTCGGTCAACAAGCATAGATGTATCCACAGATGATGTCATGTTAAGTTGGGATGCCCAGAGGACATCAATTGTTTGCAAACAGTGTCCTGTTTGCATATCCCATTGTCTGATTGTGCGATCTTGTGAACCACTCACCAAGTTGTAGTTGTGGAAATTCAACGCTGTAATCTCCTCAATATGTGACTCAAAACTGAATATTAATGGTGGTTCGTCATCATTATGCATGCGTGAGATATCCCAAAGTTTGAGAGTAGCATCAAGGGAACCGGTGACGACAAGCGAGTCCTCCATCTGGACACACTGCACAGCAGCGTTATGGCCTTCCAACAGGCCAGTACATTTGCCTCGACTCATATCCCATACTCTTACAGTGTTATCAAGTGATGCAGATACCAATGTACCAAATGGAATGTCGAAATCAAAGCAGTTGACAGATTCTTCATGGGCCTGTACGGTCTTGATCTCTGTTCCTGGTTCGTAGTATTGTTGTAGAGTTGGTGTTGTCTTTCGTGATCTTGGATTCTTTCTCTTGAAAACAGGTGGTCGTTCTTGAAGCTTCCCGTAGATGCTTTGGGATAGCAATGGCTTGTCTTCGTTCTCTTGGGTCTCATCCATGGCTTCGTCTGAAGAAAATTCATCATCCTTCTTCGAAGCGTCATCAGCATTCTCTTCTGATAGTGCATCACCGTTCAACTTCGTCTCAGAGTCAGACTTCTCCATATTATAGTCCTTTATCATCTGAATTCTGTCGTCGATATCTTCTAAGTGCGACTCCAAGAATAGCTCATTTTGTTCCAATTTTGCCACTCTCTTGAAGACAACCTTTCTCAACTCTTGCAACCTGGTGATCTTGTTGTCAATCTCCATAATCTCACTGGCAGCAAGATTCTTACGTATCTCCAGTAAGTCTAAGTTATCACTGATTGCTGATCTGTAATCTTGTAATTTTGGTGTGGAGTACGAGTCGTTGATCTTCTCCTTCGTGAGGCCATTGGGTAATCTGAAGTTGAACTCTTCTTCCTGGTCTTCTTGTGCAGAACTCGTTAGGCCCTTTAAGAAGTCATTCCCATTTTCCAGATTCTTACTTAGCTGAATCTCCTCGTTGATAGCGGGTAGTGCAGCGTTGAACCCCTGGTATAATGAAAATGAAGACGATGTCTCATCGGGTAATTCCTGGAGCAAGTCATCAGGGATATGTGTGAGAACCTTGTAGGCGGCCTTAGACGATGTAAATTTGTTTCTGAAGTACTCTGAGGAAGAAGCAAATCGTCTGCCATTATGATCTGTCCCTGTGTTTCTCTTCTGTAGGGCCATTGAGTTCTGTGACTGGAGGGCATCTCTCATGGCTCTCTTGTAGCTTGAGTTGGAAAGCAGTGGGTCTGATCCTTCCTGTGGGTTTATAAGAGCTGATGCTGTGGCTGATACTGCTTGTGAAAACCTCGTTGTGGTTGAGTAGAGATCTTTACCGTTGGTGGCACTCAAGTTGCTGGAGGCCATTGTGGGGAAATAGCCTTCAGTGCTGGAGAGGAACTTAATCAGTTACTCTCTTGAATGCTTTGAAGGCAGATATGTGAAGTAATGTATGAGTATCAGATACGAGACACGCTGTATGTTTATACAACTGTCGATCTAGAATGTATCTTGCAGTGGCGCTGAAGTTTCTGTTGGCCTCGATTGTCGGGTACGCGATGGTGGCACTGCGGGCGCTTCGAGGGGCAAGTGTGCGATTCGGCGTCTGGGCAACAACCTGGGGGCTCTCCGTGGGCCTAATGGACGTTCTTGTTGCTTGGAAACTGCACGGACTGGCGAATCTCGAGCGTTGGGGCAGCGCTTAACAGTAGTATCGAGGAGATAAAAAAGCGACGGTTGCCGCCAAAAGTCTCTTGTCCAATGTCAACACAGGAAAACGCTGAAATTTCGCGTGCTCAGGCAAAGTCGGGCAAATGGGCTTGCAACATTAACACTTTACACAATGTTCCGGGTCCTACAATGAAAGCCAGTGCTGTATGTAATAGTACCAAAGAGTCATTAGTCATTCGTAACATCATTTAAAGGAACACTTGAGTTCAGCCTAGCGCAGCATCAAAGCGTTTCGCGCGACTTGTGCTCAAGCTCAAGCTCAAGTTGGCGTATTAGTTCCTCCTCTTGGGCAATAAGCTCTGCTGCTGTTTTCTTCACTTTCTTTGATTGAGTATCTTGGCTTGGAGTATTGGTATCTCTATCATTGAGGGATAAATTGAGTAATGAAAGCTGGCGCCTCTGCTTTTCAATGGTCTCTTCATGCTGAACGATTTCTGAGTTGAGATCGGCCCATTTCTGCTTTGATTCTTTCACTTCATCAGCAACTCCTTCAATAGGACTGTTGGTGTATGTTAGTAACTTGGTTAAGGAAGTAGTAGAAACAGTAGACTTACTACTTGTCCAACAACTGCAAAACAGTCTCACAAAGGACATCGACATCATATTGGATTTCGTTCTCCTCATTGAATCTGTTTAATAGATTCTTAACTCCTTTGTTGTGATCTGGAATAGTTTCATGTGCTTCCTTTGGGACCAAAACTGCTGTTGGCCTTGTATTTGCCGGCGCTGAAGACGCGTTGTTTATTGTTGGATCTTCGCTTAAATGCTGAAGCTCCAACTGCTCGAACTCGTCATTAAGACGGTCAACCACGCCCCGTGTTCCATCTCGACGCTCTGGGCGGCCCTGTGTGTCGATTTGGTAAAGTGCATTCTCATGGCTATCGGCATCTCTAAGTAACGTGGTGATATCAGGCTTTAGGATAAGTGCGTTGGTGAAGATTCCTGGTGGGCGGAAATATAATGCTTTGAGAGAAGATGAAGACTCATTAATCGCATCAATATAATGGTTAAGATCTGGCATGTTTCGATATTGATGAGATCTGGCGTTTCCAAAAAGTATTGTGATGTTTTGTTGTTTAATCAGTGATGGAAACTTTGTTTACGTTTGCGACGCGTAAACCAGGGTGTCCGGGTTTGTTTGGAAGGCCCGTCAAAAAATGACAGTTTTTTAGCCCAAAAATGTCTTACCTCTTCTATTATTTAACACAACATCATCGGGTCCACTACTGTGTCACTTTTCTAACTCTCTTGTTGCCAGTTGGATCCCATCTTTTGAGGTATGAGAACAGGCGAAGAAGTATCATCATTAATTTCAGCTACTTCCGCCCACAATTCTATCGACTGACGGTCACTCCTCTTATCTGTACATGAGCGCCAGTCCAAACCCTGGTTTTCAGTTCGTTGCATGCTCTAATGACAAGCTTCCGACTTATGAAGAGGCAATTGCAGACAGCAATGGTCCGATTCCTTTGGCAGATTCGACAACAATGACAGATCCAAGGGCTTTGTCTCAAGTCACTTCTCATAATGAAATTGGACACCAACCCCACATAAACCGGACCTCGGGCGAGCCCCTTTCTCAAAGATTTCATAGTGCTCAACACACTTCACAAATCACAGATCACGATTATGTTCAGCTGGCGCAGTCAATACAGAGGTTCTCAATTAACTAGATGTCAGTTGGGTCAATGGACATACACTATGGGTGAGCCAGCCACGCTCAAATCTTCTTTGCAGAAATATACTGTGCTACCGGGGTCTTGAGTTAGTCTGAAGAATGAAGTTCTTTCCCCGCTTCATTTTAGAAGATAGTTTATATGTGGCTTGGAATGAGCTGTCATGGTCATAAATGCACGTCCTGCGTCCTTTATAGGATCACCGATTACACCCCGCGTAGGTACTGATCTTTCATCTTTGTAGATGTACAAGCCTCTAGTTAACGATCACGAATTATAGCTCACATACTAAGCGTATAAGTATATCAATAGTACACTATCAGTATATAATTCAATGAACCTCTGAGTCAACTCAAGAGTTTTAACTGCCATGACTAGTTAACTGGTACCAGTCACGAAACATCCGTACACCACTAGATGAAGAGAAGTGATCATGCATTAAAAACATCTTTCGCTCAATAAATTATGTTTCTAGAACTGGTTTTGAGGAGTTTAATCTTGGAATATTGTGACTAAAGGGGTCAGGTGCAGTTTGGAGGACATTTCTTCGAAAAAATAGGTAAATTTTCAGAAAATAGAGTGACGTAATTCATATTGAAGATTTGACTAGAGACCTCTGAGAGGAGCTAAAATAAAATATTAGTGTGAAATTTGCATATTTGTTGATAGCTTTAGAATCCTTGCAATCTGTGTAGCAATATATTCATTTTTCAGGCAAATTAATCAAATGAGCAGGGAGTTATTCTCATTTGAATTCCTCTCATGTACAAGGAGGCCAAACGATTCAAACGTAGTACTGGAAGTATTTCAACAGTTAGAAATGCTTTCAAGATATACGACCACTATAATTGGAAGGTAAAGATAGAGCATGACTCATATCGTGGTTTATGAGCAAATAGTACTCTTTCAATGCCAGATATAAAAGATTAGATCTTCTGCACCGGAACTATCAAATCCGAGGGTCATTTTTTTGAGACGTGAGTAAAACTGGGCCTGATGACCATCATCTCCCAAGTGCATCGGCATATTTGAGCACTCCAAAGGGATAACAACTTATCAACAAACCTCTACACGTATACTACGATGGTTGATCTTGATTGCTATGCCAAACCTGGCAAGCAGCAATACATTGCTCTTGGACTTGAGGGATCTGCAAACAAACTCGGAGTTGGAGTGATTCGTCACAATCTTGGTCCACTCTCTCTTACAAATCGAGCTGATGTGTTGTCAAATATCAGAGATACGTATATCACACCTCCTGGTGAGGGATTTTTACCGAGGGATACCGCAAGACATCATCGTAACTGGGTTGTGAGATTGATCAAAAGTGCCATTGCCGAAGCTGGAATCAAACCTTCTGAGTTAGATTGTATCTGCTTTACTAAAGGACCTGGTATGGGTGCACCATTACAGAGTGTTGTTATTGCAGCACGTACTTTGAGTCAGTTGTGGGATCTTCCCTTGATCGGAGTGAATCATTGTATCGGACACATTGAGATGGGTAGAGAGATCACAGGAGCTGAAAACCCTGTTGTGTTGTATGTTAGTGGAGGAAACACTCAAGTGATTGCATATTCGAAGCAGAGATACAGAATCTTTGGAGAAACATTGGATATTGCTATTGGAAATTGTCTGGATCGGTTTGCAAGAACGTTAAAGATTCCTAATGATCCAAGTCCCGGCTACAACATTGAACAGCTAGCGAGAAAGGGAAGCAAATATGTGGAGTTGCCATACACTGTTAAGGGAATGGATCTGAGTATGAGTGGCATCCTGGCGTATATTGATCAGCTAGCCAATGACCTGTTCAACAAGAACTACGGAAACAAGATTGTCTTTGATAAGGAGACCAAGGAAGCAAAGATCACTGTGGAGGACCTCTGTTTCTCATTACAGGAGACCTTATTTGCGATGCTTGTGGAAATAACTGAAAGAGCAATGGCACATGTTAACACAAACCAGGTGCTCATTGTTGGAGGCGTGGGATGCAACGAGCGTTTACAGAGGATGATGGAGGAGATGGTTGTGGACAGACGCGGTGATATTTTTGCTACCGATGAGAGATTCTGTATTGATAATGGTATTATGATTGCACACGCAGGACTTTTGGAGTACCGTATGGGCCAGAAGTTCGCATTTGATGATACCGTGTGCACTCAGAAGTTCAGAACAGATGAGGTGCTAGTGAGATGGAGGGAATAATAAACCAGAGAACAAAGAACCAGCTGTAGTCCGCGGGTGGCTGTACCCGGGCACCGGAAGAGGGCTTGATGTCTCAGCGTCCAGCGTCCAGGGATGAGAAGGACCCAAAGAGGGACTGGCTGAGCTATCAGGCTATCAGAGATAAACACACTTGTCTGTGATTGAGAGGCGGTTCTGCGTGCTGGTCCGAGATGTGGACAGGCGCGCGAGAGTGGAAAGACAATGAGCTGCTGAAGCGAGACCTCTAGTGGAAAACAAGCAACGGAGGGCAAGGGACGTCTCTGGAAGCTACTATGCGGGGGACACGACACACGAGTCACGAGAAGCTCCATCGTGTGCAAAGTGCCCGCATAGAGGGAGTCCAAAAAAGGGATCGTCCCGGGGCGACCAACCACTGCACGGCCGAGAGTGCTTTCCCCGGCAGCGCAGTACAAAGCTCTTGCAGAGAGATTCAGCCTCCAACCAGCGAAGGCGATGGTGCGATGGGTAGCAAAGAAGTCCACAAGCGGACTCTGCTGTTTCAGCGGTGCGCATGGGCAGATCTGAGTCCTCACTATGACTACCAGTTTGCCCCCAGACGCAACGGGGGGCGGTTACACTGGGGTGGCCCTAGAGAACTCCTTCAACGCGCTCCCGCAGTGCCGCATGTGTGCCTCGCTCCCTCACGCGTAAAAGCAAAAATAAACCAAATTCAAATCTTCCTCCACACTTCCCCATCGCCACGCCAAACAATCCGCCCCACCGCAATGGTTTCCTCCAGAAAGAACAGAATCCTTGCATTGTCGGCGGTTCTCGTCACCCTTGTCTTCGTCATGGTCTCCTCACACAACGACGCTTTCATTGCGTCCCCAGTGGGGCACTCCTCGGGAAAGCAGTCTCAGGTCTCTGATACTACAACCAGAATCGGCGCTGTCGACGAGAGCGCTATCAAATACCACGAGGCACAGATCCAGGAGAAGATCCAGAAGGGACAAGAAGAGAAGTCAAATGAGCTTAAGCAACAGCACAGACTGGGCTCAAACGCAAACACAAACGCTAACGCCGTTGCTAACTCCAACACCAACACCGGAGCCAAGGGTGTCCCGGTAGGAGCAGCTGAAGGTGACGATCCAGACTTTGATGCTGCTGGCGAATTCCAGTCTATAATGGCACTCTCTCCAGTGGTTGTTTTCTCCAAGACCTTCTGTGGTTACTCCAAGGCGCTCAAGAATCTTCTTGCAAACGAGTATGATCTCGTACCATCCCCAACGATCGTTGAGCTCGACAAACATACCCATGGCAGACAATTGCAGACCTACATTGCCTCTAAGTCAGGAAGAAGAACCGTTCCAAACTTGTTCGTTAACGGTGTCTCAAGAGGCGGATCTGATGAGATGAAGAAGCTCCATTCCGAAGGTAAACTCCTTGACATGTTGACCCAATGGGGCGGCAAGAGTCTCAAGGTCACTAAGGTTATGGCTCCTTCAAACAGTTAAAAACTCTTCCTTTTTATTCATCTTTCATGACTCTTTTGGCTATCAGGGATTGGGACATTTTATGGTTTATTCTTACTTTTTTTTTTTTTTTGTTTCTCCTCATGGTTCATTTACTCACCGGTTATCGTCAATTCGTCACCAGATTTACGAACATACAAGCTCTGTTCTTTTCATTTTCACGACTTTTGCTCTTCTCATACTACATGTTATTTGTTATTATCTTTCCTGGATACACGAGGCCCCAACATTTCATTTCTTACAAAGCTGAGGAAGAGGGCGGCGAGGATAAATATGGGCAGCCTCAGCGCATCAATACCAACACAACGTTCCGGGAGCTATTATATCACTCGCCTAATTTTTTTTTGATTAAAAATAAAAAGTAAGGTAAAATATAACAACTTCTAGCTGAATAAATAAAAAAAAAAACTTCGATGTCTAGAGTCTTACACCACTTGATGTTGCTACCAGTTGCTACCAGCTTTGCCCACATCATCTATCGTGCGTCATCGGGCACATCTCAGGATGACATCGAAAGACGTGCTCGTATCAAATGAGGATCTTCGCAAACTCCTTATCCACGTGGGTCTACATAAATGATGGCTATGCTTTTTGATCCCTGTATAGGACAGGAGCCATCCCTTCCCTGTCAAAGGAACGAACCCAGCGAGTTGAAGGTACGTTCAGAAGCAAGACACTGGAGTGGGTTCTCGGAAGTACTCAAGCTATCAATTTTGATCGGTGTGTAATGTGTAATACGGACTATTATTCTGTACGCCGTTTCAGGTTTCATGCGTATGCCCTATCGAGATGCATCATTGCCACAAAAGGTGGAACTCGCAACTCGCAACCGGTCATTGCAGTAAGGGGGAATCCAGTTTGCTCCGTCAAACATGTCAGAACAGCACTCGGCTCTACCAATCCCGGAAAAAAAGGATCCTGGACCATGTTGTAGGGATTAACATCCCTGATCGTGGCCAGTAGCCCTATATCTTGTCCGACTCGCGGAGTCACATGATGAGATAAGGTGGCGGCTTGTGTGCAAAAAGGGTTCTCAAGTCAGGCACGCAACAAGGGATCGACTGGTGCTAGGTAGGGGCGGGCCGCAGGGGTCGTGTGATTGGCAAATTGGCTAAAAAAAGAACACTCCTTTATGTTCCTAGATGCAATGTCACAGTTCGGAGTTGGATTAAGCATATGTGGCATGGCCGATCCTTCAGAGATGTAGCCGAACAAGTTTCGCGCTTGAACTTGCTTGATCTCTGGTAAGTTTGCTTGATCAAAGCTATCTAAGCATAGGAGTAAAAACAGTCACCTAACGTTAAACAATGCAAGAATACCAGTCACCAACCATTGACCATGCACATAATGTGTCAATCATCAAGCCGGACTATTTTGCCAAGGAATATCCTAACTCATCGCACAACAGCCAACTCATCAAAGAATTGAACCTCGTTGGCCATCGTGAAGGTGGATTCTTCAATGAGACAGATAGATCACCATTCTTTATGGCAAACCCTCATTACGAGGGAACAGAAAATAAAGAACTAGTAAAGTCTGTCGACCCAAAGTCTTTACCTAAGGATGCATACAGAAACTACTCCACCCTCATCTATTATCTTCTCACCCCACAGATCCCATACGGACGTTTCCACAAAAACTTGAACAGAATCGTCCATATCCTTCAGAAGGGAAGAGGCCAATATGTACTCATTTACCCAGATGGAACAATCAAATCCTTTATTGTTGGTTTCAACCATGCCAAGGGTGAAGTGTCTCAATGGGTCGTTCCTGGAGGTGTATGGAAGGCTAGTTTCCTTCTCCCATTGAATGGCTCAGAGTCCCCAGATGACCACTTACTCATTAGTGAAGTAGTTGTACCAGGGTTTGAGTACGATGACCACCAGTTCTTAGAGAATGAGAAACTTGTGGAGCTCGTGGGCGAAGAGAAGGCAAACGACCTCATGTTCCTCCAACACGCAGAATGAGAATGTGTCAAAAAATACACAGAGTCTTGACTGCCCTAATCACGTGATATTGTAGAGTAACCCTAAGAAAATGACTAGTTTGTGTCGCGAATTGCCAGTCACAACGTCCTCCCACATTTCGCGGAAACTCTTAAGCACCGCGCTTTTGGACTCTTTATTACATAAGCATTTTGTCAGCACTGGCCAAAATTTCGGTACGGGACGCACTTTTTCCACGAATTGTGTAGGATTCCCAGCGCTGTCGCGGGTCTGCGTGAAAAAAAGTCAGAATCCATCTTCAACCAACAGACTCACCAAAGCTTGAAGGAGGTTTAGATACACACCAGAAGACAGACAAGATGGCTACCGAATTGACTGTTCAGTCCGAGCGTGCTTTCCAGAAGGTATGTTGAGCCACAGAACCTAAGAAAGAACAAAGGAGGCATCCGGCCAAGTGATATATCAAAGATTGTTCATCCATTTCACCAGGGACGCCAAAGGTACAAGAGATTCAACCAGCGGAGGCCAAACAACCATAAGAAACGTGCACAAACATCATTAGCGAAGAAACTAAGAGCTGAACTAAGGCCAGGCACATTTGATCATAGTAAATCAAGGAGATCCATCACACATGTTAACGCTGAAGAAATCTATGTCAAGGAGGACCAAAGCAACACCACACGACTTCAGACTCGAGCAAACTCACACAAATATCACTAAATCAAAAAAGATATACGACTAAGGCCATGTCGAACTGTTCTTTTCCACTTCTCAAAAGACCTGTGTTACTAACTTTTTTTTGCAGCAACCACACATCTTCACCAACCCAAAGGCTAAGGCCAACAGACGTACCAAGAGATGGTACAAGGAGGTCGGTTTGGGTTTCAAGACCCCAAAGACCGCCATTGAGGGTTCTTACATCGACAAGAAGTGCCCATTCACTGGTGAGGTTTCTATCAGAGGTAAGATTTTGACCGGTACCGTTGTCTCTACCAAGATGCACCGTACCATCATCATCAGAAGAGACTACTTGCACTACGTTCCAAAGTACAACAGATACGAGAAGAGACACAAAAACTTGGCTGCTCACCTTTCCCCAGCTTTCCGTGTCCAGGAGGGTGACTTGGTCACTGTCGGTCAGTGCAGACCTCTTTCTAAGACTGTCAGATTCAACGTCTTGAAGGTCCAGGCTGCTGCTGGTAAGGCCAACAAGAAGTTCTCTAAGTTCTAAGTTTGTCTTACAAGTTTGGGCTTTGGGTTTGTTTTTGTATCGAATGACATCTAAAAAATAATCACATCTGTAAATTATAAGATCGAACAGCTTTCGATTGTAGACTATTGTAAAATCATATATTATCTCGTCCACTCATTGAGCATCCAAATGATGTCTAAATACCAGTGGATTACTGACATCACGGGAAGCTGAAGTGACTTCTTCTACCGGCTTCTTTTGGTTGGTCTCCGCATCTTTGGTTCTGTAGAACACCACAGGGAGCTCTTGGTCTTCACCAACAGGAACGTCTGATGCATCAGGAGAACGAACAAAATTTTCCATAAGAGCTTCACAAATCTCCATTAGACTCTTCTTTTTGTTTTCTTTGACTGTTGATTTCATCTTTTCGTAACAAGTCTTGAGATCACTTCCAGTCCAGTCCCTCTTATTTTGAAGTGCTGCCAACCCAATCCAGTTCATCTCATCGGAGGGATCAAAGTTCAACTCCTGGAGTTTGTTCAACATCCAGAGTCTATCACTTGAAGGAATAGACTGTGCTCTCACTGCTGCATCTCTCTTAAGTAACTTGTTCCACTTGTATCTGCACTGTATTCTCGATCTGACACCACCCATCTTCTCAGAGACAACGGTCCAGTTTATTACAGGGGCAGACGATGAACCCGTAATCTCTTGGGTAGCAATTACACCGGCAACAACCTCTTTCAGTTTCTCTTCTTCTTCAAGAGACCACTTATTCTGAGCTCTCTGTTTTCCACATTTCACATAGTTTCTCCATCTGTCTCTGCAGTCTTCAGGCATTCTTCCCATCATTTGACCAATGATCTTCCACTGACCATCTCTTTCGGAAGCATGTCTGGCAAGCTCTTCATCCTCTTGAGGTGTCCATCTACCACGTACTTCAAACACATGATATGATCTTCTCACATGTTTGTACACAGAAGCACGAGTTCTGTGGGGTAACACTTGCTGAATGAGATCCCAAAAATCATCCTTTCTTCTTCCATTAGACCACACACGTTCACACACATCCTTCTCGGTCATACCATTTATCATACAGTAATCGTTGATGAATTTGTCGATAGCACTGATTTCATCCTTTGTGAACATCTTGCCTTGTGTTTTCTGTTGGAGCCCAGGCTGGGTCTTGATCGCCTCAGCAACCAGGCTAGATGCCTTATTCACCGCTTCAGCAACCAAGGCTGCAGTCTCTGTTGTAGAAGCAGGCCTTTGGAATTCCCTCTGAGAGCTGCCATCTGCCTGTTGGAGCTGGTCTTGTTGCGGAAGTTGAATAACCTGTTTCTTCTTAGAAGGGGTGCTTTTGGCATGACGACGCTTCTCTTGCTGTTGGTTCTTTTGCTCTTCATCATGGGCGGCTGCAGCGGCAACAGCAGCAGCTGCTGCCTGAGCAGCTTGAGCAGCTTGTATGATATTGCTTTCAATGGTCACATCATCCTGTGGGTGCTGAATATAGTCGTGGATATTGACATCTTCCGCAAGCTGGTTGGCGTCCATAATCGCAGCTCTGACAAGTTGGTCATGGTCAGTACTGTCATCAATGTTGGCTAGTTCTGGATCCACATGGAGTGCATCAGAGCTGATATGTTCTGAGCGATGTTTCCGTTTCTTCTTCTTATGCTGTTCTTGGTGTGTGGACGATGTTCCAGCTTCATCTCCGTGTTGATCAATAAGGAAAGAGTTCCATTGCTGGAAAACATCATCATTGTTGTTGAATGACTTTTTGCGCTTACTTGACTTTTTGCCACCCGACTGAGATGAAGTAGATGATTCAAGAGTTCCGCCAACAAATCTCAAAACTGCAGCTTCAACATTATCGCTTGCATCCTTCTCCTGTTCGTCTTGGTCATCAACAGCGACGGAAAGGTCGTCCTTCTTCAGATCCAGAAGGGCCTTGGCTCCGTCACGATACTCTTTAGAAACCATGACTATTGGCTTATAGACCTCTGTGTGTGCGTCGGTATACGTGCGTTGCTTGGACGTGCTCTTGCCAAATGTAAACACAGCGGCACGATAGCTAACCGGGGGCCAAACTGGGTGTTACCCTTCTGTGGAAGGAGGTGGTTACCCTTCGCAATTTTTGTTGATTTCCACTCTACTAAACTGGTACGGCCACATCCCCATACAACGGGACGCGGGGCAACACCAGGACACAACAACAAACTACGAGCCATTGTAGAAAAACTGCTTCATAGTATCCATTTATTATTCAGCTCCATCCCTGTGCTTCTCTCAAGCACTGTAGTAGCTCGGTAATACAATCCAACGACTCAGTCACAATGCTGAGATTGAGTTTGTCCTTCTGAGCTCCCTCTGCCCTCCTTGTAGCTTGACCAACCCTGGTTTTGTAATACTCCACAACTTCTATAATATGCGATTCATACACCGTTGAGTGATGAGGAAAGTTCTTCTTCAACACCAAAAGCATTTTTATAACTGAAATCACAGCAAGGAGAGACGAGCTGGCAACAAACGTCTTGTCACCAACAACAATGGACTTCTTGTGTGACTCCTCTTCCTTTTTATCATCATCAAGAGGACTCACATCATCATCAAAGTGCAGAAGTGCATTCTTCCATGACGAACCATCATCCAACGATTTTCCTTCAAGCATGTGGTTGACATCTTCCTGAGTGGATGAAGGAACAATGGCGGGCTGCCAAAGCTCAACTTCCAAAGCTTGAGAAATTCTCTTCATGTTTCCATGTTGGTAAACAGTATTGAAAGATTTAACTAACAGAGAAAGTGCATCAGGAAGGTACTGGAAGTTTGTGGCTGATATGGACTCACACTCATTGAGGAAGACTGAGTTGATGAAGTAAAGTCTGAGGAAGAAGTCATGACGTAAGTTCGAATTGAGGTCCTTTCTCACAGTGATAATCTTTCCTAATCTCTTCTGGACAATATCAATACTTGTGTTTATGCAATTTCTGATGTCCAATTGCATGATCAGACTTGCTTGATCTTCTTCCTTTCCAGTCATATGCTTTAAGGCCAAGTCCAAAAGCAACTTCTGGTGAACGGTCAGTCTTCGAAGACCCTCTGAAACTGTAGTAATGATTTTGATAAGCATAACTTCAAATTCACGAGGAGTCATAGCCTTGATCAACATAGTCAGACTTAGTGGCTTGCTAGCTGTTGAGCTGTTGGCAGTAGAAGTGGTATCCCTCGTCACATCTGGGCGTTCCTCATTTGGTAGGAAGACACGAACAATGTTCTTGATTTCATTGACCACTTTCTCTTCATATGTTTTGAAAGCCGTGGCAATCTCCTCGCACCGCGTGAGACCAATGACGTATTCGGTGAGCTTTTGCTTTAGTTCATCTTGAATAACTGGTTGATAACTCTGACTGCCCATGATTCTCTCCATTGATTTCGAGAAATCAATATCTTCGTAATGTGATCTCAAATCAGTCATGAGGTAATCACAGAAAAGTCCTGAGTATGACTCTCCGGTCTGTGATCTCAATTTGCAGAGAAGCTCCCTCAAGTTGGACAATGCTGGCACATCCCTAAGATCTTGCAATGGATACGGCCATGTGAATCCCTTGGTTTCACCTCTTACCAACTCTTCAACATTATCAACAATATCCAAACACTTTTCATACTGACCATCATAAAACAGAGTCTCCGCAACATCAGATTGTTGCATCACTGTGCTGACCTGCAAGAGACCTTGTTCGAGTTTCGCAGCGTTCTCTCTTTTCTTCTCCAATTCAAGTCTCTTAAGGTTATGATCAATCTTCTTTTCCTTCAAGGTCCTTAGTTTGGCTTGGAGTTCTTCGATATGCTTCACGTTATTCACATTCTTGTCATTAATGTCATTCAGATCGTTCAATGCATCAAAGAACGAGCTCGATGATTTGGCAATTTCATTCACAAGATGAATCTCAATTGTATCAAGATACCAGGATAGTTTCTCTTGTAGTTGCTCATTCAAATTCTCAATACTATGACCCTCAGTGACAAGTTTGAAGATTCGAGGATCATCAAGATTGAAATCCTGGTTGAAGTATACGTCAGGGATGGTCTCCAAAGCACCGCTTTCTTCATCTAGGAGATTGGCAGTACTGTTCTGTTTCTTTGCAAGTGTGTTCAATGTGTTGGTGGTAAGTCTTTTGTTGGCGTTATATTTGTCATATTCATCACCAATCTCTACCAAATACTCCCTGAACTGATCTTTTGGCATTCTACCAAGCTTCGAAAGTTGAATCTGAGGAATGTCTTTCTGCGTTGGCGGTGGTATGTTTAGCTTCCCCCGGACGGAACCACGGTTGACATTGGGACTTAACGAAGATGACTGAGCCCTTCTAGAATCGACATCAGCGATGAGCTCATAAATAGAGTTGGGACCAAGTGGGGATACACGTTGAATGGAAAGCCTGTTGAGCCCAAGCGCTGGGAAGCTATCGTCAAAACTGGGTCTGAAACTCGACGTGAAAACACTCGATGAATCAAAGCTTCGGCGGGAGAAACGCGAGCTGTACCCACCGGTTCCAACACTCGCCAGGTCGTCATTCAAGCTGAGTGAGGTGTCCTCATGGTCGTTGCGCACGGAGGAGTTCAGAGAATCCAACGAGTCCCTGCGCGTGAAGCTTGCTTCGGTATCCTCATTGATAATCTGCGGGATACCTCTTTCAACAGAGGAGCCAGCCATTGTGCAATAAGGAGGCGCTGATATGGGTTGCCGCTGAAACTGAGATGGATCTTTGTTATGAAGTTGGCGTTGATCAGGCTTCCTTGTTGCGAAAAATCCGGGACACGCGAAACGGCGCGCACAATTATCTATTCCATCTCTGATATCTACAAGCTTTGTTTAAAACATCAAAAAGGTCATGTACATTTTTTTATCTTCAGTTCTTCTTCCATGAATTCATCAATGCAGCCTTGAACCCCTTGGACGAGTCATCATTTGAGCTCAGATTGCTGAATTCCTTCTGCAAGTCGCTCAGGTCCGTAGGAGAGCCAGAAATGTAGCCCTGAGCAGCAACGTCACTCAGAGAGGCATAGCTAGGGGATGAGCTGACTTTGGTGATATTCTTTTGGATAGCAGAATGTGGACTGGATGGTAGGTCATCGTCAGACTCTGAGTCTGAATCGTCAGAGTGGAATGAGAAGGCACCACTGCTTCCGGTTCTTGGAAGTGCTCCGGATGGTGGAGTTGCCGAAGAGGCAGGAGTAGAAGCAGCATGTTGTGGCTGAATAGTTGGAGACCGTACTGTTGCTGGAGTATCAACCATTTCAATATTCGATCCCAACACAATATTGTCAGGAATATCCACCATATTAACACCTTCAAGGTGCTGTGGTGTGTCTTCCACCTCATAGTCATTGCTTCCCAGATGGATGAATTGGTTTTGGTCAGAAGTGAAAACAGAGTTGTAATCATAGAGGTAATTGTAACCTCTGCTTGTGTTGATACGGTGAGAAACAGCAAACTTGCCGTCATCATCAGTGTATTCTTCATCCGAACCATACTTCAATGTTGTGGCAGGAAGCAATTCGATAATCTTGAGGCACTTCTTGGACTTTGATCTAGAACTCTGTGAACCAGCATATTGATCGTCGTCATCAGCCGTTGATGAAGCAGCCTGTTCGTCACTTAAGGAAAAGTCCCTGTTCAACTGGGCAGAAGATGGTGATTTCACATTGAGGAAGAACCCGCCTTCATCATCAGAATCATCATCAGAATCCTCGTCATCATCGTCATCATTCTCATAACCATCATCTTCATCTTCATAATTTTCGTCGTAATCATCATCTTCTTCGGACTCTGGATAACTCAGAGCGATACACTGCTCAACTCTGTCATTGAAGTGAATATGACGTTTCACTGGCTGTTCCACTTCTCTTGCTGCAGTTGAGTCAGATGCAATCGAAGCTGTGTTTCCCGAGCTTGATGGATGTGCTTTGTTGTATTGAGCGTTGACTCTCTTGGAAATCATATCAAAGTCATCCTCAAACACAGGAGGAGAAGGTGTGTTCTTCACTGGCTGAGGTGGATGATATGGATGGTGATGGTGTGGTAACTTAATCAATGATGGTTGTGTGAGCATTTCACTCACTGTTCTCTTCTTCAAAATTGGTTTTGGAGATTTCTTGGTGAGATAACCCAGTCTCTGGGCCTTGGTGGATGGTGATGATGTAGAACCTGGTGTAGTTGCTGGTTTCTTCTTCTGTTCTCGTTTGATTGAGTTTAGTGTGGATGATTCGCCATCAGAGCCGTACTTCTTTTCAGCATAGTCATGAGAGTCAGACTCCTTATAAAGTGGACCATAGAGCCACGTGACATCGGAATCCTTGAGCCAGTTCACAGCTTCCGGGCTGATTGTCTTAAGATGATACTTGGCCTGTGCCCAAGTTCTCCAAGAGGCATTTTCCAATCTTGCAGAGTTGGCAACATCTTTTCTTTTGAGAACAATGTATCTCCAAGATTTTGAAATGTCAGATTCCTTCCATTTGTACGAGAGGTAATCAACGTGTCTGCTTGGCTCGTACACAATATCGTTATCATCATGAGGCTGGTACATATCTGGCGAAGAAGGAGGAGACGGCGAGTGGTTTTCATTACTTCTGTTGCTGATCTGTGTGTTGTCGTAAACGGAATCTTCGTAGTTGGCATCATCGCTGTAGGCATAAATCACATTCTTGCTCTTCTTCACATCTTCCTTCGGTAGGTCATCAACGTTCTCGATGAACTGACCGTTGTCGTCATCATCATAGCCCAGTTCCAGTGTGGAGGAGTGCTGTGGGGCTGATTGTTGCTGTAGTACTTGTTCATCCTCATCATCCTCATTCTCGACGTCATCTTGCTCTAATAGTTTCCTTGTTGGAGCAATGAATTCATCAAGAAGTCCCATAGACCTTGTTCTCTTTAGCTGGAATGTGGTGTTTTCAAAATGGTCATCATCGGTGGCATCCACAGCCTTCGATGTGGAGTGGTGTGCACTGTAGACATCAGCGCGAGAACCTGCCGAAGAGGGATTCTGAGGTGGCATTTGTGATTGTGCCTGAGCAAACATTTGGGCAAGATTTCTCGAAGAAGACATCTTGTGTGCAAATTGAGTCAGTTGTGCGAGAGATTGCGATGTATAATGTAGGCCGAAGAGGGAATATGTGATGAAAACGCTTGAGCCCGCAGGTTCGACTCCACTATTGTTGTGATTCCAGGAAACACCGGTCCGTGTGTAAGAGAACAGATGGATGGTATTTGATTGATCAGAGCAATTCAGTATACGATACGCCAGGGATAGCCTCAGAGAGAGAAGCTAGCGTTGATGCTGGTGGTCTGTGTGAGTAGAGCACGGGTGGTGATGTTCCGTGGGGGAGAGGGAAAAGAAGCTCAGAACAGACAGGCGCTGTGAGTCCGCTGCGCAGAAAAGCTATGCGTTGGAGAGAAGTGGATGTAGACGCTTGGAGAGAGTGCAAGGCAAGTGCAAAAGCCGTTGTTGGGCGCTGTGTTTGTGATGTTGAACCGGACCTTGACCCTCCAAGTTCCACGCTTCGAAGTTGAAGCTTTTTGATTTTCGTTAAATTTGACGGGCGCGCGAACTGACTTCGGTGGCGTGGCCGTACCGTGGCATGCCACCCGCTCAGCTCCGGACAAGAGCGGGTTTAACAGCGCACCGAGGATCCTATGTGGCTCCCACTTTGGGGTACGTAAAGGACCCAGTGACGCCCATAATGTGGTAAATCCACTACAAGTTTCCATTTAAAAATGCCCCCATTCTGAGGTACAAATGAGGGCAGAAACCACACCATTCGCTTCCTTGTATCCAGCCACCTCTCCCCCGCGACCACCCGGCCAGCTCCTTCCGGATCGGAAAAACTCCTGTCATCGTGCGCATTGCGGAGTCCCTTATAAAACAAGCCTTCTACGGAAGCGCTCGCATTAATTACAACTCCAAAACACACAGAGGATATAACCCTTTATCAAGTTTCGTTAAAAAAATACCCTGTATATGAATAGCATGCAAATAATAAATTCAAGCCCATATAGCCTGGTTCCTCCAGGCTATCCCATTTCCCAATCATTCATCATCATCATCGTCGTCTCCATACTCTGCACAACGGCCGTACCACGTCCATTTGACACACTTGGGTTCTTTAGTTGGTTCGGGTGTCGCACTTGATAACGTAGTCGTCTTTCGTGGTGCGTTGTGCCGCCTGCCTTCATCAGCAACATAGTTCCAGTTGTAGCAATCTCGGCATGGTTTAGGAGCTATGCAGGGTGCTGTCTCGTTGTACGCCGAGAGAACATCGTCAACAACAGTATGAATACGATGATTCAACAGATTAACATGCCATCCTTTGTCAGCAACAACGTCATAGACACATGTCTTACCACTGTGACATTGAGTTTCCATGGCATAACCTCCAATCGAACAAGTTGACGAAGCACCGTTACAAACACCCATAAAGATTGGATCCGCCGTATGACCAAAGTGCCAAATACCTTCCATATAATCAGGAACACCAGGAGGCATTGGTAAATGAAGTCTCTTAGCCGCCAGCAGTTCACCAGGTGCTTGGAAAGAGACAGCAGGAACTCCATATGTGCGGCCAACCAATGCAGCAAGAGAACCACCCAAGGAATGACCAGTAACCCAAATGCTAGCATTTGGATACATACTGGTAACATTTCTGTAGACATCAAGAGCAGCCTGATAATATTTGTCCTTTCTGTACAGCTCTTTCTCGAGACATCTTTGATCACAAGTGTAGGAGCTCTTGTAGCAGTCACAAACAGTAGTCCACATATAACTGACTCTTGCACAACAGCAAGAGAAAAGAAGATTATCATTGTCCTTATCTTCTGCAACAGTCTCATCATCTCCACTTCCTGAGAGGAAGGCAGCACTAGTTCCCTTGTAAGAGATAACCACGGTCGAATTGTCATCAGACACAAATATTTGACCTCTGACACCTGTTCCGTTCCATCCATGACCAATGGTCTGATTCCAGTCATTCACATCTCTCCAGTCTCCAGTTTCTGGAATTCTGACGTATGCGTTTGAAGACATGAGGGCCAAGCTCACGATAGTATCCTTATCAGTGACGTTTGGGGCTTCAACCAGTTCGTCACTCCAGTCAAGTGATATCTTAGAGACAGCTTCGGAGCCTTCTGTTCTTGCAAAATCCAAATAAGACTCCACAAAATCAGGATGACGTTCAGACAATCTCATGAGCTGGATCTTGTTTGATGATGATGGAAGCTTCACGGTCCATGGAGACTGATCTTGGTAAACATGCAGCGACCATAATTCTGGGTCACTTTCCGTATACATATGCAGAGAGTTTTCTTGAATGAACCTCTGCGTGATATCAAGTCTGGCATGAATATCATTCAGTTTCTTTGTACCACGATGGTAGATGTGTTTAAGTGTGAATGACTTCTGATGTGGTGTTCTGTCAAAGCCCAAAGGTGGCGCTAAAGGGTCCAACGAAGAAACAGAAACATCCAGCTTTGATGACTTGAAAGAATACCACGATACACCAAGAATAACGAACAGACCCATCCAATAGAGCGTGTTTCTTAGCCGGTTGGTGTTATTGCCTCTGGCGGCAGGGGTTGCCGGCAACAGCGGGGTCTTCTCCCCTGACAGCATGGTGTAAAATGAAGTAGCTCGCCCCTGGGTGTTTATCTTTGAAAGTAATAAGTCGACACAGGAGATTTGCTTAAGAGTGTGTAGTGTTGTAGTTGTACTTGAGGGTGGCGTTGCAGGCTGTGTTGTTGGTTGGGGTAAGTCATATCGATTTCAAAAAGCCGCTCTTCATCGCGCGTTGATAGCGATTGTTGAGTGTTGCACCAACCATTTCTTGGAATGACCTGGTTTCTTGGTTAACGTTAGACTACTCTATTTCAAATTATCATGCAATATGTGGTATGTATTCAAACATATCAAACTAGTTACCATTCCCATCCCTTGATATAGTCACCCAAAATACTTTCAAAGGAGTCATACTCAAGAGCGACTTCGTTCTTCAACTTTCTGGTATTCTCACTCTCCAACAAAGAGTCGTAAGTCCAGTCCAAGAAGTCCTCCATGTGGTAACTCTGTTTTCTAAAAGGCTGACTGTAAATTTTAGCCAGTGTGGCAACGTTAGGGTGGTAGTGGGATGCAAGCGTCTCCATCTCCCAAATGGAACTCTCGATGGCGTTAGTCTTGTAAGGGTCCTTCTCGTCTTCAAGGAATGGGTCTGTGTAGTCAACTGGTGCATCTGGGTTCTGCAGCAAGATCATACAAGTTGGATGTCTTTTCATGAGGTTATAGATAAATGGAATAACTGAAACAACAGCTGCGGGTGGCGCAGTAAGAGAGAGATGGGCCATTCTCTTGATGAAAGATGCAACAAGTGCAGCTGGAAGATGTGTGGATGCAAGGAAGAGATCTGTGAGTCTTAGGAATCTTGATCTGTACTTCATATGGAGAAGATCTTTGTCAAAGAGTGTGTAGAGTTTCTGGTAGAAGTTTGGATAGTCGAGATTGTAGTTCTTGATAAGCTCAAAGAGGCCATTGAGTGCCAGGATAGAGATTACTCCACCAACTTCGTAGGAATCAGTGAGGAAATCCATCAGGTTTGTTGGCTTTTTCAGAACAGGAATCACTCGCTTGTGCAAAATCATCAAAACAGTCTTGTATTGTGCCGTACTGAGGCCATGGCTTAGGAAATAGAGCCATTTCGCCTCAAATTCTGTCTTATAGTGGTTCTCGTTTGTTACCAAAGATGGGAGGTTAGAGAGAAAAGATTTGGAATCGTCTCCGAGACCAAGAATAACAGTCTTTACTTTGGCAATAGTAAGGAATTTTGAAAATGTCAGCTCATTTGACAGATCACTGAAGTCGTTAACACTGATTTCGGACATGAAGTAGAACTGCAGGTCGTAGAACTTCAAATAGTAGCTTGTAAGGAATTCTTGAATGACAATATTGGAGTTTGTACCATCTCCCAAAATCTCTCCATTTTGAGATTTCAATAGAGCCATTATGAGATCTTTATACGACTTTGTTGGAAAGTATGGGTTTGTAGTGCCATCCTTAGAGACAGGGGCAAAATGGTTACTCTCGAGCTTGAGAAGCTTCATGTAGATATCAAGATTATCAATGATAAGCGAGCAATCAAGAGCAACATTTTCAATGAAAAAAAGAAGATTGAATTTGAAAAGCTCATAAGCCTGCTTGAGTTGCTTGTAAATCAATGTGTCGTCCCTTGATGGTGACAACTTCTTCTGTTCAAACAACTGTTCGAAGATATTCACCAGTTGAATGTTTAGAAATCTCGTGTTACCTTCGTACAAATCCAAGCTTTCTTCTGTGTCAAACTTTGGAAGTAATGCATCATAAAGTCCAATGCAATCCAACAGACTCTTGACATCTAAGGTTTCAATGTTCTTGACAAGACTGGAGGTCTTTTGTTTGATAGAAGCTTTTGACAGAAGATCACTTTCTGACTTCGATTTCTTTAATGATCCTGAGGGACCAGAGGAGCTCTTTCTTTTTGACATAAGGTAAGTTGATGTGGACAATAGAGTAAGCTTCAACCAAGCTAGAGGTTGATGCGATGCGCACTCGAATTTTTTCTTCTAGGTAGTTTTTTTTTTTTTTTCTTAAACGGCAACCCCGGGCTCGTAACCTCTATAGAGCCCCGGGCTCATAACCTGGGCCTCCGGCGCTCGATCGGCTTAAATTAACGAGCACAAATACGGGCGTGTGGCGTAGTTGGTAGCGCGTTCGCTTAGCATGCGAAAGGTCTCCGGTTCGACTCCGGACTCGTCCATTTCTTTTTGTTGTTTGTTGTTTGCCCGTTAATTGCCGAATAGGGAAATTTGCCTGATTTACCATTTCTTCAAATTTTTAAACTTTTTTTGCTGTTGCGCTTAACTCGCTGTTATCTGATGAAAGACGCGTCGTGACTCGTGAGTCGTGACGAGTCTTCAGCTGTCTTAATTCATGGTTCGCGCACTCCCTGCAGGTCAAAAAAGTACTCGCGAAAACGCCCCTAGCTGTGACCCGCAGGAGTCTTGGTTTCCTAATCATATAGGCCATTTTGCTTCGCACTGGGTCGATTAATTGTGAGCTGTGTAGTACGAAGTACGTACGATGCAATGCCCAGTGCAATGACAATGGCAGAACTTATATCAACGCTTCGAGAGCTTGGCAGTAATGTGCATCCCAGAACCTATCTGGAAGCAACGGGAGTCCGGGATGGAATGTTACGCAGCACGCAGCACGCAGCTGAGAGCTCTGACCCAAAGTAGGAGAAAGCGCGAAGAATTTGTAAGTCACTGTCCCAGGACCCAGGACCGCAGGAGCATGCAATGCCCCTTTACCTCATTATATCATGATATTATAAGGTTGCCTAGTAGCTCGTAATAGGGTGCTCGCCTCCCTTAGTGCCTACGTGGGGAGGGTGTAAAACACCCCCCCAAGAATTGACATCTTGGAAATTCGAGCTGCACTTCCCCGAAAAAGACGTCGACAAGAACTCTAGCGGTGTCTCATCCGAGGAGACCTCGAGAAATTTCCCTGCAGAGACTGGGCCCGCAGAATGAGACTACTCTTGTCATAGAAGTGCGCGTGAAGAGCGAGACTTTAATCCTAGATTGCAGCTTCAACCTAGGTCAGAACACCCATCTTGTGAGATTGTGCACACCCTAAACTTGTTTAAGCTTATTATTCCCCATAACATGGGGAGCTGAAAGATTATTGGATGAGGTATCTAGTTCTCTGGTAGGACTTGTAGCTTCGAGCTCCCGTAAAGAGTTGGCTCATTGTTACCACGGCAGTATATGTTGGGGAGACGTGGGTGCACTTTTGGCCGCTGAAGCCGACCGATAGCAGCGCTGGAGGAGGACAGGCCTGTATTAGGCTTTTGTAAGAGCGTTTGTGGCACAAAAATTTTCAACCGAACAGCGGAACGTGTGTTATCGGGCCTGGGGGCACACCACCGAAACGTCCGCCCATCGAGTCCCTCGATCGGGGCAGCCTGTGAGGCGCACCTGTACGACAAGAGATATAAAGAGTGACACCCGCTCTGCTCTCAAGAAAAGGCTGGGGCCACAATTAAGGTTTCTCTTGAGTACTCCACCCCCAATAGCACAATGTATTTCTCCCCACTCACTATTGCTGCCTTCGCTGCCTTCGCCTCTGCCTCCCCAGTCGCTGCTCCAGATGCTGAGGCTTTCGCCCAGGCCTACGCTGAGGCTGTCGCTGACACCAAGCACGGTTCTTCCTACGCCAACCAGATGGGTCCAGTCACCTTCTTGTACCCAGAAGTCAGAGAGTGGTCTGCTGATGCCGACAACACCGCTCCATGTGGTTCCTACGCCGCCATTGGTAACAGATCCGAGTTCCCATTGGATGATGGTTTCGTTGCCTTCATCGCTAAGTACATCTCTTACAAGGTCAAGCTCTCCATTTCTTACAACTCCAACCCAACCTCGCAGAGTGACTTCGAGGAGTGGTACGACGGTAACGTCACCTCCGAGCTCCACATCGGTCACACCTGTTTCTACATGCCAGACCAGCCAAACAGTATCAACACTGGTGATGTCGCTACCATCCAGGCTATCTACTTGAACGATGACGAGGATGAGACCGACTCTAACGGTCAACCAGTTGAGGGTAGTGTCAACGAAACCTACTACGTCTGCTCTGATATCACATTTGTTGAGGAGTCCGTCTTCGACCTTACAGACTACGCTTTGTCTTGTTTCAACGCTACTAACGATGACTACTATGACGAGACCTCCATCGACGCTGATACCACTGCTGCCACCTACAACTCTGAGGAGGTGTCCGAGGTTTCTGCTGCCAGAGCCAGTGCCAGTTCTACTGCTTCTACCTCTACTTCTGCCACATCTACCTCTTCTTCCTCCTCCTCTTCTTCTTCTTCTTCTTCCACCTCTTCCGCTTCCGGTGTTGCTGCCGGTGTTGCCATCCCAGCTGCCGGTCTTCTTGGTGCCGCTGCTATTGCCATCCCAGCTTTGTTCTAATCTGCTGAGTAATATTTCTCCTCTTTGATCAATGTGCCATATCCGCTTGAGGATTCTTGCCTGCTGCGCTGTTACAATCTTTCAAGTGATAGTGATGACTACATAAAAGTTTCATGTATAGCCCTAATGTCCCCTTTTACGATAATCTAAATCTGTAGATGATCAGATAGAGCGGACTAAGGTGAGATTGATGCGGAGGAGGCATTTTTTTTCTTTTTGATCAAAGCCCACACCAGACGTCTTAAGCCTAACTGTCGGACGTGTGAAGTTATCTCCGAATTCCGAGCGCTTATAAGGGCGCACGCATTTGTTGGAGATGTTGACTTGGGTGAGAAGGAACACCTGACTCTAGTTTCGGAACTTCTATTTGATCTACAGAATTAACAACTGTCACAAGCGACTAAATTTAGCATGCATTAGCAAGGTGTGTAGCTAGCCTTAATGTACGTCATATAGCTAAGTTGCGGGAGTCTGCCGTCGGCTGCACCCAATCTCTCATTGTTTCAAGCCCCATCGTTGAGGTCCTTCAGGCTTAAGCCTTGTAATTAGCCTTTCTTTTCTCCAGTTGCTCTTTTGGAGGTGGAAGCACCACTTCAGGGAAGCGGTGGTCGTTTCTTAGTGGAGCATGGTCCGATGTCTCCAAGTACCAACGCATGAGCTGCTCTTTAAATCTGGCCTTGACGCTTGCGAATTTCTCATCATTAGCCAAGTTATGCATCTCACCTGGGTCATCAAGTCTTGAATACAACTCATCATGTTCATAGAGACGATAGATGTAAGTATACTCATGGTCTCTGATAGCGACAGAACGGCCGACAAGTTCTGTTTCCTCATGCTGCAGTGTGGCTTTAATCTCGTACGGGAAACTTGCATATTCAATGATTGGTTCTTCTGTTTTTAGGAATCCACCTTCTGAGAATGCATATTCCTTGTGTTTGATATCCTTAAACTCTGGTTCAGTCATCAAGGGAAGTAGAGACTTACCGTTATGCGGGTATGGATATTCGGATAGACCACACAACTTGAAGATCGTTGCACCAAGATCAACCGCCTCCGTTAACTGCTCAATTGTTCTTCCTGGAACAATACCAGGACCTGAAACAACAAGAGGCTCATGAACCAAAGAGTCACTAAGTCCGCTTGGCCACTTTTCAACAAGCCCATAATCACCCAAATATTCACCATGATCAGTGAAGAAGAATGTGTAAGTGTTATCATCGAGACCTTTGGATTCCAATTTATTCATAATCCTTCCCAATTGAGAATCCACTCTAGAGATCATTCCATAGTATGTAGCAGAAAGCTCTGCCCATGTTTCATCAGTTGCTCTCTTAGTGTCGTACTCGCGTCTGATTCTGTCCATGTACTTTGGTTCATACCCAGTTTTATCCTTTGGATCCAATGGCTTGGGCATTGTAGAACGATCATACATGCTGAAGAATGGTTCTTCAACTGCAAATGGAACGTGTGGGAAAAGTAATGGCAAAAGTAAGACCCAAGGTTTGTCCTTTGGTGCATCTTCCAGCCACACCTCTGCACTGCAAATTGCAGCTTCATCATAGTCCACAACGGTGATATCACCACGAGAGCCCTTGTAGAATAATCTTCCCCATAGATCGACAAGTTTAGGAATCGTATTATCATCATCTCCAGCCTTGAGCTTTTTAGACTTCATGAATGGGATGTCTTCAGGTTCAACAATGAATCCGTATTCGTCAACGGATGTTTCTGCGACTCCTTCACCAAAGAGATCACCACGTGGGGCAAGGAAGGCAATGTGATAACCAGCTTCCTTAAGAGTCTTGAACAAGTTTGCTTCATGTGACTGTAAAAGAGAGTTCAAACCCCTGTGACCATCAACATGGGTATACTTGGAGGTGAAGATTGAACAACGACTCTGAGAACAGACAGAGTGCTGAAGGAAACAGTTTGTGAACTTGGCACCACCAGCTGCGAGTTTGTCAATGTTTGGAGTCTTGATCAGATCATTACCGAATGCACCAACACAGTCATAACGAAGCTGATCTGGCATAAACAAGACGATGTTTGGACGCTTTTTTTGTGTATCTGTCATTGTTAAAGGGATTGGGACGATCGTGGAGAGACGATAATCTTCCCTGGGAAAGGGCGTGTAAGCCCCGATATTTAAAGGCAAAAACTCCAATCAGAACAGGGCCATTTCTCCACTTGAGTCACAACACCGAAAGCGATAATGCGGAGAGTCGGAGACGACAGGGGGGGGGCCCGGATGAGACAAACCGTTGGTAAAGGGCTCGTTTACAGTTTACGCCACATTTGAGCACAGCGGAGTCGCTTACGTAACAACCAGAAGTCCTACAGGGAGAGTTGGCGGGAATTGGTTGGGGAGCTGGTGGGGGAAGAAGTGGTGAAATGTTCAAAAAAGCAATTAAAAGGCTCAAGAGCCTAATAGTCGAACCCGTGGTCCCATTGTTTTGATGTAAACCCCAGTTGTGGGGGGCCCTTTCCACGGTTTAGGTTCTCAGGACTGTGGTTACAAGTTACAAGCGCCACACAATGGGAAGAGCCATACTACGCTGCCGGCTCCGACAATGATGTGGTAGTATAGTCAAGTTACCATCGTACCACAATTTTAAAGAACACAACAATACTGAATACACATCCACCAATGGAAACTGTTTAAAGAAAGCCGAAGGAAACAAAAGTTCGTTGGGGCCGGGAGGAGAGAGACACATGAACCTGCAGCATCTTGGATCCGTATCCCTTTGGAAAATATCCCCTCTTTTCTTGGAGAAGTTGTTGGTCACGCAACATTATTCTGGAACCAATCACATTAAAGAACTTACTTGGCCAGTAGCATAATAGGCTAAAAGGCTATAGAATTGCGCTTGGCTCGAGGGAATCTGTGTGCGGGGGACAGTATAGCGGCGGATCTTTCTCGGGATCTCAATTACTTTCCCCTGCAATGGTCATCCGCCACCACAATTACACACAAACGTCCTTGTTCAAGAAAAATGACAAGTGCCGAATGATCTTCCCACGCCTCGAGAAATGTTATATGCGATCTGTCAAGGGGAGGGGGCTCATGTTGCATATATAGGCCCGCCTCCAGACCCACACTTGAGGAACCTTATTGTTCTCAGCTCCTAAGCCATCATGTCCGCACCCCAGAAGTCTTGGTATTACGTACCAGCCTTTGCATCTCTCTATGAGGAGTACAACTGGACTCTCATTCTCACAACTACCATTCTCTTTTCGTGTACCTTCACCTGGGGTTTCGACAACCAAGGTTATGCCACCATTCAAGCAATGGACTCCTTTTTGGAGACTTTTGGTGAATACAATGAAACAACGGGAAAATATGCTATTCCAACAAAGTTCTTGTCTTACTTGAATTCGTTTCAATATATCACTTTCGCTTTGGGTGTTATTCTTGGATCACTTGTCTCCGGTAAGTTCGGCCGTAAATGGGCCCTACGCATAATGTGTGTCGTCTGTATCGTCTCATCAATCATCACAATCACATCAAAAACACGCGGTCAGATTCTTGCCGGAAGAATGGTTTCATACATCTATATTGGGTTTGAAGCAGCAACAGTCCCGGTTTTCAACTCAGAGATTGTCCCTGTTCGTTCAAGAGGTTTCATTGTCGGTGCCATGCAGCTTGCCATCAGTTTCGGTGGTCTTATTATCCACATCATCGCAAATGCAACTTCAACCATTCAAGGTGATAACGCATGGAGAATCCCTGTTGGGTTGTTCTTTATTTTCCCTTCTATCGTTCTTGTCCTTGTGAACTTTGTTCCAGAGTCTCCAAGATGGTTGTTAATCAAGGGAAAAACAACAGAGAGCATGGAAGCTTTAAACAGCTACCGCAAAGGGAAGTTCACACAAGATCAGATTGATGCAGAGTTTGCAGAAATGGAGAATGGTATTACTCTTACAAACTCCTTGCATTCTACTTACAAGGAATTGTTCATGGGATCTAACTTGAGGAGAACACTTATTGGTATGGGCGTCAACAGTTTCCAACAGCTTACTGGACAAGCTTTCATTTCACAATACGGAACTATTTACATCGCCTCTCTGGACTATCTTAATGCCTTTAAGATGACAATTGGAACTTCGAGTCTTCGGTTGTTTCCATTGGTGGAACGTTCTTTGGTATGATGCTCACGGATAAGATTGGAAGAAAGATCATCTTGGAAATCGGTACGGTACTCCAGATCATTGGTCTTTTCATGATGGGAGGTTTGGGTGTTCAGAGTCCAGTTTCTATCCCACATAAGGTTGGTATAGTTTCCACAATGTTTATTTACAGTGCCGGTTTTGCATTTGGTTGGGCTCCAATGACTTATGTGGTGATGACTGAAGTTCCTTCCCTTAGACTTAGGGATAAGACACAGATGGTGGGCTTTGTGACCCAAGTTATCTTGACTTTTGTTGTTGCCTTTTCACTACCATACCTCCTAAATGCCGGTTATGCAAACTTGCAGAGTAAGGTGGGATTTATCTACGGTGTCTTTGCGGTCATGTCCATGGTCTTCATCATCTTCTGGGTTCCAGAGTGTAAGGGTAAGACACTTGAGGAAGTGGACTACATGTTTGAGAATGGCGTTCCTGTGAAGAACTTTGGTAAGTATCAGATTGACAAACAAGCCTTTGACCTGTATCGTCAAGAACGTGCCATGGAGCAGGTTACTTCATTGGCCCGCAAAGGCAGTAACACGAGTAAAGGATCTGAAGAAGTTATTGACTACACCAAGTTATAGAGCTCCCCATAAGGAACTCTTCCTTTTTGTATTTATAGACATTGAATGTTAGGCATCTGATTTTTTAATGATCTGTATAAGTTATAAGGGCCCCATAATCTCCTGATCACTAGCTATTTGCCCATGAGGTCAGTGTAGGCAAACAGTTGTAAGCGCTTAACCCATAAGGGTAGAACCCCTCGTCTTAGCCTTGGGAACAAGGGATGACTGCATGACTCTAGACCGAATCAACCATACCAATTGTTGGGATCCCCAGCCAAGCCCTTGAGAAGTTGAAGAATGGTTGGGAGATACTAAGCCAAGGAATCTAGAGCCTATGAGGATAAAGGTCTTTCCCCGCTAAGAATGGAAGGTGGATGCTTCCCAATGGTCACAGGTCACAGGGGTCTTATGCTGCAGGCAAGCGGGGATCCCTGCATTATCTGATGAGAAAGGTCACCTGTCGCTTAGTTTTCCATAAAACTTCTTTGCAATTGGAAAGAAGTTATGTGACTTACAGCTGATCACATAACGTCGCCGATCCGAGCACCTCCGCTAAGGCGGACAGAGCACAAAACTCTAAATCTTTCGAGAATTCCGAGATGTCCACAGCGCCGCCACAATAGTGGAGAAGTCAATGTAATGACGGACTGTGCCAAATGCCCAATAATTATCATCCGTGCCCATGGAGTAAGCTTATAAGAGCCCTGGTGGGGCCACCAATCGGCCTCATGGGGTGCCCTTCATCTTTAACGTCACACAATCATGACTGAATCTCATAACAACTGGTTATACATACCGGCATTTTCGTCTTTGCACAAAGAATACAATTGGAATCTTGCACTTACAACAGCTATCCTGTTTGCATGTTCCTTTACTTGGGGGTTTGACAACCAAGGCTATGCCACTATCCAAGCAATGAACTCTTTCCTCGAGGCATTTGGTGAATACAACGAGTCTACCGGGAAATATGCCATCCCAACCAAGTTTTTGTCATACCTGAATTCGTTTCAATATATCACTTTCGCTTTGGGTGTTATTCTTGGATCACTGGTTTCTGGAAGGTTTGGCCGTAAATGGGCTATGAGAGTGATGTGTCTGGTTTGTATTGTCTCAACAATCATCACCATCACTTCCAAAAGTCGTGGTCAGATTCTTGCTGGAAGAATGGTTTCGTATATCTACATTGGATTTGAAGCTGCAATTGTCCCAGTTTTCAATTCGGAGATTGTTCCTATACGTTCAAGAGGCTTCATTGTTGGTGCTATGCAACTTGCCATTGGTTTTGGTGGATTGATCATTCACATTATTGCTAATGCCACAGCCGACTTTAAAGGTTCAAGTGCATGGAGAATCCCCGTGGGTTTATTCTTTGTCTTCCCATCAATTGTGGTGGTGATAATTAACTTTGTTCCTGAATCGCCAAGATGGTTGTTAACTAAAGGAAGAGATGATGAGAGTCTGGATGCTTTGACTCAGTACAGAAAGGGAAAGTTCACCAACAAGCAAATTCAGGAGGAATTCTTGGAAATGAAGAACGGTGTTTCCATTATTGGTTCTTTGAACTCTTCTTACAGTGAACTGGTGAAGGGTGCTAACCTGAGAAGAACTCTTATCTGTGTCGGGGTGAACGTCTTCCAACAAGTCACTGGCCAGGCATTCATCTCACAGTATGGAACAATCTTTATTGCTTCTCTGAATTCTTTAAACGCCTTTAAGATGACAATTGGAACATCTGTTGTTGCTATTGGTGCTACATTCTTTGGTATCATCCTTACAGATAAGATTGGAAGAAAGATCATCTTGGAGATTGGCACGGTGATCCAGATAATTGGCCTTTTCCTTATGGGAGGACTTGGAGTCCAGAACCCAGTTTCAATGTCTCATAAGGTTGGTATTGTGTCTACTATGTTTATTTACAGTGCCGGTTTTTCATTTGGTTGGGCTCCAATGACCTATGTGGTGATGACTGAGGTTCCTTCTCTAAGACTCAGAGATAAGACACAGATGGTCGGGTTTGTCACGCAGGTTGTGTTAACTTTCATTGTCGCTTTCACACTTCCATACCTTCTTAATGCTGACTATGCAAATCTTCAAAGTAAGGTTGGTTTCATTTATGGTGTATTTGCTGTGCTCTCTCTGGTATTTATCGTATTCTGGATCCCTGAGTGCAAGGGAAGATCTCTTGAAGAGGTGGACTTCATGTTTGAAAATGGTGTTCCAGTGAGAAAATTCACTTCTTACCACATTAACAAAGAGGAGTTTACTATCTACCAACAAACTCAGGAGATTGATCAGAGAGTTGATAGTGTTAGTAAAGGCTCCAACGAGAGGGTGGAGTCCGTTGAAGCTGCATAGCGCTGACCATACTAACATCGCATTACCTCATGTCCCTCCGTTCCTGTTGGTAATAAGTTTTTATTTAAGGCCATAAGCCATATATACCATTAATTGAAATATTTCTGGTTTTTCAACTGCCAAATCGTTGGTACTGACGAAAATACACCTGTATAACACCAGCGTACACTTATCATAGTCACGTGCAAATCACGTGCCCTCCGGATCACGAACCCGCGAATTGAAACGCTGCAAAAAAACCGCCCGTCGGGTCAGAGACAACAGGCAAACAAAATACCCATAAAGCCCATATAACCCGGTGTATTTTGGGTCCTACCATCCCTTTTTTTCATATTCAAAATGGGCGCATCAGCATCAAAGCCAACAGAGACCAAGGTCTTCACCCCAAAGACAAAGATTGACATCGGGCCAGCTCTAGTCGGTCAACTGGAGCAGTCGATCGAGACTGACTACGCCCGTTCCCAATACACAGAGAAGGCCTTCGAGGCTGAAGTGAGCAAGAAGCTCGATCTCCTCTCAAAGGAATCCTCCCAAAAGTTTGAAAAGACCTTGAAGTCAGTCATCCTCACACAAGACACAGAAAAGGACAAGTCTCTCTCAAGCAAGGCATTTGATGAGAAGCTCTCAAAGCTCCAGCAGGATTTGGAAAAAAGAGAGAACAAGTTTGTCAAGGTCCCAGAAGCCGTTACTAAATCTAAGACTCAGATCGTTGAATGTTTGATCAAGAACAAAGATAAACCATTGAACTGTTGGGATGAGGTGAAGAACTTTGAGAAGCTGGTGAACCAGATCTAGAACGACCCCATACATGACGAAAATTTGACATATTCTACATTTCACGCGTACTTTTTCCTTACAGTAAAGACAAATAGATGCATTTGATAATTTAGATGCAGCACTTTATTCGAGACCGAAACCCTTGTAGATGAGAATCAAAGCGCTGTCACTCTCACCACCACCAGCCAAGCTCTCGATTCTCTCCTTGTCAACAATCGACACCTTATCGTCGTTGAATCTCCACCACTTGTTGTCGTTGTATTTGTCCTTAACAAATGCTTGATAATGACCAGAGTCAGCAGAAGAACCCTGGTGTGTAATGACAGCGTTCAAAGTGTACAATGAAGATGGGTTCTCACCTTGCTCGAGAGCCTCTGGGAACTTGGACTTGAACTGCTCGATAAACTTCTTGAACTGCTTCTCTTCAAACTCATCCTCTTCTCTTGGAAGGATGTTCTTCTTTTGTTTCTTGAACTCACGTTCCTCGTTTTGCTGAAGCTTCTCGACAGATCTCAATTCGTCTCTAACTTTGATCTTAGAGTCACGGTACTCCTCATCAAGCAAATCAGCCAGATCAAGCTGGAATGGGAATTGAACTTTTCTCAAAATCTTAGACTTCTTGTTTGTAGATCTTTTCCAGAAGAATCTCACAAACTGAACGGTCAAGATAGATGGCAATTTTGTGATCTTCTTGTTGATTTCATAAGTACAGTTCTTGTTAAGGTTCTCACTGTGCTTCTCAACCGTCTCATTAAGAGACTCAATGATTCCATTCTTCATGAAGTTTGTGGTTCCAGTAATGTGACACTGAAGCTTTAGGTCCTCCTCAACCTTTTCCTGTACATCAGTTTCATCCTCCTGGTTCTTGATCTCAGATTTGAAACGGACTGCGAACTTTTGTACAAAGTCCTCTCCCAAAACGGTCTTCAATGAGAGAAGCAGTTGTGTGAAAACTTCTTCGGCATCCTGTTGCTTTGGTCTTCCCATGTCATCACGCTCGCCAAACTGTGGGTATTTATATCTCAAACTGGTAATCAATGTGCTTGGAACAACGTCTTCGGTCTTCTTATCAGTGAGCTCTTTGAACACTCTCTTCAACTGAAGTACCAAATGCTCATCAGTTCCAATCTCACCAACCTTATCACTGGCCTCCAATGCATTTCTCAATTCACTAATACTGTACAATGCTTGAATAGATGAGTTCAAATAGCAGGTGTTACCCAAGTTCTCCAAACCAACAGGGTCTGTGGAGTACTTCTGGAGAGAGGACTCGTTGAGATCCTCGAGGAACACAGTTTTCTCCTTTGGTGCAGTTGGAAGATTAAGCTCTGGGGATCCAATAACCATGATCATCTGATTTGGCTTGAGATTGAGGGATTCAACAAGAGCATCATCCTTCAATTGGCCAGACTTGAGTAATACCTTCTGTCTCTCAATTGGGATGAGGGTAGCAGCCTGGATTTTCTCCTTAAAGGTTAAACCTGTGTCTGAAGGACTCACCTCAACAGGGTAAGTCTTACCAGAATTCTTGATATTGACAGTGAATGTGGACATGTCAACCGAAGTCTATATGCTGCAATGTGTTGATCTCTTCTAACTGGTTGATGGGTGGCGATACGCCACTCCAAAAAAACAAAAACACGATCCCGCATGCAGCTATCGTGGTGTAAGGATGTTTTGGTACGGGCCGCAGAGTACGTCATACGTGAGCAACACGTTTTCTACATTGATTGAGTGTCATAAAAGGCCGTTAATTATAATAATCATCTGTAAATCAAGCATATGAGACAAACTTTTGAATTTTATCTAGCGCTGTCTGGACATTTCTCGAGTGTGGAGCGAACGAACTGAGCATTGTGATATATCTCTCGTACTGAATGCGGGCGTGGTCATGAGTGTATTCATCATCGAGGTAGAGTTCTTCCTTTGATACTTTCATAATCAACTGCTGAACGATAGCAATGTTAACAAAGGCATTGGCGGTATTGGAATAGAAGAAACAGTTCTGGAAGTGTTCAGGCGTGAGGTGGCTCATGAACGCTGAGTTGAACTGCTGAATTGTGAGGTTGATGTGTTTGAAGATAAGCTTGAACTTTGTGTAATGATCATCACTTAGACCTTCACTCTCAATGAACGAATCAAGTACCCTTCTGAATATTAGGAATCGCAAGAGATAATATGACAAGTTCAAAGAAGCCGTGGACATGGTGCCAGCAATGATTCTAACGTCTTTGATCTGTGTAGGCAAACTGGCATACCATTTGCTCAAGTTAGCAAGTAGTGAGTCTGACTTTTCAATAAGGATATCAAAATCATCAAACTTCAAGGATTTCAGATTGTAAATCTCGCTCAGTGCATCATTGACGTAATATGAAAGATGGACCATCTTCACAAAGACAAGGTTACCAAACAACAGCATCTCAGCTTCCATCGGGTCCTTCTTGGTTCTTCCATGATTCAGAACATACTTCTCTCCATCCAGCCTTTCAATGAACACCTCCTCGTATTCTTCAACTTGGAAGTCCTCTGATCTTAACTCATTCAATAGCCAATTATCAGGACTAACTCTCGAAGGTCTGAACTCCATAAGAGCAAACATCTTGTCCATTAGGATCACAGACCATGTAAGGATCTTACGCACCTTGCGCTCCCAGCTTGGAATGGTCACCCAGTCATCACTGTTATAGTTCAATCCAAGTTCCTCACATATCGTTATAAGCTGACTCATCTTCTTCCAATAATCGTTCGGCCTGAACAAGTCGTTATCAGCAGCCTGGAAGTTGTAGTGTATAAGAAGAATAAGTCCCTGGCACGTGGAAAATTTTGGAGGCAAGTTGATCAAATTCTCAGAATATAGAACAAGAACAAGTCTTTCAAGCTTCTCAATGTTTGGTTTTGGCATATTACAGAGCTTGGGGTCTGTATGCCACCAGTTGATGGCATGGAGATATACCATGGAGAGTAACAAGGGGTCAAATTCTCTGTGGGTTCTCGAGTACTTTTCAAGGAAAACAGGTTGAGAAACAACTGGAATCAGCGGATGTACCTGCTTGAAGTACAAGTTCAAGAGTGTCAGTCCATGTGGATACACCATCTTCTCAATTTCATCGACTTGTGTGTATGCCAGGTTGATGAATTCTTCCTTGTCATTAACAATCTTGAATATGACATCATCGTTGATCTTGCGGAGCTTTGAGGTTTGATCAAGCTTTAACTGTTCTCTGCTCAATACATCCGAAGGCGAGTTACCCGCAGAATATGAAGATTCATTCTGATCATCAAAGATGAGTAATTGCTTCTCAAAACTAGACGAAGGTCCGAGGAACTTGGAAGATTTTGGACCTTGCAGCGACAAGGTTTTTTTCATGATCGTTGGACCCTGGTAATTGTCATAGTCTCTGATTGGAATCGTTGTTCTGATCTTGATGTCCGAGTTCTCAGATTCACTGAATTTACAAGGAAGGTACCTCGATGTACATTCAGTGCAAGCAGTTGATCCGGGTGGTATGATACACGAGGTCTTTCTGTGAGTACAATTATCACAGATCTTAGTGTCTTTGGCTTTGACAAAGTCTTCGGATCCCATTTCAAAAACACACTCCATCTTTCTCTTTGAACACTCCAGACAGATCTTGGAGTTTGGAGGAAGTGTACATTTGGTCTTCCTTCTTCTGCAGCCCGAACAAGGTTTCGTTCTCGTTGTCTTCCTTTGTTTCGAGATTCTGGATCTGTTGGGTTTCGTTGTAATGGCATTCTGGAGGGTGGATGAGAAGTTTTGACCAAGATTGAAACTTTGATGGTCCAAAACGCTGGGATCGAAAGGCGATTGGGCTCTCATGTCATAAGCGGAGTTTAGTTGGGGTGTGCCGAGATCGCCAAAAGTATTGGGCGTTTCGCTTGTGGAAGACATTGGGGCTGATGAGTCTGGAGTAGTTGAATCATAGCCATTGAAATCTTCAGAGAGAGGAATAGGCTGCTCCATCGGGTAGGAGAACATGTTTCGCTGGTTGTATGACTCTGCCGAGATGAGTGGGTTTGGTCGTGAGAGGGAAAAAAAAACCACGTGTGGTGTGAGTGGGTTTAAGTCTCACAAGCTGACTGGGTATATATGCACCGGAGCGCCTTCTAAGCGTGTTCTAACGGTGAACAGTGGATAGGAGCTTGCTGTTGGCTGCGGAATGTGCGGAGTACTTGTGGCCTTTGTTACTGCTTTGTAGTTGGCCTGTAAATTTAACCAAGCGTACCAATCGCCAGTTGATTGCACATCCAGGCGCGCGGTTGTGAGACTTATGCAACGAACCATCTTTGCCCTTGGCCCGCCAAGTTGTAGGCAGCTTGAGACTTAGCAACCCCGAGTCAGGTCTCCTGTGTGTGTATTCTATGCCTGATCCTTTCAAAGATTAGAGATTAGATATTAATCCTAAAAATAAGTGGACGGCCTCGTCGGGCTGAAGTTCTCGTCTGCTGGAAGTCTCCGATCCCTCTCCCGATGCGTCCGGACTTCACACGACTGCTCCCCCCCCCCCCCCCCCCCCCCA
>JAKTSI010000010.1:0-253950 GCA_030580135.1 Petasospora easanensis | reverse complement strand
AATGATACTCGCTTTGGGTGTGAGTGGTCCAGGGTTCAATTCCCTGCTCTCCCCTGTTTTTTTTGAAAGATTGAGAGGGGCCAGGGTCTAATTTTTGGTTCCAGGGGAAAATATGGGCCTGGATGATGATATTTTTGCTAAGAAGGAGCCAATTAAAGAGGGTTTAGGGGGAATTATGGCTAATTTATGGTTTCTGGAGCGAGTTCACAGTTTTCGAGTTGGCGTGGGTTCGATTTTGCGAAAAGGTGCTAAAAAAAACTTTATGAATATTCATAGTGGCTATACAAAAATTGGTCTGAAGTGAGCAGGAGGTTGGAGGAGAAAAATAGCAAAAGTTGGATATTTTTCATCGGGAAACACAAAAGTTCTGGGCGGTATAAGATTGGGCAAAACCAAAAGAGGAAATAAGCGCGAAATTTGTATGGCAAAATTTGAGTTCACAGCTGGGGAGGGTGGTCTAGGCGATGGGAGTGTGATACTCGCTTTGGGTGTGAGTGGCCCAGGGTTCAATTCCCTGCTCTCCCCTATTTTTTTTAAAAGATTGAAACAGGCCAGGGCCTATTTTTTGGCTCCACCGTAAAATACAGGGATTGTTTAGAAGATCTCCGTCAAATTTGGGCCAATTAAAGAGAATTTAGGAAGCATTATGGCTAATTTATGATTTCTGGGGCGAGTTTACAGTTTTTGAGTTGGCGTGGGTTCGATTTTGCGAAAAGGTGCAAAAAAAACTTTATGGATATTCATAGTGGCAATACAAAAATTGGTCCGAAGTGAGCAGGAGGTTGGAGGAGAAAAATAGCAAAGGATGGATATCTTTTATCGGGAAACACAAAAGTTCTGGGAGGTATAAGAATTAGCAAAATCAAAAGAGGTAAGCGCGAATTTTGTATGGGCGCTTTTCTTCAGAAGTTCAGAAGTTCAGAAGTTCAGGCTTCAGCAGCTCGTTTTTCAGCAGTGGAGTGCAATCTAGGGTCTGCTGGATAGTGGATACATCGATTTTTTTTAACAGGATCAGGAGAGTGTGGTCTATAAGATACTCCTGAGTCCTGAGTCCTAGGTGACTAGGTCTTATTATCTTAGCCTGCATATTTGTAGTATTGTAGCACGAAAAACTACATATCACCCACCCCGCTGCATGCCCAACATTGATTACATATAAGTGCGACGACTGGCTATGAATCAGCTGTACCCGCTGTGCTTCTTTTTTTTTTAATGCATGCGATGCACATACGATATGATCGAATATTTCGCTTAACCAGGTCAATTTACGGTGATACATACTCATTCGATGAGAAGCAATCAAAACCAAATACGTTCTATCATACAAAAAGTATACACTCAATCAGAAGCCAAATGGATTATCAGCAGTAGCCTTATTGAGGTCAGCCTTTGCACCACCAAAAGATGAACCACTGTTACCAAATCCAAATCCAGTTGGTTGAGCCTCCAAAGGCTGAACTGGTTGTTGACCAAACGTTGCTTGTGGCATCTGCTGGCCGAATGTTGCTTGTGGAATCTGCTGGCCGAATGTTGCTTGTGGCATCTGTTGACTAAATGTAGCTTGTGGCATCTGTTGACCAAAGGTTGGCTGTGGCATTTGTTGACCAAAAGCTCCTTGTGGCATTTGCTGGTTAAATGTTTGCTGTGGAACAGACCCATAAGCTTGTTGTGCCTGGTAACCTGTGTTAAATGGCTGTTGGAATGCTGACTGGGAAATGGAGGCTGATTGGAAGGAGTTTGCAAGACCGTTCATTTGTTGATTGAAACCAATCTGTCCTGATGTACCAAGTGCCGGTGTGCTGTTGAACCCTGTTGGGTTAACACCGAATTGTGGGGCTGACTGTTGTGGGAAACCAACCGGTTGGGCTGGGATGGAACCAAATGACGTCTGTGGCAAACCACCAGTTGGCTGGGTTGGGAACACAGATTGCTGAATACCACCATTGAAACCTGTAGACATTGGATTCAAACCACCTGTAAAGCTGGTGGCCAATGGGTTCAAAGTGCCGGTACGCTGACCCACAATCGGTTGCCCAAACGAAGTGGCAGGCATGACAGATGGTACTGTACCAAATGATGTAGCAGGAACTCCAAATGTAGTGGCAGGAAGACCAAATGTAGTGTTAGGCATACCAAGAGATGTCTGAGGGAAACCACCAGTTCTTTGAAGTTGCATTGGCTGGAGGCCACCAGTCTTCTGTAGTGGAACAAGGCCACCGGTCTTCTGGAGTGGGATTAGACCACCGGTTGGCATAGACGTGAAACCACCAGTTTTTTGAAGAGGAACCAAGCCACCGGTCTTCTGCAATGGCATCATTCCGGCAGAAATCACACCAGTTTGCTGAACTGGAAGATAGACAAAACCACCTGTAGCAAGAGGAAGCAAGTTGCCACCACCAGTCTTGAATGGATCCAATGGAACGCCAGTTGGCTGAGCAGTCATTTCACCGGTCTTTGCAGTTTCCAATGGTTTGGAAGGAGTTGGCGCATATGTTTGAGATTTTATAGAAGATGACGTCTTTGTTGGTTCCAATGGCTTCAAGTTGACCAAGTCTTGCATGGAGCCGGTAAACTGTTGAGTTTGGAGGCCATTTGGCTTGGTTGAAGTAGATGCAGTGTTAGCAGCTGGCTTGACAGTCCATGCATCGTCATCAGCCGCAGTAGGAGTGCTCTTAGTTGGAGATGGCAAAGAACCAGTGACCTGATTGGATGAACCAGTACGGTTAACCTTCAAGGCACCACCTTGTTCAGAGAAGAGACCACCGTTAGCAGCAGCAGGCTCCTTTGGTGTACGACCGAACTTTTCATCAATGTGTCTGGTGACTCTGATGATGTCACCCTCACGCAAACCCAATGTTCTCAAGACAGAAGCATCAATTGACTCCAAAATTGACGGATCAATTTGCTCGTTAGAAAAGTTATTGCTGTATCTCTGGCATTGGTTAACATCAACTCCTGCTTCCAAGAAGAACTCAAACCAATCATAACCTTCAGCTTTTGAAACAGAAGCTGGGATATCTCTGCGTGTAGAAGCCTCTGAATCAGGTCTTTGTGGCTTTGTTGGAGGTGTTTCAGCCAATTTACGTTTGATGTCATCCAACTCCTTGAGTTTCCGTTTTGCCTCATCAAGTTCTCTGTGAAGACGATCTCTCTCTTCTCTGTCCATTTCACGCTCTCTTCTCTCCAATTCACGCTCTTTTCTTTCACGTTCACGTTCGAGAGCTTCACGCTCACGCTCTCTTCTTTCTCTTTCTCTCTGTCTGTCCAGATCTTCCATTTCTCTCTCTCTTTCTTCTCTCTCTCTTCTCTTACGATCTCTTTCCCTTCTCTCTCTTCTCTCCCTATCCTCTCTATCAGCAGAGCCTCCCGAAGAACCCTTGGATTTGCTCTTAGTGTTCTTGTAAGCTTCCAATGACATACCAGTTACACGTTCGACGTACTCCAAATCAGTAAGGGATAACTTTGGAGCAGCAACACCGATCTTGACACCGTTAGTCTTATGCAAGTGGATCTTACCATCAACAACACCTAGGAATTCAGCTTCAACCTTGAATGTACCAGATCTATCTTCCCATGTTCTGACACGAGATGATTTAGGCATTGCAAGCTTCTTCGACTCCGCTTCCTTCTGTTTCTTAGGAGACTCCTTCAAATTATCCTTGGACTTCGATCTTCCCAGCTTGAACTTAGAGCCCAAGGAGGACAGGGTACTCTGTGATTCAATTGGCTCAACAAACTGTGCCGGAACAACACCAGTGTTTCCAGATTTGTTCTGTATCAACCACCAATCCTTGGACTTTGTATCATTCACGATGGTAACAGTCTCACCTTCTCTGACAGTGAGTTCATCAGCACCTTCAGCCTCAAATGAATAAAGAATCTTAGCTTGCTTCTTACCAGATCCCTTAGAGGACGATGCAGCCTTCACTTCCCTCAATTCCGAAGAAGATACAGAGCCCTTCAATTCTCCGAGAACAGTAAGAATCTCAGAGGCAACCTCCTTAGTGCCAGTGTGGATCTCAAGAGAGTACAATGGATTCTTGAACTCCATAAATACATGCTTCTTCTCGGAGGAGAAGGATAACAAATCCTTGGCCTTCCACTGTTGAGGTGTTCCCCCATTCACGGAATCTGGAGAGAAGTAAATGTTTCCATTTCCAATAGCAAACATGGCTTTCTTCTTCTTTCTCCCGTCAACTTCGCTGACAGACCACGTGTAAAGTTGATCATCTTCCTCCTCATCATAATGACGGTCATCATAGTGGGAACCACGACGAGATTGGGAGATAGAACCGCTGCGGGACTCATTTGGTCTGGTTGGCTTTGGCGGAGGAGCTTCATCGTAGTCGTCATATGTGTTGCGGCGAGAAGTATTACGTGAGTAATCACCGGACTCTGGTCTTGGCTTCGAAGGTAGAGCAGGTGGAGTATCGTCTTCCTCATCATCATAACGAGAAGCGGAGGAGTATGAGCCCTGTCTCCCAGTTTCACCATCAGCCTGAACTTGTGCTGTAGATGCAGCAAGCGATGGGTGTGTTGGAGGAGGCAGAATTCCAACTGGGGCGGCAGGTGGAGGAGCAGACGTGGTTCCAGTTCTCATTTCAATGTAGTTTGCAGGAACAAAACCAAACTCTGAGCCATTCTTGGACACAAGAATCCAGTCCGGATCCTTGGCGTCGAACACCTCAAAGGAGTCGCCCTCTTTGAATGAAACTTCTTCTTCAGTCTGGCGATCGTAGTCATACAATGCAGCGGCTGAGCCAATGGCATTTGCAGGCTCAATATAGTTGGAAGGCACTAAGCCAACAGGCTCATCAACGTCTGAGCCGACAACTCGCTTCTTTACTGTCCACCAATCATCCACGTCCGACTTTTCAAGGAGATAAAGGATATCATCCTCATCAATGGCAAGTTCCTGCTCCGACTGTGGCACATAGGCATATATAGCCTTGTAAATACCCAGGAAAGACATTGCTAGGAATAGACTCCGGTCTGTGGTTTGATGTTTAGGGGTTGTAAAGCTCTGAATGACCACTGAGATCGAAATCTCCCGCGCCCTTTAATTTCCGAGAACTCCAAACAGCCGTGGCTGACACGTAATCAGATGGCAGCAACAAACAACTTCGCGGGGTTTCGCGAATTCTGGTTTGGCCACGTTTGGCTGCTCGTATGCCTCGTGGCGCGGCGCTTTTTCTATCGCCAGACGTCAAGGACCAGCCTTCCGACCCAACGTCACTTGCCTCCCCAACACACAGCGCTTCAACGCAAAGTACATGCTAAGGGCCTTCTCTCGTCTTAATATGTCGAACCAGATTGCCCCTAAACCATCCATGTTTTCGTTGGCCTCTGCCCATGGCCCGGTTCCAGTTTCGGCCGGACCAAAGGTCTCGGGTACCGCCATTAATAGAAGCTCAAGACCATGTTCCAACTGCACCTGTTCTCCAGGCCTGTTATCTCGCCAGAACAGAAGAAAGTCTCTCTTTATGCAACAGTTTACTCGCAAGAGATCATCTCAGGGCGGCGCTTCCTCTCCAAGAAGATCCATGTCTCAGGATTCTATCTACTCCAGTGACAGTTTGTGCACTACTAAGAATGTTAACACCACCAAGAGATTAGAGTCTCTTAGACTCAAGATGAAGGAGCACGAGTTGGCTGCATACATCGTTCCATCTGAGGATGAACATAACTCTGAGTATGTCTCTTCTGCTGACCAGAGAAGAGCTTTCATTTCTGGCTTCACTGGATCTGCCGGTATTGCTGTTATTACTAGAGACTTGCTCAACTTCAACGACATCCCAGAGGGCAAAAGTGCCTTGAGTACTGACGGCAGATACTTCAACCAGGCTGGTCAGGAGTTGGATTACAACTGGGTTTTGTTGAAGCAAGGCGCTAAGGGTGAACCAACTTGGCAAGAGTGGGTAATCAACGAAGCTATTGAACAGTCCCTTGGATTGGGAAACAAGGTTGTTAAGATTGGTATTGATCCAAAGGTTATTAGCTACAAGTCTGTTTTGGCCTTTGAGAACACCATCAAGGTTAAAATTGAAGAATCTGGTGGTAGCGCCAAGGTTGAGCTTGTTGCCGTTAAGCAAAACTTGGTGGACCAGATTTGGCCAGAGTTTGAGGAAATGCCTAAGAGACCTACTAATGATTTGACTTTGTTGACTAAGGAGTTCAGTGGTGAAGAGTTCAAGAGCAAGCATTCTAAGTTGCTCACTGAATTAGAAAAGCACAACTCCAGTTCTATTTTGATATCTGCTTTGGATGAGATTGCTTGGTTCTTGAATTTGAGAGGTACCGATATTGAGTACAACCCTGTTTTCTTCTCCTATGTAATTGTCAATGGTGAGGAGGTCACACTTTTCACCAACAACACTTACTCCGAAGTTATTGCTGGCTATTTCAAAGAGAATAAGATCACTGTCCACCCATACGAATCCATTTGGAAGGAACTCTCTACAACTACAAACATTCTTAAGGAATCTGCTTCTACTATTTCTATTCCAGAGACTGCATCTTGGGAGATTGTACGTAACTTGAACAACTGTAAGTTCAAACAGATCCATTCTCCTATTGACTTCTTCAAGGCCATCAAAAACGAAACAGAGATTTCTGGTTTCGAAAAAGCCCAAACCAAGGACGCCACTGCCATTACCAAATATTTTGCTTGGCTAGAGGATACTTTAATCAAAGGTGATAAGTTGATTGATGAGTACGTTGCCGGTGAAAAGCTCGTTTCCTTTAGAAAGGAAGAGGAGAACTACACTGGTAACTCTTTTGAAACCATCAGCGCCACTGGTGCTAATGCTGCTGTCATCCACTACGCTCCTGCAAAAGATAGCTGTTCCATGATTGACCCGTCTAAGATTTACTTGTGTGATACCGGCTCCCAGTTTAAAGAAGGTACCACTGATATTACCAGAACACTGCATTTCACTACTCCAACTCAGGAGGAAATTGACAACTATACTTATGTTCTCAAGGGTAACTTGGCAATCGAGAGATTGGTTTTCCCTGAAGGCACAAATGGTTACATGATTGATGTTCTTGCTAGACAATTCTTGTGGTCCCAAGGTCTTGATTATAGACACGGTACAGGCCATGGAGTTGGTTCTTTCTTAAATGTCCACGAAGGTCCTATTGGTATTTCTTTCAAGCCTGGTCTCATGAACTTCCCATTGGAGAAGGGAAATGTTATCACAAATGAGCCTGGTTTCTATGAGGATGGCAAATATGGTATTAGAATTGAGAACGATATGCTTGTCGAGTCTACTGATTTGAAGTTTGGCGATAAGGCATTCCTCAAGTTTAGGAACTTGACTTTGGTTCCTTACTGCAAGAAGTTGATTAATGTCAATTTGTTGAACGAGGAGGAAAAGAAGGCCGTGAACTCTCACCACAAAAAGTCTTGGGACTTGTTGAGTGGAAACTTGGAGAAGGATTCTATTGCCTACAAGTGGTTGAAGAGAGAGACATCCCCATTGTGAGTGGACTCTAACGTTGCCTTTGTTATTCATTCTGTTTGAATTTATTAAGTTATAAAGACCCATTATTTATCTCTCTTTTTTTATTGAGGTCCTTTTTATTACATCGAGCGCTCAAGTGTAGTCAGATCTTGTTGTCATGGTTGGCATGCAAATAATGAAGGCTCCTGGTTCCTATGCTGGAAGAGTACGCATAAGAAGTGAAGTCAAATTAGACAGTGTATTCCAAGAGATCTCTCTCCAATTGAACTCTAAACTGTTCACTCTTCTTCACTATCCTCGAATGATCAGAGTCAAGGTCTTTCAAAAGCATGGTGTTCATCTTTGATGAGCTCATTACCGACAAAATCGAGTCCATGTCACTTCGAAGTTTAGCCTCTCTTTCTCTTGACCTGTTCAATTGGATCTTCATGAAATCATTCTTATTCTGCTGATCATGGAGCTGGTTTTCAAAGAACTTGTTCATGTTGGTGATCTGTGCAATAATCTTATCTTTATCCGCCGCTTCATTCAAAGATTCTGTAAGTGCATCAATCTCCTTTTGCATTTGCATGAGCTGCTCTTGATTAAGCATCTTGACCTCTTCAGAGATGTTCACCTTCGCATTAAGCTTAATGTTCTTAACCAATGATGCGTAACGGAGTGTGCTCATTGTCTCATCATAATCACATGGAGAGATACAGGCAACCATCACTGTTTTACTGTTACCACCAAGCGACTCCTTCAAAAGCCATGTCAAAGTTGATTCTCTATATGGTGGTTTACCTCCTTCACTAAGTGCTCGGAAAGTACGACCCAAGGTCGTCAAACTTGTGTTGATCTTACTTCCTTCTTTCAAACGGATTCCAGTTGCACCAGTTGCAGTTGCGCGCTCTGACCCAGCAAGATCCACAAGCCTTAGACAAGAATTAGTTTCTCTTATGAAGTCTTTGTTGATATCAAATTCTGTGATTCTGATTGTGATACTGAAGACTGCATGGGAGCGTGAACTTGTGTCATTCATTTTTGTAGCTGCAGTGGTTCTCTGAGCGTTTCCTTTCTTCATGTACTTGTCAAAATCTTCTATGGTGTTGATGTTATGCTCTGTGAGGTTCTCCACGTACGGACCAGTTGTTGGATCTTCACGAACTTTGAGACTGTTCTTTGTCTCTGAATCAGCTAGTAAATCTCTGACTTGCTCGTTGTAGATCTCAAAATAAGAGACACGAATCTGTGCTCTGTAGTGCTCTTCCAGAGATGAGCAGGCATCAAATAGCTCAGAGCAGCAGCGAGGTATGATTCCCATTTCCTCTCCGGCACCCATCATCGTGTAAGATTTACCAGATCCAGTCTGGCCATACGCAAAGATGCAGGTGTTGTATCCATTCAAAGTGTGCTCCAACATCTCATGACCAATAATCTGATAGACATCACTCTGGGACATGAAGTTTGGACTGTCCGCATCTGTACTCCATAAAGAGTCATCAAACTGGAACTGCTTCTCATCATCGTTTCTTGCAGATTTTGAAGGACTTGAAGAAACCTGTGGTGATGGATTGCGGATGGTTGTGCTTCCATTAGACATGTCGACAAGAACTGGCAAGTCCTGCTGAATCTCTCGTTGAATACGGGGACGTGAACGAACGAATACTTTCACATTCGAAGGCGTTGATTGCGATGTGGTGGGCGTCGATTTGGACTTAGGGGTGCTGGGAATGTCACTCTTCGATGAGCCAGGACGTGATGATTTTGCCTTCACCATTGTCAGATATGTGAGTTATAAGTGGAATATGATTGTTTAAAGGAAAAGATGTGCTTCCGCCAGGCTGATAATGTGTGTGGTTGAGAGGAGATTCGTTTGTTTACCTTTTCTGTTTACCATCAGCCCGCGAAAAGATCAATGTCTCGCCTCGGCATCATCCTTTCTATTCGAACGAGAGACAAAGGAGGCAACACAGAAATGGAGAGTTTTGACGCTGAAGAGCCTTACAAACAATTGCATTATGGCGATCATAAGCGCCAAGTGGTTTCAATCTATGATTACATACCGCCATTTGTGGATATGCACAAACTTGCTCCGCTTATCTTCATCCACGGGGGAGCTTGGAGAGATCCAACAAACACAGATAGAGACGCCGATGCCTTTTCAAAGAACTTAAACAAGACAATACCACTTTGCTCCACTGACTATCGACTCAGCGAAGAAGTCAAACATCCAGGCTTTGTTGAGGATGTGACCGATGCCACCAAGCTCTGCATCAAGCAACTCGCAGCTAACAAGATTTCATTCATCGGACACAGCGTGGGTGCAACACTTGCCATTCAATGCATTAATTCTCTTGATACCAGCGTGGTTATTGATAAAGTTTTTCTTGTGGATGGAATTTATGACTTGGATGAGCTTGTAAAGGAGTACCCAGATTACAAGTTCTTCGTTGACGATGCACACGATGACTACAGTGACCTCAAGCTTTCACTTGACAAGTTGAAACATGCTGAAGTCCATATACTCCATAGTTATGAGGATGAACTATTGAGTCTTGGGCAGACCACATGGCTTCAAAAACAGCTTCAAGACGCTGGTATTGCCTACCACCTTTATATCGGCCACTGGGGTAAACATAACGACGTATATGTTAATCCCGAGCTCGCAGAGTACGTAAACAGACACTATTGTTAATACAAGAAACCATGATATCAATAACTCCTACGTAAATGATTCAAAACATAAATCGTCCAATAGTTTTAACCGGTCTTGAATACCAGGAATGCGTAGGCGCCGATATAGAAGTAGATGAAGTGGTCCAGTTCATGTGTTACGTAGGAACCAAAGCTCTTCCCCACAATAACCTGCCATGTATGACCAAACTGTGTGTCGAGTTCCTTCTTGATGAACTGGGCCATGTCCTTTTCCATTGTGTTGTTTTGGAGAGACTTTGCAGCGAGCTCAAGGATAGCATCCTTGAGTTCGGCGTTGGACAAGTCCTGTGCCTTAATGATTACTGATCCGCAAGATTAGTCAAAGTACTTGCTGTAAAAAGAGAACGACTCACCTTTGTCTTCAATAGCCATTGTGCCTTTGGTGGTATCTGTGGTGATATCGCCACTGGATCGATGTGTTTTGGTCAAATGTTTGTTTTGGCCTTTTCGCGTCCTCATCAGAGATTCCGCAGTGACAGCCAGCCTTCAGCCAGTACTTTTTGTGGGGGATAGAGAAGCCAAGGCATTCATAAACAGAGTCCATTCCAATCACATACACAATTGTCCCTATCAAGCCTAACTATTATACTCTTTGAACACCAGGACTAGGCCACAGCACATAGAGTTCAGGCACGCATTACACTGGCACACACGTTTCCATCCCGGCGGCAATATGGATGAAGACAACAACCCATTCGCAGGCAGTGGTGTTTGGGGAGGTGACTGGAGCGAGAACTCTCCATCAACCTACACAGGGTTCAACAGCGTCTACGGCTATGTTTCAACCTCTGCGCCAGCAGTACCAGAAACTTCGATAGCAACCTCAGAAACGCAGTCCTCAGCGCCTGAAGGGGAGGCACCAGACGAAGACTCAGAGCCAGAAGAGGAAGAACATCACCACGTTGGTGGAGATGCTTCTGATGAGAGTGACATGGAAGAGATCGAAGTGGCAACTTCCCGCCATGAACCAATGAAAGAGAGTCATTACAACGAGTATATCGCCATCGTTAACTACGGAAACATACGAGATCATGGCCAATCAGCAGTCGCCTACACAATACAATACAATAACATCCAAGTCATGCGTCGATACTCGGATTTTGACTCATTGAGACGTTCACTTATCCGCCTCTTCCCCACAATCATAATCCCACCCATTCCAGAGAAGCATAGCGTTGTGAAATACCTCGTGAATCCACTAAATGCTAAAAACGACCTTCGCGTCATTGAGAAACGTACCAGACTACTCACAGTATTTCTTCAAAGATGTATGGATTTCCCACAAGTAAGAGAACATTACGTATGGAGGAAATTTTTGGATCCAAGTACAGAATGGTCGGATGTCCTCAAGAACCCACCAGTTAGCATCATTCCACAGTCTAACCTCCTTGCGCCTCCGTTAGACCCAACCAAGCCAAGTCCATTGCATCTTCTACTTCCAATTCCTCATTCTTCATCATTAAACAACTTCAAGCCACGAGAAGAGGATAAAGTTGTGGATAAGGAGTTCACAGACTACGAGCAGATTTTCAAGATCTACAAGAATCAGACTTCCAACATGGAGAAGACAGTAAAACGTCAGAAGCGTCACTTCAAAGGACTTGTAAAGGACTTGGGCGAGCTAGGTGCATACTATAATGCATTCAGTCTTGAGGATACATTCAATCTTTCCATCGGAATTGAGAGAACTGGTCAAGCCATCGATATCAATTTCATCAACTCCGAGGCATTTGCATTCAAGATAATGAGCGTTTTGCAAGAACCAGTTACTGAGATTCAAAGGACCTCCGGAATTGCCCTTGGAATCCTTCATTTTAGACGATTGAAAGAGGTGCAGTTGTTCATCATCGAGACAACAATCAAGAGACGCAAGCGTCGCATTGAAGTACTGAAGTCCGCCCAGGAGCAGGTTGAGAGACTCTCACAAGTTCTGAGACGCAATGCTGAACAGTCTCCAACTATTGCTGATGCTGTGAGGAGGTTGGATCAAGGTGAGTCTGTTCAGAAAGTTTCCAGCCCATGGCTGAGACTGTTTCATGCGGGTGGAAGCGGTCCAGGCTCTGGTAATGGAACCGATGATATCACACTGATGAATGAGACTGAGCGTGAACAGGAGATTGAGAAGCTCCAGAGCGAGCTTGGAAAGCTGGAGGATTGTCATAAAGTCATCTTGAAGGATATGAAAGAGGTAAATTCCGCAATTAAGGAGAATTGTGACGAATGTGTGGCTTATTTCCAGAAGAAGTGGAAAGAAATCATGTTGGAGTACACTGAATCTGTCCTTATCTGGTTGAAAGATAACCTGAAAGCATGGGAAGATGCGAAACAAGCAGTGGAAGGGATGGAAATTCCAACTGCTGGATTGGACGCATGAATTGTCATATTGAAAGCATTCAAGAAGGGTCCATTCCAAGATTGTAATGAATTCTAAGCATAGCTTATAATATATGAATAACTTCATTTTACCCGATTCACCATAATAGAGTCTTACTCGCTATAATTGTAATGAATGATAAGCGACTGGATCAAGTCCTGGAACGGAGGTTGCGGACGACGTCATGTACAACTTAAAACACACTTTTAAACCCGAGATAAAACAAAAAACTACAATCAGCAAGTAAAATAACAATCGTAATTACAGTTGACTGCTATTCTTCAAAATTTGTTTCTCGGTGATAATCATGTTTAAACGTTTAGATCGGCGTTAGCTTCTCCAACTGGTATCTCCGCCGAGCTCCGAAGTCCGGAGTCTGGGGGAAAACCGCTGTAACATGGTGTCATCTCCCAAAGCTGGTGGAGAGATCAGTAGGAGTTAACGGGTTTCTAGAAAGAGCAATGGTAGACACGTATTCTCGAGCGAGTAACACCGTTCCGAAGAATCATTGTGGCCTCCCAATTGGATCTCGGAAGCTACCTATAAAAGGGCTCGCTTCTGCTCGATCAATACAGTGAACTCGTCGGTGCTAAAGATTCTAATTCCACACACACACACACACACACACACACACACACACACACACACACAAATATATACAATGGCAAAGTTCTTTATTACTGGCGGATCTGGATTTATTGGATCTGAAGTTATCAAAGCATTGGTCGCTTCAGATCACTCCGTCGTTGCTCTTGCAAGATCTACTGCCTCTGTTGACAAGGTGAGAGCACTTGGTGCTGAGCCATTGCGTGGAGACCTAACAGATCTCGAAATCCTAAAGAAAGGCGCCAAAGAGTCTGATGGTGTTTTGCACTTGGGTTTCATTCACGATTTCGGTGATTTCCAGAAGTCTCTTGATGTTGACTTGGAAGCAGTTAAAGCGTTTGAGAAGGCTTTAGCTGGCACTAACAAGGTGTTCATCTATACCAATGGATTGTTGGGTCTGGCAACTCCACTTGGAGTTGAAGGAAAAGATGAATCACAAAACGGTGAAATTGGTCCTGGTATGGGTCAGAGAGTTGCAAATGAGATGTATGCCCGCCACTTGAAGGACAAGGGCATAAGAGCGATGGTTGTTAGATTGGCACCTACTGTTCACGGTGAAGGAGATCCACAGTTCATGGCACACTTCTCAACGATTTTCAAAAACTTGGGATACTCCGCTTATGTGGGTGAAGGTATGAATGTCTGGTCCGCAGTTCACAGACTTGATGCCGCAAAGTTGTATGTTCTGGCAGCAGAGAAGGGAAGTGCCGGTGATGCATTCCATGCATCTGCAGAAACCGTCCCCTTCAAGGATATTGCTGTGACTTTCGCTAAGAAGTATGGTTACGACGTGAAGTCTCTTAGTGAACAAGAGTTAGGTCCTTTTGGTTTCTTAGGTCGCTTCATGGCTTCTAATACACCAGTCAAGAGTGAATTCACCAAGAAGAAACTGGGCTGGGTTCCTTCTCATGAAGGATTGCTTGAGGATATCACAAATCACTACTGAATTTTGAAGACATCTGTGGACTAGCTTATATATGACTTCATTTCCGAATTACACAAGTTCCAAACCGACATGAATCACGTAGTGTAACCACTCATTCGACGATGACCTCAAGCATCTTATCACAGCTCATGGAGTCTCCAGAACTAATATCAGTAATAGTAGCACCTTGTAATGGTGTAACTCCGGTCTCCAGGCCAACAAGACGGATCTCTGTCTCAAAAACTGCACCAGCGTCAGCCTTTAAGTGGACTTCATTGTCAAGAGCAAGCAATCCAACTGGCCTCAGACGGGACATAGAATAGTTACGTATCACAGTAGCTGTAGGCAAGACAAGTGACTTGATCTTAGGTAGTTGTGGAACATACCCATCGTTACCGCCGTTGAACACCATCACGAGGTTCCGTGGTTTACGGGTAATGTTATGTATTTGCAGAGTCATTGTGAATGGGATACCCAGTGTGACTGATTTCTTACCAATAAATTTGACAATGATAGAATTGGGCAGCGTAGACTGGGGATTCATTGACGAATTGGGCGATGTTGGACCCTTAGGTGGAAGCATAGGTTGTTTTGAGGCAGAGAAGGGAGATATGAAGTCAATGGTAGTTAGAAGCTTTGTTTGTATCATGTGGTTCTCACAGGAGTAAGATATTGTGATAAGTGATTTGAAGTTGATAGGTTCATGAGACTCAAGAAGGAATGTGAATGAATAAAAGTCATCCTTCGTCAGGACAATTGGGAAGTTATGCGAGAACTTCTTCTGTGTAGTCCTTTGGAATCCATGTTCCAGACCCTCAAGAATTGTTATAGAGCCAAGCTCTTTTGCCTTGGATGAAGCTTCAAGATCAATTGTAGAAAGCAGAGTTGATTTTGAGATACGAACATTTCTGACTCTTAGGTTGAGCAGTCTGATGATTGGAATTGTCACTGCATGCTTGAGTGCCCTTGCCGACAATGGTTCCAGAGAGTGCTCATATTCTTTCTCAGGCTCTGGAACAATGTCAACCTTATTATCTTTGATCAATGTGTCTGATAGAATGGATTTTGCAGTTCCACCAATAGGGGCCAGACCACTTAATAAGTTCCTTCTGTCAACGGGATACCCGCTGCGCACAGTCCTCACAATATTCTCCTTCACATCTTCTTTCTTTGAAGACACTCTGCCCTCCACTTCAATCTCAACACATGGTTCATCAATCTTGATCTTGGGAAAAGGGATCATGGCTGAGAATTTGTAGATCATGCCTTCCTCATCCTCATACGCTTTCGTAACCGCTGTGGACGGGACATGTACTCTTTGGTTCTCAACGCCAATAAGTGATAAATTCACATTCAGATTGTTCAGGGCCTCTGTAACTGACAGTGGAATATAGACGAATCCGCTCAATGTTGAATCAAAGAATGCCAGCTTCTGAAGCTCGGATGATCGTAGTGTGACAATGGCATCCTTAAAGGACGGGAATGCGTCGCTTTCAAGGCTTGTAATAAATATTTCCAGTCCAGGGAGATCCATTACAGGAAGTATAATAAGACTGAAACGAGCAAATGATAATGATCGACGATTGGAAATTGTTGATAAACTGTCCTCCGCATTTGAACAGCGGACCAGCTTTAAACCCGCCTTTCTGGATCCTGCCATCCTGGATCGCGAATTCCCGATTCGGAATATTTCCGTATTGAGGATTTAATACAACAGCGCGCACTAAGCCCGCTGCCCAGGGGCCAGACCACAAGGAAAGATTTCTTGAAGCTCTAATCTAGTTCTAAAGTCTGAAGAGTTATGAGTGTATCTAAAATTATGTCATTAATCATGGGCCATGGGCCTATAAGATGAGACCTTATACAAATGCTCAATGCTTTTCATTCCATTGTTCATAAGGGATGGCGTTGCCATTAGCCATGACCGCCATCTTATCACTCCACTCCGAGAGTTCAACCATTCTTCCTTTCCATCTCAAAACGTCCAATTCACTTGCTTTTTCTTGACCTTCTGACTCAATAATTCTCAAAACAACTTTGTGAATGGCAACCACAAGTTCGTTATCCTTCATGATCCTTTCTAAAGAGTCCTTCAACCCATCGATTTCAACACCTTCAGGGATTCTCTTCAACACAGACCCATCAAACAATGTACCGGTATGCTGTAACAACGACTTAATGAAATTTGGTTTGGAAATACCATTGTCCAAAAACATGTCCCACAACTTTTGATCATTATGGGTACGGGCAAACTCAATGGCCATCTCTGGGTTGTCCAATTTGTCAATGATCAAGTACATGGCTTCTGATGTTTTTCCAACTCGTCCAAGAAGATAAACAAGTTCTGGATACAATCCCCGCTCACCTGTGATTTCCAAAGCCATACTCATATCATAATGCTGAGCTTTCTTCAAGTATGGAAGAAGCTGTGTTGGAGCAAACTCAGCAAAGAGTCCCATGAGTTCCGTCTCAAAAGGCTCTGCCATGAATGCGTCAACCGAGGCAATGCGCTGCAAATAGAGGAACGACACCAGACGCAGCGAGGATTCGTTGAGAAGAGGAATTAATCTGTCTGGAAGGATCGTGTGACGTTCGTCAACCAAAATAGTAAGAATTGGCGAGAGCTTCTCTGAAACAAGATCAAGTGGTGCCTCCTTGAGTTCCACTTGGGATATTGTGAATTTGATGATGGTTGGAATCTGATTGATGAAGTGAGATACGAGACGATGTCTCGAAAGAAGTGTGATTGTTTCTGGATCCTCCAGGTAAATGAAGTGTTTCACTGCCTTGACTGGGAATTCAGTCTGGAGGTAGGAGTTGGCAAGTGCTCTCCGTAGTATTGGGAGATCAGGCTCCACTTCCAGTTTCTGCTCAATGAGCTCTTGAATGTGCTCATAGTCATAGTATATTGGATCCCAGAACGTAAGATAATGGAAGAACTTCTCGCTGTCTTCATTAAGGAAGTATTCAAGACATCTGTCATATATGTCTGAAGGAAGCTCCACGGGACCGGTGGTTGGTAAGATCGCCGCTAAGTAGTCAATTTTCTTTGCATGAATAAAGATCCAAGACCACTGTTCCCATTTCTCCAAAAGGAATTCACTTTGCTCACACTTGTCGAAAACATCTCTTAGGAATCTGGCGGCCTGTTGCCAGTTGTCATCATCCAAATACACCTGAACTTGCTTGATACCAACGTTGCAACGTTCTTCTTTGGAAATCAAATGTTCACTCATTTCCCATGCTTGTAAATAGCGACGTCTCTCCATGTACCAATTGTACCTTCCCATGAGGTCAAATTCTTCAGCAATGATTCCATCAGTAGAACAGACAATAAAGTATTTGGTTCTTCCACCAATATACTGGCCCATGTGGATGTCATTAACACGGATTTGTTCGTATTTTCTTAGACCAATGACATCGTCACTTGTCTCTTCACGTGTCACTGAGTTGATGATTCGAAGTTCTGGAGACTCAGTAATCCTTCCTGCTGAATTCACAGTGAGAATGATGAGATCATCTTTTAAAGATGCAATCCCAGCGATGAGACCTTCTGGAATCTTCATGGTAAATTCAACAGTGACATGGGCTTCTGCAACTGGTTTACTGAATGTACTCATCGCTGAACTCAATCTGAAGTTAGCTTCATTAGTAGTCTCCAAACCTTCATCACACTTGATCAGCCAGATGTGGTCACACCATCCAACGAGCATACGATCGTGTTCTGGGAAACACACTCTTGGCCAGCACACTTCTGCTGGATATTCGGAACCTGGAGGTCTCTGAATCTTGAAAACCACCGACTCGCTCCTTAGATCGAAGAATGTGATTCCATCTTCACTGAACCAAATAAGAACATTACCGATAAGCTCCATCTTGACAATGGATCCACTGTCTTGGGCAAGAGTCCTTTCATTTCGTGTTCCGAGCCAGTTCGTGTTGCTGATAACAACCTTACCCGCTTTCGTTCCATAAATGAACGACTTAGTAACTTTGTAATCTCTGTTAAGCACCACAGAATATATTGGTGTCTTCAAATCGTATGCTGCTGTGGAGGCTGCATTGTGGAGTTCGTCCAGATTGGCAACAAGGACAGTACCGTCCATGGAAGCGGCTGCGACATAGTGGCCATCACAGTGAATTGAGAGAATTGGCGACTTCCGTGATCTAATGGCTCCAAGAGGCTGTAATGAGGTATCAGTGACATTTAGGAGACCAGATGACGTTCCAAAACAGAAGCAAGTTTCGTTGATGGAGATGGCTGATACAAGCTCTCGATTGAAGAAAGTCTTGGGTAGTTGTGTAAGCCGCGTGTATTTAAGCGCAGGCGGATCTTCATCTTCATCTTCATCTTCATCTTCTTCCTCATCAGAAGAGTCGTCCGATTCATCCGATTCGTCATTATCTTCTTCTGTTGATGTCTTGCCATCGAGTTCTTGATTGTGTTCATGATCATCCATCATCTTCGGCACAGAGCCATTCTCCAGATCCGAATCACTTCGTACCTCCTCAGAAGTACTTAGTGAACTCATTGTAAACGACAACGCCTCAGTTTTATCACGGCGGCTGGGAGATAAGTCGTACATTCTTCAGATGGGGAAGCTGCCAACCAGCAATTCTAGCACTCACCGCGAAGATCCGTGGCCGCGAACGTCTTAACAAACCCTGACACCACACATTGTACGCGCCAGGCAAAAAAAACCTGGCGCCACCGCATTTGTCAACAGCAAAAGATTCTGCGGGGCTCCAAACATGACGCGCTTAAGGGTTCCCCTACACCCTTTTGCCCACATGAAGATTCTCACAGCTCAACGTTCCATGAGGGTGTTTCCCCCTATGGTCGTTGGCCTTGCATCTACACTGGCCCGCAGAAGATTTCTGAGTAACGCGCCCTTGTTGATGAGCCGTGCCGTTCCTCTCCAGGCCACCCGTGCACTTTCTCCTACACAAGCCACACGGCCATTCTCGTTCACAGCCATTCCAAAGATCATTGCCAAAAGTGCTAGAATCCCAGCCACGATTGGTGGTGGTCTGGCTGCAGCTGGAAGTTATGTTGCATACAAGGTGGAGGAGGCTTCTAACTTCACACAAGATAAGCTCAGTCAGCTAAAAGATTTGGGTAACAATGTTGCCGATTTCTTTGGTAACATAAATCTTGGTGGTGGTGGATCTGTTGCATCAGGGGAGGCATCATCAGGAGGAAATGGATCACCAAATGGAGACAATGCTACAGCAGTTGGAACTGCAGCTGCCATTGCTAGCACCCTTGATGAAGAGGAGGAGGAGGAGAAGGAGAAGCTCATTGATCAAGAGGAAGAGGAAGAAGAAGAGGAAGATACCACAGATGATCAGATGCTCAATCTTACACGCCAAATGATTGAGATCCGCTCTCTGCTACAGGAGATCGATAGATCATCAGACACATTGAAGCTCCCATCGATTGTTGTTATTGGCTCTCAGTCTTCTGGTAAATCATCTGTTCTTGAGTCTATTGTTGGTCAGGAGTTCCTTCCAAAGGGCTCCAACATGGTCACTCGTCGTCCTATTGAGCTCACATTGGTCAACACTCCGGGAACAGCTGCTGAGACAGCAGACTTCCCAGCTCTCAAGATGTACAACCTTACAGACTTCCATGAAGTTCAGAAGATCTTGTTCGACTTGAACATGGCAGTCCCAGAGGCAGATGCTATCTCTGCAGATCCAATTCAGCTCACAATTAGATCGCCATCTATCCCAGATTTATCTCTTGTTGATCTTCCTGGATACATCCAAGTTGAAGCCGCTGATCAACCACCTGTACTAAAACAGAAGATCAGAGAAGTTTGTGACAGATACCTAGAGTCTCCAAATGTGATTCTTGCTATTTCTTCAGCTGATGTTGATTTGGCCAACAGTGCTGCACTCAGAGCTTCAAAGCTTGCTGACCCAAAGGGAGAGCGTACCATCGGTGTTATTACAAAGCTGGACTTGGTTGAACCAGCAACCGCAAGAGATATTTTGCTCAACAGAAAGTACCCTCTTAAGATGGGATACGTTGGTGTTATCACAAAGGCTCCTACTAAATCACTGTTCCGCAAGGCTACTGGACACGACGCCTTTGTTGCACAGCAGAACTTCGAGTACACATACTTGAGGTCCAACAAGCAAGAATTCAGTGACTGCAACGTTTCTACAAGAACATTGAAGAAGAAGTTGATCAGGGTTCTTGAACGTACAATGTCTATGTCTCTCGCCCCAACATCTGCACTTGTTCAACAGGAGCTTGACGAAACCGCTTACAAGTTCAAGGTTGAGTTCAACGACCGTCATCTCACACCAAAGACTTACCTTGCTGAGAACGTTGATGCCCTCAAGCTTGCAATCAAGGAGTTTAATGAACACTTTGGCCGTTCAGAATTGAAGTCTATTCTTAGAGCTGAATTGGATCAGAAAGTTCTTGACTTACTTGCTGCTCGTTACTGGAACAAGATGAATGATGGATATGCCGATACAAAGCTTTTGATTAAGAACTTGGAGGACTTGAACCAGATGAACAAAGAAGATCCATACTGGCTCAAGAAGCTTGATCTGGCCACTTCTTCTCTTACCAAGCTTGGTGTTGGTCGTCTCTCGACGTCTCTTATTGCTAACGCTATCATTTCTGAGGTTGATAACATTGTCGACCAGACACAGCTTAAGAACCATCCTTTGGCAAAGGAAGCTGTTAAGGAGGCTGCCCAGTCCGTTTTGAATGCTCGTTATGCCTCAACTGCTGATCAGGTGGAGAACTGCATCAAGCCATACAAATATGAAGTTGATGTTGAGGATCGTGAATGGAACGTTTCCCGTGAACATTCGATCCACTTGGTGAAGCAGGAGTTGACACAGGTGAGTGACGCTTTCTCCGCTTTGAAATCCTCGATTGGTGGACGCAAGCTATCACAGGTGATGACATACTTGGAAGAAGGTGGAAAGTTGAATGAAGAGACAGTTGGATTTTCTCAGGTGCTACTCAACCGTGGTAAAGAGGCCATTTTCCTTAGGGATCGTCAAACCATCCTAAATCTGAGATTAAAAGCACTCAAATCAAACGGTTGTAAGGGCAAAGAGAACAAGTACAAATGCCCCGAGGTGTTCTTGAACGTTGTCAACGAGAAACTCACCACTACTGCTGTCTTGTTCTTGAATGTTGAGCTTCTGACTGATTTCTTTTACAAATTCCCTCGTGAACTCGACGCCAAGTTGACACAGAACTTGAGTGAAGACCAGGTTGAACAGTTCGCCAAGGAGGATCCAAAGGTGAAGAGACACATTGAATTACAACAACGTAAGGAGCTTCTTGAACTTGTATTACAGAAGATCGATGGAATTTTGGCCTTCCAGAGGAACAAGGCTGCTATGACCTCGAAGAGCAGATGAGCTTTTTTTTTTATAATTTTGGGTTTTTTATGTCTAATGACTTTGATTGTTTATGGGATGGTGTTTGCTTTTATCAATCTCGATACATAATGCTTTTATATGACTTGTACATGCACGACTGCTTACTTCAGCTAAAAGAGCACGTTGTAATTGGTATGGGGACACACATTGAATTGGTAAGGGACACACTCCACGATATGGCCATTTGCCCTGATTTGGTCGCGTGTAATATATCCGCCAGAAACGAAGAAGGTAACACAGTCCATTCTCAGGCATTAGAAAAGCACAATGGCAGATACACATCTCTCGCCTGGCGAAGAGCAAAAGTTGAATGAGTTCCAAGAGATCACTGCGTTCCCTGAAGATCAATACGATAAAGTGGTGGCGTTGCTACGGAACAACTACTGGAACCTTGAAGTCGCCCTTTCAAAGTACTTTGATGGTCGCCTTGACGAAGAAGCTGCTAGGGAGCCACTCATAGAAACACCTGTACCCCCAACTCCACCTTTGGCACCAAGACCTGAGCAACATGAAAGATTGGCGTTTGGAGATTTTGTCGATCCGCATGGGGTTCATGGATTCATGTTGCCACAACTTCCTCTGGTAAGACCAATTTCTAACAGATGGAGAACACATCCTGGATTGGCACGTGATAACAACGATCATTTTGGATTTGGAACAATCACACAATCACCTATTCTGTTCCTTCTACTCTTCATCCCTCGCACGTTGACTTTCCTTCTCTCTGGATTGGGATTCTTGTTCAACCTTTTCTTCCCACCTTCACCTAATGGCATGCCTGTGGCGCCAACATTGGAGAGATTCAGTCCTATTGAATACTTTGAGGAAACTACACAGGATAAGTGCACTATTGACTTATACAAGGGCGATTTCAACGAATTGTTCGAACAAGCGAAGAAGGAGTCCAAGTTTATCTTACTCGTCATCATCAATTCGAATGAAGCATCGAGCACATTTATCAAGCAGGTTTTGAATCACGAACGTGCAAAGACATTGATTACAGATGAAGAGGTGCTTGTGTACATTGCAAATGCTGCTGAGCCACAGGGATTTGAAATTGCACGCAGTATGAGGACACGCGTTACACCATCAGCCTACCTCCTTGCCAACGTCGCTTCAGGACAAAGCGGTGTTTCATCTATGTCGATGTGTGCTAGAGTTCCAACCAAATCATTGAATTCGTTTGTTGCAAGAGTCAGATTGGAGGCTGAGAGATACAAGCCTGAACTGATCACGAAGCGTGTTGAGCAGGAGGAGCTGGAGTACGCCAGAAAGATAAGAGAGATGCAGGACCGTGCTTATGCGGAGAGTTTAATCGCTGATAAGATTAAGAAAGAACAGAAGGATAAAGAGGAACAGGAGCAGAAAGAGAAAGAAGAGAAGAAAAAATGGACCGAGGTTCAACGGAAGTTATTCTACACTTCACTTGTGGGGAAGTTTGAAGGATTGGAAGGACTTCAAAAGGGCGAGTACACTACTATTAGATTCAAACTTCCATCTGGAGAAGGTGTCACCCAAAGATTCAAAGCAGATCACTCGTTGTTTGACGTTTATTCGTTTATTGATTTGAAGTTGTATCTGAAGAAGCTGGAGGAAGCTGGAGAGAAATTGGAACAGACCGAGAAGACTGTTGATGACGAGTATAAACATGTATTCGGGTTTGAACTCACATCTCCTTTCCCAAAGTATACTGTTCCAGTTGATAAAAAGAAGCCGCTGAGGGAAGTGAACCAGCTTTGGCCAAATGGAAGTGTTATGTTGGAATACCTTGATGACTCTGAAGATGAAGAAGAGTCCGAATGAAATAGAGCTACAAAGCCTGAATTTAATGCAAAGATATGACTTGATTCTAACAGAGAGGTTTATGTACATGGAGGTTTTAGCATATAGTGTATGGAGACGATATTGTATGCTTAATAGGAGTATCTGAAGTTTGGGTTCTCCAAGTCAGTCATGTCTCTGAACTCATAGTTTGGCGGCATTGTGATTGGTTGAAGTTTGTCCTTCTTTTGGTTCTCCCACTTGGAGATCAGTCCCACAAGACCTGCCAATGGGATGGAAGCAATGGAAGTACAGATCAAGACGATCTTGGCGGTGGTGTAATCTGGAGACTCTTCAGCTCTGAACAACTGTGGCCCAATGAGTGAACCAATGGAGAAGGCAATCATTGTAAGAGCATTTCTTGCAATCTTCTTCGTGTGACCAGCAGTGTTAGCGCTGTTCCAGGAGTAAAGAAGTGCAATAACACCAGTGGCTCCCATGTTCATGTAAATTGCAATCAAGTTGGCAACACGACTGGAACTCTTGAGGAGAATAACGTAACCTGCAATAGCCGGAAGACACATAACCATAAAGATGATAGTTCTGTGTCCTACCTTGGAACAGATGTATGTCTCAGACAAGATAGCGATGATCATCGCAGCACCAACTGGCATTTGTGCCAATGAAGAGACTTCAGAAGAGAAACCGAAGGAGTTAATGATTGAAACAGACCAGGTACCAAGAGCACCTGTTGAGATCATAGAAACGACTGTGAGAATAAAGAGTGGCCAAGTGTGCTTATCATAGAGGAGAAGCTCTTTGATCTGATGAATCTTGAACTTCTTACTTTCTGTACCAGTCTGGTTTCCTCTAATGTGTTCCAACACAATCAACTTCTCCTCCTCTGTTAAGAAAGAGGCACTTGTAGGGTTGTTTGGAAGGGTGAAATACATGAAAATTCCAAAGAACACGGTCATAATACCAAGAACGAGGAAGAAGATCTGCCATGACTCAATGCTTGCGTGAACATGTTGAAAGGCGAATGCAAGCAATCCTCCAACAATAGTACTGAGACCCGCAAAGGAAACCCAGATTCCTGTTCTCTGCAAGTTCTCAGTCTTATTCCAGTACATAGAGGAGATGATGATCAAACCCGGAGACAAGGAGGCTTCAAAGATACCGAGCAAGGTTCTGATCACCATCAGACTTGCGTACGAAGTACAGGCGGCATGACATGCAACCACGATACCCCAACAGATGATACACCCAGACAAAAACTTTGATGTTGGAAGAACCTGAAGCAAATAGGATGCAATAGGTTCAGCAAAAATGTAGGATCCATAGAACATTGTACCCAAGTTAGCAAACCCATTTGGGTGATTTGTCAAGTGGGTTTTGATTCCCAACACAGAAGCCAAATTGAGAGAGTTTTTGTCGATGAATTGAAGAAAATAGGCACCACACATAACTGTCATTATTCTAATATCGATTTTTCTAGCCAATGATGGTGGGTATTTGTGCTCACTGTCTGTTTGCTCATGAAGAACCCCGTCGGTCTTACGGAGGAACTCCATAGCTTCATCCCTGTCCTTATCGTTTAGTGTAGTCTCTTCCGAACGAAATCCCTCATCTTCTAGGACTTTTGAGTGCATATCCACTTCCTCCTTTGTTGTAGGATCGAAGTCCACCATGATTGAATGTGACTGTGGAGGCCCGCGTAGTGATTGGTAAAACGAGAGTTGACGATGCGGGTGTCTGAAAGGGGCAGAGAAAGCGAAGAGAAGACTCTCCAGTTAATGAAGTATTAAACGAGAGACGAATGGAACTCCTTGACTGTTCTGAAAGACCTTTAGAGGAACAAATTGAGCGCAAGCTTGAGATTATTTGCCGTACGTAGGTCCACCAGCCAAAGCTAAAAAAAAAAAAAAAAAAAAAAAAAAAAAAAAAAAAAAAGAGGCACATGCATCTTCACGCGTTTGCATCTTCACAGTTGCGAGTCTTTCCGCTACAAGCACAGTCCAGATCATTTGAGAAACTACACGTGACATTTAGAAGTCTCCAAATACAAAATTATACTACCAATGTGCCAAATTTCTCTCTAATCCATCTCAGAGAGTGAGGTTCCCGCCTCCATTTCGGTTTTGTGGCGTTGATGGAGGGTTTCTCTCTCTAAAGCGGCTCATTTAACTGATGCTAGTGAGATATGCCCTGATTTGGATCAAGTACCTCTTATCCAGCAGTTTCATTGTCACCAACAGTAATCCTCCATGAATGAGCTAGACGCAACAGACAGCGATTGCCTGAGTCCTCCTATTACCCCTGGCAACAATGACAACAACTGCAACGAGGCCTCCTATACGAACACCCCAGTTCAGCATATCAGATCACTGCCATTTGTTACAGTGGATACACCAGGAAAACCAATATCAACAGAGGCTCAACAAGGCCAGGTCTCTCAAAGCTATGACGGGCGCCAGTTTCTATCGCTTCCCTACGCACCTCCACAGCCCCTTCTTTCCGCTACTCCCACTCTTGACAGGCCATCTACAATATCCAACGAAGAATCTGTTCCGACTAAGGGTTTCATCAATTACAAGTGCGTTCCTCAACCACAATCGGAGACTCACAGTGAGTGTTCTACAATGCCTTCTCCTATCAAAAGGAGTGGATCTCTGCTGACCACCATCTATTACTCTGCTAAGACTACTGTTGTACCAAGTGAGACACCAAGCAGATCATCTACAACCAGAACATATTATTCGGCTAAGAGCTCTTTCCCCCTGCCTGTGCGAGAAGTCCAACTGTCAAGAGCAGCTGCACTCTTTGATCAAGAATCATTTGGCGAGGATTTTGAAGATGAGCTTGGACTCCAGGAATGTATTGAAGAAGATGAAGATTCGTTATCCAATTATACGCACATACCACCGTACTTGCCAGCAGTACAACCTTTACAGGGAATGGGTCGCTCTTTAAGAGATACAGTCATGACTCGTCAGTCTTTGAGGTCTTTTCCACCTCTGGATCGAATTCAGAGTACAATGGAGAACATGTTGGTTCGTTGGGCCGCTCCTCTGTCTCTGTTTCAAGTGGAGACAATTTTGAGTGGAAGACATCAGTTTCAAAGAGAAGACATGCCTGTTTTGGAAGTGAGGAAGCCGGCAGAGAACTCTTCAACACTTCAGGAATCTCCATCTGGAACTCGAGATCCTGCTGCAGTTTGCTCTTCAGCTGCTTTACCATCTTCTGTCTTAAGTCCAGCATCAAGTTTGGGGAGTATTGAAGCTTCTCCATTTTTGGAGAGAGCTCCATCTTTGAGGCCAGCTACAGGTGTATCATCCAGGTTCCAGGAACACAACGAAGGCGAGCCAGTAAGCTCCACATTCAATACACCGGAAGGTGCATCTCTGCATACGTTGAGCGTTATATACGAGGGAGATTCTATACAAACCAGCCCTGACTATCTCTATGGCCATGCATCTCCATCACCCACAAGTTCTCTCATTCGGATATTGAATAACACAAACCAAGGTTCACTGTCTCTACAATCAGTCCCAACACCAACTGCTGATCCAGCAACTACATTAACTGCGGATGCCCAACCAATAACAGTAGAGGAGTTCCGAAACATGGTAAAAGACCAACCTGCTATCACTACAGATATGGCTGTGCCATCAACAGCAGCACGGAATCAGGCGCTTGAGCTGCAATCCAGCGATGAAGATATATTCGGATCATTCACTGAGGTCTGTGCAATATTTTTGTCCGATACATGGGCTACTTTCTGCATGTGTGGATGTTGTCAGATACTATGGGATGATGATGGTGGTCAAATGATAGACAGTTTTGGTGGAGATCCATGATACGGCCGTTCCACCGCTGGATGGAATTTATCTACGTCACAGTGCACGATTTTTCAATCTAACATGTTAAAATCGTTTTAAACAAACAAAAAAGTAGTGCAAGTTTGATTATTTGCCGGGCCGGAAGTGAAAGTGTATAAACTGTTTGAAGGATGAAAAAATCACTCGCTAGCCTCGGCGAATCTCTCAGAGATGTTAGTCATCAACTTCTCAAATTCACCCTTGATCTCTGTCTCACCTCTTGATGGCTCAAAGAACTTGGAAGAAGAGACAGAATGCTTGACATCAGAAGTCTGCTCTGCCAACTTGTTCCAGTTAGCACCGTTAGCAACAGCCTTTTGGGCCTCGTCGTGGTATCCGACAAAGGCTCTCATCATATCAAAGGTCTTCCAAATTGGACAGAATGCATCGTATGTGGAGTAACCGTTCTGCTGAAGGAAGTCCTCCTTGATCAATGTGGCGACATCCAATGTAATCTTGTCAGAGTCTGAAAGAGCAGACTTACCAACAAGCTGAACAACCTGTTCCAATTCTTCAGCCTTGGACAAGATCTCTTTGATTCTGTCTCTAAGAACTGGGAACTCTGGGTAGTTACCATCGTAGTACTTGTCCAAAACGTTAGTGTACTTGGAGTAGGAGACGGATGTGTTGATGGATGGGAAATGCTTTCTCTGGGCAAGCTTCTTGTCTAAACCCCAGAAGACTTGTGTAATACCAAGAGTGGAAGTTGTGACTGGATCAGAGAAATCACCACCGGCTGGGGAGACAGCGGCAACGATAGAAACGGAACCAATACGGTCTGGGGAACCAAGTGCGACGGCCTTACCAGCTCTCTCGTAGAAAGAGGCCAACTTGGCACCCAAGTAAGCTGGGAAACCTTGGTCAGCAGGCATCTCACCAAGACGACCGGAAATTTCTCTAAGAGCCTCAGCCCATCTCGAAGAAGAATCAGCAATCATGGAAACATTCTTACCCTGATCTCTGAAGTACTCAGCAAGGGTAATACCAGTGTAAATGGAAGCCTCTCTGGCAGCGACTGGCATGTTAGATGTGTTAGCGACAAGAGTAGTTCTCTTCATGATTGGCTCCTTACGGCCAGAAATCTCAGTGAACAACTCTGGGAACTCCATCAAGACTTCAGCCATCTCGTTACCACGCTCACCACAACCAACGTAGATAATGGCATCGGAGTTAGAGTACTTGGACAATGACTGGGAAATAACTGTCTTACCACAACCGAAAGCACCTGGAATACATGTGGTACCACCCTGGACACATGGGAAAAGGGCATCCAACACTCTCTGACCTGTAAGCAATGGGTAATCGGCAGAAAGCTTCTCTGCAACTGGTCTTGGCACACGAACTGGCCATGTGTGGAACATAGAATAGCTGTGCTTGACACCATCGAACTCAACCTCGATCAATGGCTCGTCAATGGTGTAAGATCCGGCCTCAGCCAAGTGAGTGATTGTACCTCTGGCTCTTGGTGGGAGCAAGATCTTGTGGTCGTTAAGCAAGGAGTTCTCAAAGATGGAACCAAAGATATCACCACCAGAGATGTGGTCACCAACCTTGAGGGAAGCTGGCTTGAAGTCATACTTGACCTTTCTGTCCAAGGCTGGGGCGTCGATACCTCTTGGGATGTAAATGGATTGGGACATCTCCTTAATAGCCTTAAGTGGTCTCTGAATACCATCGTAAATGGTCTCCATCAAACCTGGACCCAATTCGACAGACAATGGCTTACCGGTTCTAAGAACTGGGTCACCAACTGTGACACCGGCTGTCTCCTCGTAGACCTGAATAGTGGCTTTGTCACCTTCAATTCTGATAACTTCACCAACCAAGTTGTCGTGACCGACCTTGACCAGCTCGTACATGGCACAACCAATCATGTTTTCAGCGATAACGACTGGACCGGAAACAGAGTAAATCTGACCATACTCGGACTCAGCGTGGTCCTCGAGGGATATACGCTTGATCTCTTTGCGCGCGTTCTCAATTGCGCCAGCCTGTTTTGATCTTTGTTAGTAAGGTGTTCGGGAAACACAGCATGAGGTGGAATGGATGAGGGAAAGGACAGTAGTGCATTGTAATTGGATAGATAAAGTTTCAATTTGTCTGAATTTAGATCATTTAGAGCTCTTGCTGATTTTCTCTAATGAGGCACTCGGTATCTGTACTACCGCCCGTATCTCCATACCCCTGGTGGCAAAACATACCATTTCTAATGCTTTTGATACTGGAAAAGGATGGATAAATTGGCAATGAGTACAGGCAGTTGGATAGCAAAGGAATTGATAGTTGCCGCCTGTTCTTGTACCACCTACTTCTGAAGAAACTGGAACATGTGGGCACAGGGCTGCCTTGGAATTGATAATTGGCTGCTCAAGGCTCGTCGTTACCCAATTCGCGAAGGGGGGTCACCCTACCGAGCTGATAACGGGGTTACCCGCAGAGTTTTGTGGCTCATCGCCTGCTCTTCTGCCTCTGGACAGCTCATCTGAGAATTGGTATGTGTATTAACTGAACGATAGTAATACATAAGCATCATTCTGTATGGGAAGTAGTTTAATTGGTCCACTAGAGCCCTGCTGTCAGTCCGATGTGGGGTATGACTGTGTGAAACAAGATGCGAAAGAGCACCCCAATCCAAGTCACTCCACTGGCTTCGACGACGACGAAAAGGCCGGGGACCCGGGGGCTCTCTTAAGTCCACCAAATAGAACGAATACAACTACAATATCAATTAAATATATGACGAACATACATTCAGTTTTCTTTGCGGACAAATTTCGAGCCGACGACAATAGAACCGAACTCTCAAGCTTGCACTCAAAAATTCAATCCCAAAGCCAACGTCCAAAATATCGTTGCGTTATAATAATACCAAGATCTTCTTTGAAATAACCATTAGCGTAATCCCAATTCCAAACATAATAGCACTAGTGACAATTTGTTGAACCTCTTCTTCAATCTCTTCAGCATAGAGGCTTTAATACCAAAACCATTATTATCCTTCATAGAATCACAGTCATCTCAGTCCGCTTATTTGGATCTGGCTCTGACTTTCCGTCTCTTTCTTTTGAGTCTTCTCACTCTTTTCTTTCTCCACTTAGCACGCATTTCTGAAGCAGATGTTAGTAAACCTTGTACCAAACTTGGGGTAGTCGTGTGCTAGATCCATCACTTCATTAGAGCAATGAGCAGTTGTTTCTGAGCACAATGCTTCACAATTCCGGCATAATAGCATAGGATCACGACCTCATCATCATCACGTACCGCAAGAGTTGGTAAAATACGCTGGGTAAAGATCCAAAAGAAGAGGAGGAAGAGGGAAGGTTGTGAAAGTTTCGTTGAAAAACAAAAAAACTTCGAGCGGTTCGTCGACGTTCGGTGGCCGCGACCAATCCACTAGCACCAAGCTTGCTCTGAGCCGCGAAAAATTCCCGATACGTGATATCCGAGGGTTTGCTGATGTAATCATACACACGTAGTTAAGGATAATTTCCGAGGTTATAGCCCTTCTTTTGGTCACGTGACTTTCATCAGGGCACAGGCATGTTCTTCTAGGGCACCATCACTACAACTCATTATCCTTCATTGCGCAACCCCCAGGACTGTTATAGGGAAATCAGTTATTATTTGGTACTTTTTGACATTGATTATATCCATTAATTCGTAAATTAGTCTATAGAAACGTGCCTGCGATGCGTTTTTTTGTATCTCTCAAGGTTCAAGAGGTCCTTAGCTAGAATATGTACATGGTTCACAACTTCTCATGCTCTTTCTCCTCAAGTTTTAATTTCTTTCTCTCCTGTCTCAATGCCTTAATAAGCATTGCTCTTGCTTCTGGGATTTTATAAGTCTCCACAATTCTGTCAATGACACCTTCATTCATCAACAGTCCATGCTTCTCACCCAACTCTCTCTTTGAATCTTCATAGATCTCATCCATCTGCAAGGAATCTTTAAAGATCAGCTCGTTCCCTCCCAGCATTTCATTCAAATGTCTGGATCCGAGCATAGCCTTGAAGTTGCAGTAGAATCTGTATGCGAGATAGAATCCGGGGATGTTTGGGATCAAAGGCACAAGAGCAAACGGAAGAGAGATTGGGATACCAATACCGGTCCAGAACATCATACGTTTATGGTATGCTTCACCCTTTGTTGACAAATCTATTATCTCGTTGCGGAGTGCATCTTCTGCAACGATAGTTGAAGGATAATACACCGGGATACTGATAAGTTTCTCGACATCTCGTTCGATCTGATCTGGGGCAACGATCTCCAACACAGGATGCCCACTGTCACCATTAACACGATGAACTTGTCTCAAAAGTGATTGTTGAGATGGGATTGATCTCAATGAATCTTCAGTCCATGGTGTCTGTTCAAGGAACTTTGTGGCCCAATGGACAATCTTCTTGTTATATGACTTGTCAGATTCTCTCAACTTGTTCCATGCTTTGGAGGCAACAGCAACAGCCTTGTTCTCATACTTCACCAATGGAGAGTTACTGTTCAAAAGTTTCTCCTCGTTGTACTTGAAGTAGATGAATGACTTCTCAGACGTCAGCGGTAACACGAGCAACTTTGCAAGGGCCTTGTCATCAAGAATCGTCGTTGTAGAGGTATATCTGAGCCCCCTTCGGGAGGTATACATCATCTGTCGAGATGGACCTGTGATCATGGCCTATAAATGATGTGTGTATATGTCCTCGGGTAAGTTGAACCTCCGGAATATGGAGTATGGAATATTGGATGTGGCAAAGTAACGTGGGCGTGGGGGCAAGAGCTGAGTTTCAGATCAACGATGAGGACTTCACAGTGGTGCAAACGATGAGTTTAAGTACACAGTGGAAAGATACTTATACAAAGGCCGAAGTGAAACGTGGGATCGATCTTAGATGAGTATATGGGGCTGTGTTTTGAACGCAGGGTTCAAGAGAGACGTCCGTCCTGAATGGCGCGGACTGGATGTCATCGTTCGCGGGTTGCTTCGCCCTCTGATGGCGGAGGTGATGGCTCTGACATCATTACTAGTCTATTACTGAATAACTCATTCAAGATCTGAAAATCTTGAAATAAATTCACCAACCAGAAAGTTACAGCTGCCCTGCAAGAGCTGGCTCACCTGAAACGCATAAGAACCGTCACTATTGGCTATCGCGGTCAACTTTCCTGTTTTGGAAGGTGGACCGAGCTCATATGCCAATATTCAGCTTGGCATAGTCGAAATTGTCTGATGGTGCCTAGCTTGACCCTTTCTGCAGCTACATAGTCATAAAACAGATAATAGACATTAGACATACAGCATAAACGTGAAGGTCGACCAACGGCCCCTTAAAAATTAAATTAGCGTCCAGGTCTCGCAGATGAGACTTTGAGGATCACTCTCATGATACTGATGGAAAACGTCAGCACCCAGATGATTAAAATGACAAATAAGAATGCACATAGCGCCTTTTGATAGTGGCAGATGCTCTCAATTCTTGGGTATATGGAGTAGTCATCGAGTTTGCAGACCCATCTCGGGTCATAAAGTGTGTTGAAGGAAAGTGCAAGGTTGGCACTGGAGAAGATGATGAATAACAAGTCCAACAAGATCAATCTCATCTTCTCAACTGGATTTCTGATACCTAATGGCTTTGACTTGAATTCATCAAAGGAAATGTACAACAAATAGAGCAGACCAATACTTTGAACACAGATAGCCATTAAGGTACTTGGTTGTTGACTCACTTCTGCATCCCCATCATCATCTTGAAGTTGCACTTTGCGCTTGGAGATTCTGAAGATACGCACGGATAATCCCAAAGCAACCATACTCAACACAATTGTCGAGATTCTGAAGAATAACGGGACATAGTTGTTAAGTAGGAAGACCCTCTTGAAATATGGGCCCCATTCCTCTCTCTTTTCTGTAGACATCCAGTACTTGGCTTTGGATCTTCTCTTCGTGTACTCCGAGTCAGCCGTTGAAGCCGATGACGTTGAAAACCAGCTTTTTGAAGTGGGTGATGTCTTTTCAAACAGTTCTGGACTTTCATTATTCAAACATCTCTTTAATCTCTCGGCTCCTCCCCAATTACCCTCTAAATCCGGAAGTTCCTTTAGTGCCTCTGAATCCCTGTAGAGAACACCATCTGCGAAAGCGGGTGTTGTGTCAACCGTGTGGAAGAACGTACCCCAGTTATCTCCAAGAGAAAAGAGGAAAGGATCTTGATAGAGAATTTGGTCTTTATTCTTTTTGAGAACAGCTTTGTCAACCTTTTGCTTTTGAGCAGAGTTGGCAATACCATAGAGAACATAAGGTGGGACGGTCGTTGCTTCGTGAGAATAGTTGGAAATGTTGGAGTATGGGTTCATAAAAGACTTTGTGCTAGACTTGCTCTGGACAACTTGGGGAATTTGTCTCTCATTAGAACCATCAGATTCGTCAATCTCTATCGTGGGCAGCCCCGATGGCGGTGTTTCTGTCTGTTGTGAATCAGCCATTGTAGCCTTGTATTTGCTGGAATAGGGGTAGAGTGGATAGCTGGGAACGGATGCAGCAAAAGCAAAGGTGAGTAGTGGAAAACTAGTAAGACAGATATGTATATAGGGGGAAAGAGTAGCAGACGAAAGCCAGAATAAAGCCTTGGTGAACAGAAAACGTTGGTGTGTTGACACTCCATGTGTCACTTCACTTGCTGGAATTCTGCTCGTTCGCGGAACCACAAACGGAGCGGTGGGGCCAGGTAACCAGGGGCACATATTCTTGGAGTTCTACAATGACATCATAGTTGCATTTGCTTATCACTCGAGGGAAGATATCTTGGAATACCATAACCCTAGTAGCAGAAGCACTTATACCGGTTGCCTCCCGAAAAGCCTAAAGAATTCTCAACTGAAGGATGTCTGGGGTAAACGAGGTGCGTCAAGGGACCCTGAAGACCCCAATGAGCATGCAACTGGCGCACTGTATCTACAGATACTTTATAGAAGTGAACGTATAGAACATTATCAATCAATATATGTACAACCCATAACCCATAACAAACAAAACATGATCGTAAAAAGAATAATAAAGCCATCATCAATTAGTATCGGCGTTGTTCAGCAGATTGCTGACACTTGGACGTCTTGGAGAATCACCCATAGGGTTCAGGATTGAACGGCCAGAGTGTGATGGACCAGAACCATTAGTCAAAGAAGAAGATGATGGAAGTGGTGGAGTCATAGAACGTAAAGCCGGCTGGCTAGAAGAGGCACCTTGATTCCACTGCTTGTCTTCCGCAGCAGCAACAAGAGCGTTAAGAGGATTGAAGTCAGGTAGAGGTGGTGGAGCAGAAGAATCAGATGACGTAACAACAGGGCCATTCAGGATGTTAACTCTTGGTGTAGCACTTGATGGCTGAGAATTATAACCTGAGTAGAACTCTCTCTTTCCTGTTACCGGACTGAAGGTTCCAGGAACTGGGAACGATGGCAGAGCAGACTTCTTTTCCTCTGACGGATTCAAGAGACTCGTAATGGAAACTTGGTGAGATCTGTTCGAGTCTGCATAGGAACTCACAGGGAATGATGGTTGAGGAGGCTGGAGAACCCTTGGCGAATCCAACTTTGGAATACTTGGGTTCAGAGGAGGAAGTAATGGTGGACCCTCTCTCTTGAGAACAGGAAGTGCTTCTGAGCGATATGGAGAAGTATGCGGCATTGCCATCATCTGAGGCAGATGTGATTGAAGATGAGGCTGTTGAGGTGGCTGTTGCTGAGCTTGCTGTTGTGACTGTTGCTGCTGTGATTGTTGGTTCTGTGGTTGTGGCTGAGTGTACTGAATGTTGCTTGGAACATCAGCTGAAGCAGAGAAGACACCAAGAGGTGGGTTTCGTGGATGAGGTTGATCAGAGGAACCTAATATCTCATTACCAGTCTTACCATGGAGACGGTTATGGTCATCAACCAGCGCCTTCAGACCATGACTTTCAGCATTTCTCAAATAGTAGTTACGAACCATAGTTGGGGATTTGGTCCCAAGAAGTTCAGCAATCTTTATCCAATCAGTACCGTATTCTCGTAGCAGCTGAGACATACGAGAAATATCGCCAACACTCCAGTAACTCGTCAAATGTTCCGTTGCCTTAGCGTTCGTAGTGGACTTAGAAGTAGTAGGGCCAGCAGCAGGACCTGTCTTACCCTTCTGTTTCTTTCTCTTTGACTTATCACTTTCATCTCCAGTCTGTGAAGTCTCCAAAGATCTTTTACGCAGCTCAGAATCTGCACTCTTCTCATTGTCAAACACAGGTGCAGCAGCTCTGCGACGACGTCCAGTATCAGTGTACAGCTCCTCAGAGGCAGTGGCCTCTTTTGGAATGAAGTTTTCAAGGTTCAACTGTTCATCACCACTATCAGCTGGGGTCTCAGTAGAAGGAGTGGCAGCATTACTCTTACCTTTCCGTTTACCCTTTCTCCCTTTACCCTTCTGTTTCTTCTTCTGCTGAATCATCATCTTGTAGTCTGTGGTAGTCTTCTTGGTCTTGTAGTAGTGAAGAGCACATTCCAATGGAGTTCTCTGGTAGTTCATAGCAGCAGCAATCCGACCGAATTCCTTTGGTTTGGACAAGTAGGCCTCACAGAATTGCTCATGCTCATCTTTGGTGAAAGTGTCGATCGCATCTGTGTGAATTCTTCTTGCCCAGGAAACCTTATCTGTCACCAAGTTGTTTGTATTAACAAGAGTCTTGGCCTTTTCCAGAGGGTTCAGAATCATATCAGGAATCTTTGCAGCCAATTCTTGGGCACGAAGAAGTGGTCCATCCTCAGCTGGCGTTCCCAGTTTAGCGAGAACTTCCAAGAACTCTGCCTCAGAATGAACGTTATCACCATGACGCGAACGTCTAGAGCTTCTTTCCTGCACTGGAGGACGAGCCATAGATGAATCTTTAGAGTCTTCTTCAATTTCAGCAGCTGGTTTTGGATAAAGTTCTTCCAATTGTTTTTCCATGTCCTGGCGACGGTCGGCCCAGATTTGTTGTTTCTGTTCGTACTCCATGAGAAGATTTGCTCTGTGATGAGAGGTTTCTGAGCGCAGAATGACAAACGCCTGAGTTAAACGCGGTCTCACTCCCTGCTGATGAATCAAGAAGTTGCGGTTGTAAAACGGATATTCTGTGAGTTTCTTGACTGGATGCTTCAACAAATATGGTAATCTCTTTCGTATTTCAGGAACAGAATGGTTCTTGAGCTCCCACACCCTTTGCTCTAGCCTTGGAAGAGGGAATATACAAGCACCAGGATCCTTCAAAGGAACAACTTCAGATGATTTCAATGGATTAGGAAGCATGTCAACAGGCTCTTCAACTTCTTCGACAACCGGTTTCTCTTTTGTTTTCTCCCTCTTCTTCTTTTCCTTCTCTGGTTGTGCCTGTATCAGATCTGTCATATCAACATCTCCACTCTTATCTTTGGGAATAGAAGATTCATCACTGACTTTAATTGTACTGCTGGTGAGCTCAGATGGGTCATACTTATCATCCACAGAGTCCTTGATAAGACCCTCTGGGTCGTAGTTATCAGACTCATCAACATGGGCATTATCTTCGGGATCGTAACTGTCGGACTCATCATCAGGCTTCTTCACAACCAAATTCTGTGGCTTAAATCCAGTAGTTGATTCAACATTTTCTGTCATTGCAGCCTCCAGAGAGGACTCCTCTGTCTTGACTGCACCAGTCGGCTCAGCCGTGGTCTCTTTAGACTCATCTGAAGAGCTTCTCTCCAACTCCTCCTTGTGTTCTTCTGAAAGCGGGATTCTGTCTGCAATTCCAGCAGTCTTTGGATCCACCACATCTGGTAATACTGAAGACTCGCCTTGTGTAACCTCTGATGTTTCTGAGTCGTCTCTGCTTCCAAGTGTTTCTCTGACTGCCCTCTCGAGAGCGTCATCGTCATCATTGTCATCGTCGTCATTATCTTCATCTCTATAACCCTTCGGTATAAGAGAGGCCTTAGGCCTTGAAACAGGTTGTGAATAACGTGTTTGCAGTATCTGTGACTGTGGAGGGAGCGGTTGCCTTTGTCCAGACTCCTTTTTGGACTCGTTATCATAATCAACCGTCTCAGGCCTTGTAGATATCTGATTTGGACGTTGGTTTGGAGAATAATGTGAGTGCATCAAGTCTCGTTGCCTTCTGTCTGAGTGTGAGGAGTAACTTGGGGCTTCTGAGTTTGATGAGCGCTCCGCCCTTCCTCTGTAACCTGTATAAGAGCTGTATCCGCGGAACTCTCCATTTCGACTTGGATAGCTGTCACGGCGGTAGTTGTCAGAAGGACGGAAGCCGGGAGAATTGTAGTTCCATCTTCGTGTATGATTGTCCCTTTCACCTTCACGTTCTCGATATCCATCTGACTCTCTTCTGTGGTAGTTGCTTGACCCTGAACTGCCCTCAGCAGGTGGGTATCGATTGTAGGGCCTGCGTGAACCATTGGGAGGCTGGGTCTGTGATGTTGAGGATGACGATCGTGAACCCTGGTAATATTCTCTGCTATCATAACGGTCATTGTATGCCCCTGAAGACGGAGGACGACCAGATGAACCTGACCGCTGGTTGCGATAACCAGACATGACGTTTTTGGGGGACTGTGCTGTGAGCCAGAGCTTGGAAGAGTATATTCAAAGAAAACTGGATGTAGACAATGCAGGAAACAGTTTCTGATGGTGTATGAAGTGCCGCAAAAGAAGAATTTATGATACCTTTAAAAGGACCTCCGTGCTGGCAGTCTTCGTCTTGAATATGGGAAGTCCGTAGCTAGATCGGCAACTGAGGTGAAAGAAGGTGGTGATTGGTATCAAAATGAAGCTCCCAATCTGCTGGCACGATCAGCCTTTAAATGAAGAACGAATTTGGGGTATTGCGCTGAAGCGTCGTTGATATATAAACCTTGAAGATGTTTGTTGTGAGCTGAGGTGTTGGTGTTTTTCGTCAAATTTGCGCTGCGCGCGCGGCAACTCTCACCCGCTCGCGCAAAAATAACGAAAAATAGCCCAAAGGGGGGCAGTTCGAGAATTTGCGCAAGGAGCAAAACAAAGCACGAGACAACCAGTTTTAGCATCAAATGTGTTTGATTTAACATTCCCAATTGCCATTTTCTTTACTTTATTGTGATGAGTGAACGTTCCGGTGTACGAGGAGCTGGAATTATTACTGATAGGGGTCTTTCACATGCATCAGTAGGCGGTGTGAACGCCACTCTGCTCATCGAGAAGATTGTCAGAGAGCGAGTCTTTGAATCCCTTTTCTATAAGCAGTTCTGTTTTAATGTCAATCCTGCTACTATTTTGGATAGAGCAGTGGAACTAACATGTGTGGGCTCCTTTGAACAGTCCGGAAGACCCTTCCCATTCCTATGTCTACTGGTGAAACTCATTCAGCTACAACCTCAACCAGAGATCATCCAGTTTTACATTGAGCAAGAGAGATTCAAATATTTGCGTGTTCTTGGTCTGTTGTATACCAGAATTGTATACAAAGATGCCACAGCTTTGCAACCGTATTTGGAGGACTACAGAAAGCTAAGGCTATATGAGCATGAACAATGGACCCTGACCCACGTTGATGAGGTTGTGGATCGCTTGCTGACAGACAAATTCTTCATTGGACTGACTCTCACACACATGGCCAGTAAGGAATGAACTTTCTCATGTGTATATCCACCGTTCTGCCGCATTCAACATATGTTTTACGAAGATAATGATACAATAATGAAAAACTCTAATGTACATTTAAAGTCATGATAGTGATCGTAAACAACATCCCCGCATCTTCAACATTTCAGCTGTGTTGCATGTTTCTTAGAGAGCCCTTCTTACTCTCTTGTTAGTTTCACCGTGAGACTCGGCCTTTCTCTTCTTACTGCCGCCGTTTACTGTGCTCACACTTCCACTATCTTGGAGCAATAGATCCAAGTTGATGGCGTCAGGGAGAATAACTTGGCGTACGTTGTTACCTCTGATATTAATAAAGTCAACAGTAATTGGATCACGATGGCGTATGGTCATCTTGACCTTCTTCAATGTGATGTTCATGGTTGGGGACACTGTAACGATAGTACCTTGTACGACTGTTCCGTTCTTCAACTCCACCTGAACGGTCTCATTTGTAAGTTTCATAAGAAATCTGACGAGTTTCATATTGCTATTTGTGTGAGTGAAAGCGGGAAATTAACTAACTCCCTGCGTCAGCTAATGGGGCAAGTTAATTTGCCTCTCTTAACTGTGTTGATGAGTTGAGCCGGGTTCTTTTCCGAAGGGCTGGCCAGCGAGAGGTCCGGATGTGTCCGCCATCAAGTTTCGCGATTTTCTTTTTTTTTCAAGGTGGTGGTGAGACATCGAGAACACGAACGGGAAACCGCTGCTAAAGACGCGCGCCTGAAGGGTTTACACAATTCCATTGATCCACCACCAATCGGAGTTAATTACACAATGGCACAGATCACAGCCAAGTCTAAGTCTAAGTCCATCAAATCGGACGTGTACGACAGCGTGGAGTCCTTTGAGGGCTTTGTTGAGCAAGTCTCTAAGCGCAACAAGAACCTCTCCATCAACAGAATCAGAGTTACAAATTCTGAAAGAAAAGCTATCACAACTACTGCTGATTTGCTCAATGCTGGTGAGGTTCAATTGAAGGATCTCGGCCCACAGATTGGATGGAGAACTGTTTACTTGATTGAGTACCTCGGTCCACTCATTGCCCACTATCTTGCTTACCAGTACTTTGGCTCTCCATCCAAGTACAGTCTTCTCTGGAAGATGCAATTGTTCCACTATGCCAAACGTGAATTCGAGAATGTGGTTGTTCATAAGTTCTCTTCTGCCACTATGCCCTTGTTCAACTTGTTCAAGAACTGTGCTCACTACTGGGTCCTTGGTTCTTCCTTGGCTCTTATGTACGTTGATCTTGGTAACTTTACCATTCCAAACTATGTCCCAAACACCGAGTATTTGTTCTACTTCTGGTGTGTTTGTCAGTTCTTCAACGGTGTTACCCATGTGCAGCTGCGTCTTCTTGGTGACAAGAGCATCAGAATGGGCAGAGGCCGCAAGGCTCCAGAGGGCGGTTTCTTCGAGATATTTGTTGCTCCAAACTACACTTTTGAGATCTATGGTTGGATCACCATCTTCTTCATGAACCCTAACATCTTTACATTAGTGTTCCTGACAGTGGGAGCCGTGCAGATGTACCTGTGGGCCCAGAAGAAGAACGCCAAATACGGAATCCGTAAGGCCTTCTTGATTCCTTTCATCTTGTGATATCATCGGGTGCTCCTGTTTTCTTTACCAAGACGACCACCACATCAAATGAACGATCCTTAATGACACATCCGAATGATGCTATCTATGTAGATCCCTCTCTGTTCCGGTTCCCCTGTCCTATCAGAAGGGGCGCATGAGGCACGGGGTTCAAGTGTATCATCATGATCCACTTGGCCAGAGCGCGTCCGGAATTGCGCCAATGCCCGCCAATTTGCGGAACAGCTTTCTCAATCGCGCAGGATAAAGTTCGCCACTATACCAGAAAGGGTATTTTCGCGAAAGCATCGTGACGTATTACCTGACGTAAGACACTAAAAAGGAAAACTTAGGTTACATTACGTCATGACAGCTTCCCGAATTTTGCTTTGCCACAATCCTTCTTTCGGCGTATAAAAACCCTAAGGCTTCGCTCCTTTCCCTTTGGTTTGCTAAATCCGAGATACATTAGCATACACCAATTTAACAATGTCCTTCGATTCACAGGTTAAGCAACAGAACTCAGCTGAGACCTCCACAAAGACCACGCCGAGCCAGTCGCCCGGGATTCCGAAAACCACTTCATCGTCTTATCTCAATAACGATGGCATCGACGAGCTGAAACCACTTACGAGAAAGCAGCGTGTCTCATCTCTTTCGCTTTCGGACCAGTGGGGCGGTTCCCTTTCGAGACTGTCTTCTGCTAAGAATTCACACAAGGATCTGACACAGTTGTCCTCTCTCACACCACTCACCTCGAGACGCTCTGCTACCCAGTTATCCCGTGCCGGTTCTGTCCGTCACAAGAAGAGCGTCATTGACCACCAGCGTGTTGCTTCCTACGCCTTCGCTTTTGATATCGATGGTGTCATCGTCAGAGGCCCAGAGACTATCCCAGAGGCTAGAGAGGCTTTGAAGATGCTCAACGGTGAGAATCAGTACAAGATCAAAGTGCCGTACATCTTTGTCACCAATGGTGGTGGTCGTTCTGAGTCTGCAAGATGTAAAGAACTCACTGACCGTTTGGGAATTGAAGTGACTGAGGACCAGGTTATCCAGGGTCATACCCCAATGAAAGACCTCGTTGATGTTCACAAGAACGTTCTCGTTGTCGGAGGTGTCGGCGATGCATGCAGAAAAGTTGCTGAGGAGTACGGTTTCGAGAAGGTGTTCACTCCTTTGGATATCATGAAGTGGAACCCATCCGTTTCTCCATACCACCAGTTGAGTGAGGATGAAATCGCTGTTGCAAGAGACTACGACTTCTCCAAGATTGCTATTGATGCTATTCTTGTCTTTGCTGACTCTAGAAACTGGGCTGCTGACCAGCAGATCATCCTTGAGTTGCTCTTATCCAAGAATGGTGTTATGGGAACTATCTCTGAGACTTTTGATGAAGGTCCAGGTATCTACTTTGCCCACTCTGACTTTGTCTGGGCTACTGACTACAAGCTCTCAAGATATGGTATGGGTGCCCTTCAAGTCTCCATTGCCGCTCTCTACAGAGAACACACTGGTATGGAGTTGCAAGTGACGAGATTCGGTAAGCCACAGAGAGGTACTTTCAGATATGCCAACAAGGTTCTTACACATTGGAGAAAGGATGTTCTCGAGGAGCACGTTGAGAAGTTGGAGGGATCAGGTAATGCTGTTTTCTCTGACACTGAGAGTGAGAGTGATTCCGATTCTGAAGATGAGCCATTGACAGTTCAGAAACTGTCCCAACTTACCCTTGATCTTCCACCAGCATCTACAGTGTACTTTGTCGGTGATACCCCAGAGTCTGACATCCGCTTTGCCAACTCCCATGACACATCTTGGCACTCAATTCTCGTCAAGACTGGTGTCTACCAAGAGGGTACTGTTCCAAAGTACAAGCCTAAGCACATTTGTGACAATGTTTTGGAGGCTGTCAAGTATGCCATTGAGAGAGAACACCAGAAGGAGTTGGAGGAGTGGAACGCAGGTGCTATTGATGTTCCTGTTGTTCTTGACGAGCGTGTTGTTGAGAAGACTACTGCTTGAAGCGGAGAGGTCCTTCACTTTTTTTCATTACTATACCAGAGATACAGATGGTGAATGCTATTGCTACGCATACAGATAAAGCCATGCAATAATCACTTCAAGGGCCACCTCTTATTCCTGGCGGGGATACACGGGAACCGGGAGTTTTTTTGCTTTTACTAATTATAAGGGTGACCATGAGTTTACAATGATTAACAGCTAGATAATAGAATTGACATGTCAGCATCAATCATCACGATGCTGGCAATTTGTTAGCCATTAAAGCTTGTAGTTTCTTTTCGAGCTCTATTAAAGAACGGACATGAACGTTATAGAGCCTAAAGCCTATTTGATAGCGTTAAGCGGACTTGTTGATAGCAATATTAGAGTACGCGCTTGGCGGCTACGCAGGTCACACGAGGTCATGAAAGAACTGAAAGATATCATTAAAAAACACCCTGTTGAAGTGGTGGCAAAGGTTCGAACTATTAAGTGCAAAAAAGTGTATGTTGTATGTCGTAATCAGCAGAAGAAGAAGTAAATTCTGTAGTACCATGGTTTGGACCTCAAGAGGGCCTTCTGCTCAGCCTTCTCTTGCATCAAAAGATCAACGTCAGCGTATCTCTTACCTGTATCGAGATCAATCTCATCCAAAGGAGTCCATGCTCTCTTGAAGAATCTTCCAGTGTAAGCTCTATATGTGAACCAAACCACAATCATAAGTGGGATGGAAAGACAGTTTTGGAAGAAAGTTTGAACATCAGCCGGGGATCCGATTGGCCAAATGGAGATCCAGATCTCACCAATGATGACCACAATCCAGATAAGCACACCCAAGTAGGATCCCCAAATTCCGAGTGTGGCGTTGTATCCGAGCTCATCTGTGCTTCTACCCTGCTTACGAAGGGCAAGACGGAATCTGATGTGTGCAAAGCAGATGGATCCCCATGTGAAGAAGGATGAGATGGAACAAAGAGAGAAGAGCCATGTGAAGACAGTGTCTTCACTAGCGGATGCAACAAGGAAACAAAGAAGACCAATAGTGGAGGCAACGAGGATACCCACCAGTGGACGACCTTCATTGTCGATATATGCAAAGATCTTTGGAAGCTGTCCAGAGGCACCAAGGGCTTGGATGACACGGGAGGAGGCAAAGATACAAGAGTTGGCAACAGAGAGAACAGCAACAAGAATAACAGCGTTCATGAAATGTGAAACGTTCTCTCCGAAAGAACCAGTGTTGGCCAAAGCGATGACGAATGGAGAAGCAGAGATATCCTCTGAAGTGGAACCACCAAGAAGACGCTCATCATCGTATGGAACAAGACAAGAAATAACCACGATTGTGGTGATGTAGAACAAGGTGATTCTCCAGAAGACCTGCTTAGTAGCTCTAGTAATGGACTTGGCCTCAGTCTCAGCGGACAAGATGGAAAGCTCAGAACCACCGAAGGAGAAACCAGCGGAAATCAATGTAGAACAGATGGATTTGAGAACTGGCTTGACAAATGCACCTGGGTCATGCCAGTATCTGGCACCGATGTAACCAGATGAGTTTGGACCACCACCACAGATGAGGACAATACCAATAATGATGAAGATGATGATGGCAATAACCTTGATGATGGAGAGCCAGAACTCAGACTCACCATAAGCACGAACACCAAACAAGTTCAAACTGACGACAAAGACCCAGAAGATGGCAACCCAGGCGACTGGAGAGATTTCCGAATTCCAGTAATTGACCGTCATACTCGCTCCAATAATCTCTGACGGAAGGGAAATCAACCAAGCAAGAGCATAGTTTGTAGCGATGGTGAAACCCAATGCAGGATCCACAAATCTCGTGACATGCGTAGCAAAAGAACCATTAACTGGGTATGCAACAAGCATCTCAGCACCAGCCTGGATGACACAGTAAATACCCAGACCAACCAGTGAGAAACCAATCAAACAAGCACCAGGACCCAAGGCCAAGGAGTAACCAAGACCGATGAAGAGACCAGTACCAAGGGTACCACCAATAGCAATCATCTGAAGATGACGGGTCTTGAGGGCCTTATTGAGAGGTTGGTGTGCCAGGATATAGTTACGACGTTGGTCTTCTGACATTGTAGAGAAGTCAACATCATCGAACGATGGATCATTACGGGCAAAAGAGTGCTGGATACGAGCCATGAGGGTAGCATTGCTGGCCTGCTTAGGGTCAGACACGATAGACTCGTGGACGGACTCCTTAGAGCCCTTTTCTGTGAAGGACATTGGGCTTGACGACGAGTGGATAGAAGTGCCAGAGAGCGAAAACCACACGAGATTAGTTTTTAAGAGAACTGTGTGCACACGGAGAGAAAATTTTGGTTGAAAAAGAAACGGCGCTCTGCAGCAGTGTCGGACTCGCGGCTCGTTTATACTGATAGGCCTAGAAGGAAGAGATGGTGTAAAGGGGCAAACAAAATCTTATAGACAAAGTGCATCTGACCACCCGTCCGAGGAAAAAAAAAAGGGTCCAGCACGTAATTGTTTACCACCGCTTCGCAATCACAGACACACAGTTATCTAGGCTCCCTGCTGCCAACTTTACAGCGGCTCGCGGCTGGTTCCTTGGCGCCTCTTTGTTGCGCTCGTATGACCTCATTCTATTTCCTGTCCCCTTGACTCGGCTCCATTAGTGGCCAAAGACACACACACATATCACACACACACGCCTCAAAAGAAAGGATGTCCAGTGTCCACAATCACTCAAATTAAAGGCAAAAAAGGAGCCACAGTTGAGGCAGCGGACCGTTTAACCGTGAGGCAACCGGTAAGGGCAACACCGCTTTAACCCCGACATCCAGCCGCTCGTATTTGGGCCCGTGGATCCCTTGATCTCTCCTTCCTCCGCATAATCGGAGTCAATCCCGGCCCAGGAACACCGACAACAATAGTGCTGGAAATTGAGTGTCTACAACCTCATATATAGGTCTAATTAGAACAATTTCCCTTATACACGACAGACCTCTAGAGGAAACCCTGCAGGCTGCATGAGACTTCAAGCCGCACTAAGCGGCGCACAATAGAGGACCCTATTGGGTGTGGCCAGTAACCTGTTCTGAAGGGGTCTTTCATCCGTTTTAAGAAGTCCCTTTGTTGATTTGGCGATAAGAATAATACCGATATCCTTTGGAGGTGCTCCCTTCTCCAAGTATAATGCCGCCACACCGCTTACCAAAGCCGCTGAGGATGAGGTACCGTTCATCTTGAGTGTGGTCTCTAACTCCAATGATAAACTCTCAACATCAACACCAGGTGCAAATACCGAAACCCCAGCTGCTTCATCCATTCCATGGTTTGTAAAAGGAGCATATGAATCAGTGAGTGTGGCGGACGCCATGGCAACGAGGATACCATGCGCTCCGCTTGGCGTGAGCCAATCAAACCTTGACTTAGAGTTCCCCAGCGCACCAACGACAACAGCACCCGTGCGTATCAGCGCGCTGATAGCTGAGTTGATGGGACCAATAGAGTTGTGTTCTCTTGATAAAGTTGAAAGGGAAATGTTGATAACGGCAGGGGGTGTTCCACGCCGTTTCCGGTCTTCGACGGCAAATTGTAATCCCAAGAGAGCATTACTCAACATTCCGACCGCTGTGGAATTGACTATTTGAACATCGACAATTGAAATATCTTTCAGCACACCAAATGTCTTGGAACCAATAAGCCCGGCAACGTGGGTTCCGTGGGGATGTATTTTACCTCTCTGTGGGCAAAACCTTGCTCCATGGACTGCTCTACCTTCGAACTCTGGGTGATCTATTGCGATACCGGAGTCCAAAACATACACCACAATGTCCTTACCAGTAGCATCATATAAGTAGTCATGAGATTTCACTTCCTTCCAGGGGAGTTTGGTGGTAAGTCTGGTCAAGTGACTTGGGGCATCATGCTGTACCAATATTGTTCTGTTCTCTGGGGATCCAGGTTGAAAGTATTTCACCAGACTACTCACAACACCTTCGGTGGCCGATACTGAAGTGTGAAAGACTGTACCTTCTGTTTCTGAGGTTGCCGCCCTGTCATAAGTCTTCTGTGCCCCTTCCAGATCAGCAAGGAAGATCCGCCCATCCTTGACAATATCACTTACAAAGTCTCTGCTCTTCCACTCCTGCACTTCAAAGTCCTCAAGCCCTCTTGTCAAAGAGAACTTGGTATTGCCAATAGTAATATTGTGTGTGATACTGGCGGTGTAGTTGGCCAATTGTGGTGGGATGGATTGGAAGCCATTCTCATACTGAACAATGTGCACCAGCCCTAACACGGCGGCAGGGGAAAGGAGGATAGATGAGAGTCTCATGTGCGTCCAGTGGTTCACAACGCCCCTTAACGTTTGTTCAACCGGCAATTGGCTTCCTTCGGTGGTCTTCCAAAAGGTGTTGCAGTTGCTGTTTGTGTATTGTCATGGAATTATTTCAGGCGACTCCCCGAGGCGCTAGAGTACTAGTAACACATTAGACTGTTATTCACAACTACGTTCAAAACACAAGTTGTAAACAATGCAATTGTCAGGTATCAGGTATAGATCCTGGGAGGCTCTACAAGACTTCATCTTCTATAAGGTCTAACTCGTAATGGAGTTGCAGGTAGAATTTTACGCCTGCTCTGACAGTTATTTCAGCTCGGTACAGTTTTTGCTCATCGTCATATGCTTTCAATATTTGAGCTCTGTTTCGGAGGATCTCTAAAATTTTAGTTTCAGTGAGGTCTTGATGATGGTACAAATCATCACTGATCTCATGATGGTAAAGGGCCATACCATCACAGTGGGACCGGAACCTTTGTCTCAGCTCCAAAAACCCCGGTCTGTTAGCAAGATTATCCTCTTTCATGTCTTCTCTATGGGCAGTCATATCAGACTTAATAAGCTCATCATCCATGTCATCTTCAGATTCTGAGTCTGAACCATCATACTCAAATCTCATCTCTTTAGGCTCATCATCCTCGAAGAGGTTCTCTTCTGGTAAGGAATCTCTAACTGCTTCATTGAGCCACTTATGAACCTCTGAAATGGCCTTCTCAAGATGATAATCCTTTATCGCATTACCACATGATTTATGTTTTCTTAGAGCATGAACAACGGCTTCTGCAATTGGAGGAGAAAGGTTCTTTAGTTCCTCTCTATGATAGGTGTGTGCAGGAATGCCATATCTTTCTAACAGCACATCAACACTATGAATAGGGTTCTCAACTCGACGGACCCACTCAAAACTGTTTCTGTATCTCTTCTCATACATACACAAGTATTGGTTGAAGAACCAACCAGTGGGGTTGAGCACAAGCTTCAAACCAGTTAAATCATAGATATCATTCTTAAAGCCAAAAGATGTGTCATCACCTTCTTCCCTATTTCTGATCAGCTGTAATGTATCTCTCCTATTATAGCGATTAGCCATATTGAAATAACTAGGTCGCTATCCGGCTCACGTATTGTAGTGCTTTGGGCAGATGCCTCAGTTGTCTAAGTACTCTAGTACTGACCGTCGAGATGAAAACAGGAATGACCTGCAGATATTAGCCATCTTTATTTTGTGCTTTCAGCGAGAAGATTCTTCTGTGCTCTCGCAAGGGATTTAAAGCTAGTGAGAGGTTTCTGTTTGATGAGAAGATTCTTCGGATGAGCATATGCTTGCATACCGCCAAATTAGAACGTCAAAAGCTGATCTTACAGAATCACAACAAAAATACTTCTAAATGCATTCTTTGTATCAGTTGTCAAACTGATATGTTGTGGCTAAAGCTTATCATCAGGACGTCCATAACAGAAAGCTAACACAAAGCGCGCTCAAGTTCTACGTTGATCTCCCCTACGCGTTCATAACAACCGATGACCATATATTAATGCAGTAATGATTTTAGACAGAGAATTCAAACCTTAGACATCTCCTCTAATGAGTAATCTAAAATGAAACTCTGTTCAATGAGACCATCAGCACGCGCGTAGTGACGCTCGTTGTATGGAACAAGGGCGTCAATATAAGCCATAAGACCCTTGATGTTGATGAGTCTCTCCGTGTCAAAGCTCTGAAGCAAGGACTTGATAAGTCTTTGTGCAACTTGGAAGAAACGAGCATTGACGTTCCATGTTCTGGCACGCTTGAACAAAGTCAAGATCTGTTCATCGTTCAAAGTCTTCATAACATCATCAATCTCTTCACCCAAGACGGAGTCGCTTCCTTCTGGAACAGAAGCGATGGAGCTCTTCAGAACATTATACATGTTCATTGGCTGGTTCAACGTCAAAGCCAAAAGGAAAGCTTCACTCCACTTGCCAGAAGACATGTAGTTTTTCAGACTCTGTTCCTGCTCAACCTTCAATCTCTCAGCCTCCTCAGCCTCTCTGTTCACCTCCTCTGTGTTATCAACCCAGATCTGGAAGACACCATCAGCATCAGCAGTAATAAACTCATCACCATTGTCCTTTGTGACAATAGCCCAGATTCTGTTAGCATGCTTATCTAATGTATCAATGCACTCCTCAGTAGAGATATCCCAGATCTTAACAAGTCCATCAGCACCTGTAGAGATGACTTGTTTCTCTCCATTGAGGAACTCTGCTCTTTGCACAGCATTTGTGTGTCCTTCAAAAGTCTTCAAACATCTGAAATCATCAAGAGACCACTGTTTCAAAGTTTTGTCACCAGATGAGGTAAGTACAGTCTTATCATAGACGCTGAAGCGCACGTCCCAAAGACCACGCTTGTGGCCCTTCAAGATACCAACAATCTCACCAGAGTCCAGGTCCCAGACCTTACCGGTCTTGTCGTATGATGCAGTAGCGAACAATTGGTCATTTGGAGAAATGTCAAGGGCGTTAATGTCCTTTTCATGTGCTCTTCTTGTGTACTCAGAAGTCTTAATCACAACAGGCAATTCACTCACTTCCTTTGGCTTCGGAACTTTCCACTTCTTCACTGTGAGATCAGAAGATGCTGTGAGAATGAATTTTGGTGCTCCTTCAAATGACTTCTGGATGGAAACAGCCTGGACTGAAGCAGAATGACCACGGAAAACGGCATACTCTTCAAACTTCTCCTCATCATTGTTCCAATGCCAGAGACGAGCCTCGTTATCCTTAGCAGCTGTGGCAATCCAAAGTCCATCCAATGATGCATCAACACAGTTAAGCAAGTCTGTGTGTCCTTCAAGAAGGGTAACATCCAACGGAGCATTCACAAGGTCGACAATACGAAGTGCTGGTGCGTTAGTGGCAAGAGCCAAGAGTGTACGTTGAGGACCACAGTAACGCATGTCAGCAATGGTTCCGTGGTTACCAGCTAATGTTCTTTCGACTGGGATCTCGGTATCCTCCTCGATTCCAGTGGTATCAATCTCCACAAGTGTCTGATCACTGAATACGACAAACTTGGTCTGATGGTCTGTGGGTAGCACACCAATGATGAGAAGTTCTTCAAGTGGTTGTTTTGTAGATGTGATAACTCTTCCTGTTGACAAGTTCCACACCTTCATGACACCATCACCACCTGCTGTGTATACGAGTTCGTTATCGTCATCGTGAATGAATCCGACAGCCTCCACTTGTTGCTGTGTAGAGATTGTCTTCTGGACTTTCCAACGTTTCGTATCCCACATCATGAGCACATCATCTCTTCCACCTGAAATCAACACGCCATCCTGCATTGCCAATCCTCTAACTGTGTTTGAGTGCTCTGTTGCCGTTGCGATTGCTTTTCTCTTAACAAGGTCCCAGACTTTGATCATACCGTTAGAATCACCGGAGATGAGCATCCACTTTGAGGAGTTCAAGACACCATTAAAACAGAGCGCTGAAACAGTGGCACCGTGACCTTTCAATGAGTGTGTAACAAATCCGTTCTCGATATCGTAGACAATAACACCACCATCAGCACAACCAAGTGCAAATAATGTGGATGTAGCATCTGCAGCGCAGACATATGCTGGAGATGGGAGTCTGTGAGCCTTGACACATTCACCAGAAGCGACTGAGAAAATGCGGAGCTGTTGACTTTGTGAGACAACACCGAGGTACGATCCATCTGGTGTGAGTTGAATACATGTGATGGTCTCGCCATCACCTTCTATACGGTGTAATGTGGCGTTAGTAGTGAGATCTGTAATGACGATGTCTTCAATCACAGCTGTTGCAAGAAGAGAACCATCGTGTGACAAGGTGGCGAGAGCGCCACCTGCATAAAATGGAGCAAGCTCTGTTGATGTGTATGTCGTTTTTAATGACATAACTGAGAAGCTCTGGTATAAATGTACTGTAGGGAGATCTCAAAGGAAGAGAAGTGCTTCTACTAGTGCTCTTTTGAAGAGAGCTGAGGGCAAAAAAAATTCGAGTACTATTGACACGGGATTTTGGCAGTCGATGAGCTTTCGCGTTGCCCTGGTTACCAGACCAGTTTTCATTGGTTATTTTTCAACTTCTTTTCAGAATTTAACCACTAAAGCTACAAATTAAAGCTTGATTATTTATATCACATGCAATTTTATGACTAGGTGGATTTTTGGTCCACAATTCCCAGTGTCAACCATGGCAAAGACGCTTATTCAACCACCTGCATCACTCTCTCGAACAAAGTCTCCAACTTGATTGTGTTGATACTATCAAAGAGTGTAACGAATGAGTTAGAATCCAAAGTCTTTGTTGAGTTCATCTCATCCGTATTATCAACAGTCTGTCTCTGTGAAACGGTCTTAGAAGTAGCTTCAGCTTGAGCCAAAAGCACACTCATTTCCTGCTCGTAGTCTCTGTGTTGGTCGAGCTCGTCTTCATTAGCAGACAACTTGGAAGAAGAAACGAGACCAATTCTAGACTGAATATCAATAAACAAGAAGTCTTCATACTCATTCCAGTTCAAGGCAGAAATGTATGTATCGTGATCTGCAACATAGAGTGGAGTGATTTGGTTAGGAGAGAAGACAAAGATCTTGGCCTGGCAACGCTTCGTGCTGTGGTTGTAGTAGTTAACTGCAAGCGAGATGGTTCCACGGGTGTGGTTGATAGCGATGAGGTTATCTGAGTTTCTTGTCGAACTCACAGCAACAACAAGTGGGCACTCCTGAAGTGTAAGCAGATCGATGGTCTTAAGACATGTTGATGCAAGGATGGCGAGTGTGTGGCCAACAATGTGAAGTGCACGGATAGTAGATCCTGCAATTCTTGTAAGGGATGCAATCTCTGGTGTTGTGATTTCTTCAAAGCTGGATGTGTCAATAGGGATGAGCACCTCATCAAAGCCAAGGAAGATCAGTGATGAATCTGGAGACCATGCTAAGGACACAGATGGTGAATGCAAACCTGTGGATGGTTTAAGTTTTCTAAGAGACCAAGCTTGTGCGTTTGGCTGTGGGCGCCAGAGACGAAGACCACCAGCGTCATCAGCGGAGAGGAAGGCAAGACCATGGAAGTATGTGGCTGGGGCAGCAATGAGAGAACGAACTGGAACACCAACACCGTGTGGATTGACAATCTTTGTAACGAGTTCCCAAGTTGATGTGGCAGCGTGTGTGTTTCCCTGATGCTTCTGTGCCTCAACGTATTTCCAAACCTTGAGAACACAGGTAAGATCGTTTTGAGAAAGAAGGTTGTCAATCTCTCCATGGTGGTGCTCTTCCACTGTGGCAAGCCATTTTCCATCTGATGTAAATGCAAACCTCTTCACTTCTGGATCCAAAAGCTTCAATTCAGATCTAACTTTACCAGTCTGTAATGTATCTGTGATCTTGTGGACCGATGCCTGTTCACTCTTGTAGAAGTCAAACGCCTGGAGGTGGGCACCATGTGTGAAGTAAAGCTGTTTTGTCATTGGGTGGACAGCGAAATTTGATGTGAAGTCAAATTTGAGTCTCTGTGGATCCAATGTGGTGTCCTTTGCGTAGAGCTTGTGAACCTTCTTCAAGGCTGATAATGGTGTGGTGAAAGATTGACGTGGTCCGGTGACGGAGAGACGAGACTGCAAGTCCACAGATGAAAGAACAAGGAGCTCGTATTGTTCATGATGAGCATCCAGGCGGATCGTAATTGTGTAGAGTTCATCAGATGGTGAGTCAATGTCTGAAATGTCACCAGAGAGACGCGGAAGGAACTGTTGCTTCTCGGTATCGAGCTGCCAGAAGACAAGGACACGCTCAAGACCACCAGAGAGCAAGTAACGACCATCTCTTGAGAATGCAAGTGACTTCACGGTGTCAATGTGCCACTTGAGGGCTCTCATGGAAGAATCTGGGAAAATGAGCTGGATAACACCAGTCTGTGCACCCACGGCAACTGTGCCATCGTTAGATAGGGCAATAGATGTGATGAATTGCTTGTATGGGTATGGTGTTACCTTCTTCTCCCCTGATGCAACGTTGAGAAGGATAATTAGTGTTGTGTTATCACCTGGTCTGGTGATGAATGCAATGTTCTGAGAATCCTGAGAGATGGAGTAGAGCACTGATGACTTGACAGAAGAAAGCGTTGTAGTCTCCACCTTCTTGGCGAGTGTATAACGGACAAGTAATCTTGTGTGTGGGTTATCTGACTTCTTACCTGTAATTGTAATAACTGATGATCCATCGAATGAAACAACAGAAAGGAGAGAATCATCTTTGCTCAATGGAAGCTTGAATGATTTGGTGACAGGCTCAACTTTCTCACGCCAGTTAATTACGAGCACCTTTCCGGAGGAAAGGAAAGCCCATACAAGGTTTTCATTCTCCAAATCTTGTTTAAGCGTAATCAAACCATCTAGGGAAAGGCTGTTCTCCTGTGTGAATTTGAGGGAACGAACACACTGACGAGTAGAGAGGAGATAGACTCTTAACTGATTGTTGAAAGGAACAATGATGTGACGTCCATCAGCACAGAGAAGCTGGGCATTTCGGAGGGGCTGACCACCACCAACAAGGGATGTCTTGAACTCTTCCATGGACATTATCTGTGTGAAGTGTTGGGGATTAACGTGATTGAAGAGGATTGGAACCGTTAGCGTTTAGCTCATCTCCTCTTCACAAATTTTTCGGAGCTGCACTGGTACGCGCAACATATCAAACGAGTTCGAGAAAAGCGCGAACCTTTTCTATTTTTCTTTTTCATCACAGCTTAGAAAATTCTTCAGGCTGCTATCTCTATCTTTTAAAGGTCAGCAAACCGGATAAGCTACAATGATTGTTCCAGTGCGCTGTTTCTCTTGTGGTAAGGTACGTTTTGTTTTGTATTCGTGAGGTTTCCGTTTTGAAATCCACCCATAACTCGCTGTTTTGGTGGATATCAAAACATGACATCACATCTATCATGAGGGGCAAATGAAAACTAACAACACAAATCTCAGGTCGTTGGTGACAAATGGGAGCAATACATCGATTATATTGGTGGTGACTACTCTGAAGGTGAGGCCCTTGATAAGCTTAAGCTCAAGAGATACTGCTGCAGAAGAATGATTCTTACACACGTTGACCTTATTGAGAAGTTCCTCAGATACAACCCATTGGAGAAGAAGGACAACATTCTTGATTAAACAGTCTTCACACACTGTCATCACCAAGGAACATACAAAACAAAAACTCAAGGAAAAAAGTTTAGGTCAAATGTACTATAGAGAGTTCGTGATACGCTGAAAGATCACGGCTGATTCCAGATCCCATCATGAAACAATTAATGAACAAAATTTATTGGTAAAGGAGACGAGGTTTTGTAGTTCTTACATGAGAAATCATTCTTTTGTTTCGTTTCATTAATAATTACATTCGTTTCGCACAGGTAATCTATCTATGGTATTTTAAACTGAGACGGCTCTCTTGAGTGTAGATCTCACTCTCATTGAAACATCGCCATCGTTCTCATCGTTACACCACTGCTGGATCTCTCTGAGAATTCTGGCAGAGTTTCTCATATCCTGTTTCCACTCCTCGTTACGCATTCTGTACTCCAGTGTTTCACATCCTTCGATGAGAACTGGCTCACCCGCGTAATCACGCTTACGCTTGTACTCCACAAATGGTGTCACGTTAGTAAGAGCAAGAACGTGTCTGATCTCCAAAACTGTCAAGTTTGGGAAGTATCCCATCTGGATGATTCTTGGAAGTGAGCTGTCAGTCAAGTTGACACAGTTGTTCAATGAAAGACGTGAGATGGAATCACTGCAACGAAGGGCAAGTTCCCACAAACCACGGTCTGTGATGGCACAACCTGCAACACCAAGTGTCTCCAAGTGTGTGTATAGAGACAAAACATGCAATGACACATCTGTGATGCGTGATGTGTGTGTATGACGACCAAGATTCAATGAGATGAGGTTCTTGCAACGTGAGGCCAAGTGTGTGATACCTTCATCAGAGACGAGGGAGCAGGCACGGAGATCAAGGTGCTCAAGACGTGGACACTGTTTGGAGACAAACTTGAGGAAAGAATCATCAACGACTCTGGATCCTGGAAGGACCAACTTCTTCAAAAGTGAACCACTAAGCATGGTGGGTGTTGGAAGAACATACGGGCAAATGTACATCTCAATCCATTCCAAGTTACCAGACACTGCAGGTGAGATAGCATCAACATCAGTCTGGGAAGCTTTTGTAAGCTTGTGCATGACAAAGAGTTTTGTGTTGGACTTGGTTCTCAACAAGCGACGACGTTTCGTGTTCTGAACAAAGTTGTCCCACTTGATGGTGTCAGAAAAGAAGAGCTTTGTAGATGCAATATCACAGGTAACACGGTACCAGAGCTTGTTGACAAGAAGACAGCTGTACAACGAGTTGACATTGTTGCGGAAGCTTGTTACTGGGTTTCCATCTTCGTCCATACTGCTCTGAAGAGCTTCTTCCCAAACTTGGCCAGCCTTCTGTTCGTCCTTATAGATGAGCAATGCATGTTGGTATGACAAAGGACGTCTTCTGACTGGTGACTCTTCGCATGGAACGGAAGTGTACTCATCCACATAGCTGATGATCTTGTGGACAATCTCTGGAATGTGGAAGATGATGTGAGAAACTGGTTGTTGCTGTTGAATCGTAAGGTGAGAGAGTTGTGTGTTGACTTCGTCAAATGTGAGTGTTCTCGAAACCTTATCCGATTGAAGTGTTGAATCCTCAGCCTCAGAATACACACTCAATGGAGAGATGTCAATCCCTTGTTGAGGAGATGAAACCTCTTCTGGTGAAGATGGGATGGATTCACCGTCCGATACAGGAGACTGGAAGATTCTTGAAGGAGAAGTGGAGAAAGCATTTCTGAAAGTGGTAATCAGTCTGCTTCTCTGCTTGAGGGAAGACCGTGAAGACTTCTTCTGTGGAGTGTGAGGAGGTGTGAATATGGTTGAGGTTTTTGGGGAGACACTGTTTTTCTTGGCTGGTCTTGAGGAAGAGGAGTAAGGCTCTTCTCTGAGTCTCTTGAAGGAGCCGATTCTGTGAAGATCCATGGTCAAATTATATGTGTTGTATATGTATCAAAAGAAGGAAAGTGCAATATCAAAAAAGAGTGACGGATTAAATCTTTAGTGCAAATGAGTGGACGTCAACGCAAGTTAATGGTGACAAGTTGAAGGACCAGGTATCTGTTGGATTACAGCAGTGTGAAATCGGACAAAAAGGAGAGTGGTAGGAAGGAAGGGTGGTGAGAAGTGAGTCCCAGGTGTAACCCTCTTGGTGGATGGATAGTGGGGCTTCCTTAAGGAGTGGTGAAGCGGAGTGAACGAGCAAGACCTCGATTGACTGAACAACGGTACAAGCTCCCGAGGCTGAAGGAGGGTATAAGAATGGTTTTATAGGTTCCTCGTCCATGCAGGTAGAGCAATTAGCTATATGCACGGTGTATGTGCCCTTGGAGTTGGTCTACCAGCATTGGGTGTGTGGTTAGTGCAGAGATTTTCTTTGCCAGCCTGCCATTTTCCCAGCTTGTGGGTACCGTGCCTTTGTGTGAAGGGGTGGCTGGCTCCTTGCCCTGGCTGGCCTATGCGCGACCTGGTAGGCGCACGACTGGAGCCCCTTGCTGGCGCGTCTGTGTCAGAAGTCTCGCTAACGTGGTCCTATTCGGGGTGGTCAGGGGTGCCAATTTCGCCCGAAAGAGGTTGTTGGGTCCTTTGATAATACAATCCTGAAACTCGCAACATACGAACGGCCACAAAGTGCTGGTGGTTGCGCACTGCCAACTCCTAGTGGCATCACCATGATAACCAGCGCGGACCCGCAAAGCTATACAAGACATGACACTCTCAAACCTGGGCAGGGCTTTCGAATCAAACTCGACACTCAATAGTAAAGTTGACCTTCACTACAAGCACCATTGTCTGTATAGGCTGAGCCCAAGCCCTCTGGAGCCTTGAAAGTTGACAGTGGACAGCCCCCGCGTAGTGCGTTGTCGTGGTTATCGTAAACTGCTGGCGCGCAGCGTGGCAGGCTCGCTAAACCCTCGTAAACTGCACAGAGCACACGCCACCTCTTTTAGGAAAAGTGGGTAAGACGAAGGGGTCCCAAATAAGCCTTCTGCATATGTCTCATCTCATTATTAAACACTAAATTGCTGATGTAATCGTGTCCCGAGTGCTAAACGGGGGCCGTAACATGCACCTTCATGGAGTACCGAACGGCTGGTAGTAAGGGGGAACTAGCAATAAGAGCAAGCCTCCTCTTGTAGTACATTAGCTTTCATGTATACTTATGATCAACACAGCTGATAGCTGCTATCTGATGCCCGCAAGATTTAATGTGGGATGTCGTTTTCGTTCAGAATGGGCTATGGAGATAGCAGCCCATCGACAGCATCTTACTTCCCTGTTGAAAAAAAAGTTGGAGCCAAATCGTTCCATACGTATTAGCTGTTAATTAATCTCCGGCCCACGGTTAAGCGCTCATTAGTACTGGACCTAATGAGCAACCCAAAAGCAAGAAACCTCGGCCTTTAAGAACTCCACTTTTGTTGTATGATAACAGTAGGTTGTGCTGTGGCGGTAGAGCCTAATCCTTTTTTTTTTTTTTGAATTCGCGCCCGGGGCCAAACTGAGCCCTAGGCGGTGAATGGTAGGCAGCACTGAACTTTGCCTAGGGCACACCCATTCCAAACTAGTTTACAGTATTAGTGATATCAGTGTGTTTGCATAAGATTGAATGTATCTGATATAGAAACTTCAAATCTGTATCAAGTCAGAATCAGCAACAATTCATAGCCCTAATGCTTTGCCATAGTTTCTCTTCTTCCGCGAACATCCGCACACCTCAGCCTATATAGCTACAGAGAAAAATTTTCCCCGAGTAGTCTCTTCCTTCTACTCTGATCTCATCATCAGCACCACCAAACAACAAATCACCATGGAAATTCTCTGTGTATTTGATGTTGGTGGTGTAAACTCGTCAATTACTGTACGTTTATTCTTTTCTTCTCATCAACCAATTACCAGGAGACAAATTTGAAAAGCACAAGATCTTACCTGATGATAACGTTGTTCCTTCTTTCCCAGTCCGACTTCGACCATGACGACATGGGATGCTAACATGTCATTCTATTCCGTGGGTTGTTCAAGCAGCCCAATACGGATTTTATGACTTTTTACTTGCCAGTAACTAAACACTTCTGACCCTCATTCTTGTTCATCTTTCCGATTTGTCTTTTGCTTCCAGGTGGATGATGTGATTGTGAAGAGTTTTGTGACTAACATGTTTTAATTAAGAGAGGACTAGTCCATGTTGTAACGATATTATGACATGTGGAGTGTAATACGATTGACATTCACAGCAATTGGAGATTGATGTTCCAAGATGATCAAAGTGATGAAAACCTACCTAAACATTCGCAGTTTCCTCGGTAGCTTACACTTAGAACCCTTCGAGTAAGCCGGTGACCGCTCATAGACCTTCCTAGGATGTCTGATTGATCTTCTAGAACTGACTCTTTGTTATGATTGTCTCTTAATTATTACACCTCACTCTGTATAGTGACGAACAAACAATGCTCAAAACAAAAAATTTACTGTAGTCATAATTCATTCAAATAATTTATAGAACACCAAATGGTTTAGGATCCCAGCTTGTATGTTTCTCAAAGATCTTTACTATGGTTTGTGGTTTCTTGTCCAGTTTACGCTTCTTCAAGTTCTCCAAATCACTCAAGATGTCATCGGCATCACTGAACCTCTTCACTTTAGACTCGGAGACAACAATCTCCAATGTTTGTAACTTCTTTGTAACCTTTTCCAATACTTTATCGTTTATCTTCTTGTCCTTCAACTGCTTCAAAAGGGTCAAGTTGAGGTCACCTGGTCTTTTCCCGAGTAAGTCAATGGCTTTGAGGACTGTGGAATCTTCATAGGATCTGAGCTTGGTGATCAGCAACCAATCGCACCATGCTTGTGCTCTCTTGAATTCACCAGAAGTGAGTGTACTCTCTGGATTTAACTTCTTCAATTTGGAATACTCGTAGCATGCTCCAAGTAAGGAATCCAGAAGCGACAGTGTGAACTGTTCCTCATTATGTAAGATCAGATAATTCAAAACAGGCTCGTAAAGTTTCTTTAACTGCTCAAAACTCAACTTTTCAGAAACAATTCTTTGAAGCATGATATCAAAAGAGAGTTTCCACCATTCGTTCTCTAGAGAAAGCTTTGCTTGGATTGCATGCACACAAGACCAATACTCCCTTCCAATCTCCGTGGTATCTCCAGGCTTGATAACTCTTGAAATGTCTTTCCGCCTTACCCGACGATATTGTTTCCACAGTCCCGTAATCACATCTTTCTCTTTGCTTTCAGCTTCTTGTAGTTTTGTTTTCTCAAACTCATTATCAACAGCTTCAACTTTGGTCTCAACATCTCTCCAGTAATGCTCAAACAACCATCCCAGCGCTCCTAGCAGGCACTGCTCGCACATTTCCTGGCTTGGTAATCCTTCATGAGTTGCAGCATGTCTGAACTCGACAAAAACGCTCGGTAGGCCAATCTTACGAGCAAGAACTTGGAGTGGGATGGCGTACTGGCTCTGCTGGCCAGGATCTAATAAACCATTGACAAATCTGATGAGACCCATTGACGTAGCAAGGCGGTAAGCCTCAGGATCAGACATATTGGTTCTTAGAAGTAATACTGAAAATAGATGTGCAGTTGACTGTAATGTGTGAGGAATACGAGCTCGTGAGGCATAGAGATGAACTCTGGAGATGGCCTTCATGATGGAGTCATGCTCCTCCTGTCTGACCTCAAGTGAGTTCGGAGCAGCACTATTGGGAAAGAAGAGAGAACGAAGATCTAAAAGATCATTCTTATGTCTCCAAGCCGTAAGACGAGCATGTGAACTCATCCTCTAGCTCTAGATCCTTAAGATTCTCTTCAAATAGAAAAATGAAGAGAGGGCCCATCTCGCTTTTCTTCGTAGCTTTGGTAAACTTGGTGTTCAGGTGTTAAGATTTGGTTTGCGCACGCACAAAAAACGCGTCCCGGCCCTAAACGCGTCCCAACTTGTTTCCTGCTCAGCTTTCTTGAGGAGACACGCACGAACAATTTCCCATTACTCTCTCATTTAAAAGGCTTCCCCATCTTTCCAAATCTGCCAAACTGTGCCTCTCGAAACGTTAAGTTGGTACCAGAACCCAGTTGCCATAGCAAAGTCTCACTACTTCCAAAGATCGCGACGCGTCAAGGGGAGGTCTCCAAAAAATCAGGCACGCGTCAAAGTCTCGCTATATTTTGCCTTCGGAATTGAAAGAGCCTGAATACCTCAACAAGACTTGCTAACAAGAACGCTATTCACTATCTTGCTATACACTGGCTATGTTCTTCTCAGAGTCACTACTGACACGAGATGGTCCGCTGGCTCATGTGTGGCTCGCTGCGAACTTGGAGAAGAAGCTTAACAAGCAAAACTTCCTCCAATCCAACATCACCGAGTCCACAGCTGCTATTGTACAAGCCACCACGCCAATCAATGGAGCAGAACCATTAGCTCTCAGACTCAGTGGTCAACTCTTATATGGTGTTGTTAAGATCTACTCGCGTAAGGCGAAGTATCTGCTTGATGATGTGTCTGAGGCGCTTCTCAAGATTAAATCTGCCTTCAAGTCATCAGCACAGACAGTCACATTACCAGTGAGCGCTACCATTGTTCCCTCGATGAACCAGTTGATTCTTCAGGATACAGTGACTCAGGGAGATTTGCTGTATCAAGAGCCTCTTGTCTTTGATGATGCTCCTATTGTTCGTGGTAACAACTTCTTTACCCAGAATGTGGATCCAGATGAGTCTATTGAGATGCCACGTAACAGATTTGAAGACGACTTGGACGAATTACCACGTGATGATGATATGGAGATTGAACTTGATTTTGATTTGGATAAGGAAGATGACGTTGCACCAGAGGAGAGGGACGTGCCACTCGGTCAGGAGGACTGGAGAGTTGATGACGATATGGGAGGTAATGGATTTGAAGATTGGGACTATGATAATGAAACTCACAACAATGCTGACGCTGGTGATGAGTCTATTGAAGTTGGTCGTCATGTTGATGATGCTAACTTGTCCGATGTCATGAATGAGTCAACACCAGGTATCGAGCTTGGATTCGACAAGTTTGATCAGCCATTGGAGACGATTGATGATATTGAAGAACCAGAGACCACAGTGGAAGTGAAGCCGCCAAGAAAGAAACGTACAGTGACAAAGCCTCTTGGTAAGAAGATCATCAATGATCGCACAACAGAGTTGGAAGTAACAGTTTTCTCTAACCCATCCAGCACTCTCCTTCCATCTGAGCAGAACACAGAACAAACACTCGAGAACAAACGTGCATACTTGGATCTTGTGCTCAATGATAACTTCCTCAATCCAAAACTTGCAGACCGCTTCCTTGCTCTTAAGCCATCGAAGCGCCAGCACGTGGAGCCTGAGATTGTCGACCCTGTTCTCCCAGAACTTGAGTCTGACAAGGGTGAAGAGCAGCCATTTGATACATTTGATGACTACGGTATGGATATGGATTACGCTGAAGATTATGACAGAGTTGATGTTGTGGAGCCACCAGACTTCGAGGAGTCCTTCATTATTGAGGAACGTGAAGAGGAGGAAGAGATGGATGTTATCCGCCAAACATCAGGTGTCTCCGAAGCGACTGGTATCGTTGAGGAGCATATTAAGGATCTTCTTGCTTCTTCAGAATCTACAACGCTGACGAGTGTGTTGGAAAAGGACACACAGTCCGAGACACCATTGGCTACAAAGCCAAAGTCCGAGGCCACCAGAGTTTTCTTCGAGTTGTTGGTGTTGGCTACTGGTGACAAAATTGGGTTGAAGCAGAATGAACTTTTCGGTGAGATCTCTATTAATGCCATCTAATGTCTCTTCCTACTTCTATACTTCATACGTTTTCTAATTGTATTCTTTCTGTTTCTGTTACAACTTACTGAAGATATTCTGGTTAGGATGAGAGAGCACCCGAGTGATCAGTGTCCTGTATGATTCTAAGCTCGGAACATATAAGCCACCCAGTTTAGCAAGCTCTACCCCTTGCCCTCTTTTGGGGGCTCGCTGTGTGTTGAGTGGTCTGTTTTGGATGCAATCTGAGGGACCAAAGCGGAGGATACCACCCCTGTCCATGACACAAAGAGGAATTTCAACTCCCCCTGTGGGACAAATATGCAGTCTGTATCCGGTTATAAGAGCTTGTTTGCTACTACAGGGCCCCAATTGTATGCAAGAACTGAAAATCAGGCTACGTCCGGTCCTGCGCTTTGAAGGATGCGGGTTTGAGACTGAATCTGGTCCATTGAGATGTGAATCAAAATCCGGGGGAGGGGAACCAATTTTCAAGAGCAGTACAGCCATAATCACCAGTAAGTAATACAACGTCTTTGACTAAGTTTCTTTTCTTGTCAAACTTAGATGTCCGGAACGGTAAATAGTGCGGGTAGGAGTTACGCCGGAAAATGTGGATGTGGGTCTATGCCAGGGCCCGGCCGTTGGGTTCTGCAGATCTCACTTTAAGGGGTACATTGTCTAGAAAGTTGGGAACTCCACCCCCTTTTTGAGGGGAGTCACCAAGGGGGTCTCAATGGGCAATGGGTGTGCATGTGGTTTGCCAAAAGCTTTTATATTCCAGAAGAGATCTTCAAAGGGTGCGCAGATCGGTACTTCATGGGATTGTGGGTGTACATGTCCATACCGAACTACTTCTAGGGGGGTCCCCTGGCGGAAAAGTATAAAAGGCAGTGATACCTCTCCTAAGTTACGTACAAAATTTCTGGATTGGACTCTATATGCAATATCCAAAAGCTTATACCCCATGAGATTTATCACTATTTTGCAATCAGTCGCTGTCTTGACTACAGTCTTGGCATCTCCGTTGATGAAGAGAGCATCCGTCTCCGACTCTCCTATTGGTTATTCCTCCTTGAACGGTGGCACAACTGGTGGTTCTGGTGGTACTACTGTTAGTGTTTCTTCTCTTTCTGATTTGAAGAAATATGCTAAGGCAGATGGCAAGTACATTATCTATGTCACTGGTGATATCTCTGGTGATGAAGCATTGACTGTCACCTCCGACAAAACCATTGTCGGTAAGTCCGCTGGTGTCACTCTTACTGGTGTCGGTTTCTACTTGAAGGAAGGTACTGAGAACGTTATTGTTAGAAACCTGGTTATCAACAAGGTCTTGGCTCCAAATGACTGTGTCAGTCTTAAAGGTGCTACTAATGTTTGGATTGACCATCTTGAGGTCTACTCCGACATGGACCACGACAAGGACTATTATGATGGTTTGATTGATATCTCACACGCTTCTGATTACGTGACTATTTCTAACACTTATTTGCATGATCACTGGAAGGCGTCTCTTGTTGGCCACTCTGACTCTAACGGTGATGAAGACACTGGCCATTTGACTGTTACCTACGCTTACAACTACTGGAATAACATCAACTCAAGAGGCCCATCTTACAGATTTGGTACTGGCCATGTTTACAACAGTTACTATCTTAACGTGGATGATGGTATTAACGTCAGAAAGGGCGCAAAGCTTTTGATTGAGAACAATGTCTTTGATTCTGTTGACAAGACTGTCTACTCTGTTGATGGTACTGGTTATGCTGACCTCTCTGGTAATGACTTTGGCGGAGTTGATGCTGATATCGATTCTACTTCTCTATCTATGTCCTACTCTTACTCTTTGAAGAGCACTTCCAGTGTTGTCTCTTACGTCAAGGCCAACTCTGGTGCTATCCTTTCCTTCTAAGTGGAAGATTGGTTTGTGAAGTGTTGATCGCCTCACTACTACGAGGGTGGTTCTTGAATTTGAGCATTGGCACTTGAATTCCTTTATATGACTTTAAAAACACGAACCTGCCCTTAGGAACTGTAGCTGCCCTTCATGAGGAGGATTGGGACCAGCCTATGAGTTGTAAAATCACTTCATTTACCAGCAACATCAGAATAGAGTGGGATACTATCAGATGCACCATTCTTCTGGATGGCCAATGCAGAGGCAGTAGTGGCAAACTTCAATGCTTCTGCTGCAGTAGCACCTGTACACAGTTGTGTAGTAAAAGCACCAAGGAATGTATCACCAGCACCAGTAGTGTCCACAACACGCTCAACTTTTTCGGCTGGTTCAATCACAGTACCATCCTGTGTTGTGCACAAGGATCCATTGGAACCCAAAGTGATGACCACTGTCTGTGAGTTCTTGGTATGCAGTTTTGAATGCAAAATTTTGGAAAGTTCAGTGTACACACTGACCTGGTCGTCGTTCTGTTCGAAAGATGTAAGCTCTCCAGCTGGAAGTGCATCCTTGGCAATTGAGAGAGCCTCTCCTTCATTGACAATAAGTACATCAGTGTATGCAACTAGTGGGGCACTCATTGAGTAGTATGGAGAAGGATTGTACACGATCTCAATGTCACTTCTGTTATTATGAAGCCATGTGATGATATCCTTTGTGCCTGGTATTTCATTCTGGAACACAACCACTTCCTTCTCGGTCTTATCAGCTGGGAACAATACATTGAGTTCTTCATCTGTAAATTTCGACTGTCCATTTGCGCCTGCGGTGATAAGGATTCTGTTTTCACCCGTGTCCTTCTCAACGAGGATCACAGCGACGCCTGATGCTTGATTCTGGAGGACCTCCACGGCAGTAGTGTCAACACCAAATTTCTCCAGAGCACCCTTAAGCTCTTTGCCAAATGAGTCATCACCCACTTTTCCAATCATTCTTACACTACTTACAGGATCGTGTAACAACTTTGCCAATGAAATTGTCTGGTTAAGACCCTTGCCTCCAATGTGAGTCTCGAAGGAGTCTGCTTGGAACGTCTCACCAGCCACGGGGACACGCGATGTGTATGAGACGAGATCGTAGTTGAGTGAGCCAATAACAGTGAATTGAACCATATTTAGGACTTAGGAGTCTCCTTCTGATGTTTGACGTGTGGATTGGCCAGGGGTCCATTCTGGGGTAAGTCAGGTGTCACCGTACTGTGGAGAAAGTTCGTGAAGCCCCGAAAGTGTTTGGTATGGGCACTCCGCTGTCTCTCTGCTTGGTTCTCTCCTAATTCTACGGTTCATGCGATTTGCTTTGTTTACAGCTTTTATCATGGTCACATATTACACATTTAACCTCTCATATTCTACGTCTGGGTTGATGATCTCAGTGCCCTGCGGCGGTTGGCCTTATGCATCAGGGTCCACAAAAGGTCCCAGGCTTAGATCGAAATCAGTAAACTCTCGAAGCTTCTCATAAATCAGTCCAAAGTTTTGAGTGTCAAAAATTATCTGATCTCCTAACTCTCTGAAACTTGCAGTGTCGTTCATCTTGATCTCCACCTCCTCTAAAGCATTCCTGATCTCTCGCAGATTATTGATATCCCAGCTAAGAGGAATATCATCTTCAATAGCATGGTAGTATACACCAACCCGTCTGCAATGCAGTCTGAATGCTTCTGACAAATTCCTTATTTGTGCCCTTTGCTGATTTTCCAGTATTCTTTGGATCACTTCTTCTGAGTCTTCTTCACAGTCCGACTCGTCATCCTGTTCATCATCACTGATACTCAACTCTTGGATTTGATCATCAAAGAGATCTTCTTCTGGCATGGTATCTTCTGTGAGATTATTAAATCGATCAAAGACATGAGAAATCACAACCTCGTGATGATGATGGTTGAAGTTGATAAAGGACTTGTGAAACACATTGAGAGCGTATAAGAGAGAATAGCCTACATTTAAAGGCAATCCCAATACGTTTTGTCTGTGTGAGTGCGTGAGCTTGAATTCAACTTCATCGATGGCTCTTTCAATGTCATCTCCATAGTATGGAACAATCATTGACGTTCCCCTAGGGACAGCTCTAGGGCGAAGCTCGACTTCAGAGGGCGATTCTTCTGGAGCGTCTTCCAGCACATCGAAGATGTTTTCCAAAAACACTTCATCATCAGATTCGTTTTCTGTTTCTAGATCGTAATCTAGATGTGGTCTTTTATTAGGATTATTGTTGTGATCCTCGCCCTCAAAGGGTCTCTTCAAACCGTGTGGGATATCCATTGTATCCTTGCAATGAAGAGAAGGTGTAGAAAGCACGAAAGGGGTTTGATCAGGTTAAACCATTTATACTTCATTTGTAATTTTGTAATTAATTTTTGATACTTTTCTGCTGAGAATATTAATTCCTGTCGTTTTTGGTAACTATGAGAAGATTAATTCCTGATCTCATGAGAGAGGTTTTTAGTCCGGACAGACGACTGATCTATAACGTCTAGAGCGATCTCGCAAAAGTTTGTACTATGCACATTATGAAAATAGTTTCTTTTCGTCATATTTGGATCGATCGGATATAGACCTTCAGGGAAGGTCGAACCCCTCTAGTTGATCCTGTTAGTTTCCGGGATGCCTCTTCTTCTGTGTCATGGTCCCCCGCGTTCGACAGAAAAGCTTGCAGCGCATAGCCGATAGTAGGTCCAGGTCTACATATAATTCAATAGAATGTGCATAGTTGGTGAGATTATTTAAAGAGAGAATAATTTAGTCTTTCTTTGCGGTAGTATCTTTTTGTGGTCTTGATCCTGCCGATGTCTGTTCGTCATCATCGTCAGACTCTAAGTTCAAGCTATCACGCGCACCAGTTGGAACGTTTTGATAACCATTCTCAGTATCATTCAAAGACTGTAAATCGTCGAGCTCAAAGTCTGCAGCGTTCTCTGGGTCTGTTGGCAACTGAGAAGAAGCGGCGAGCATGTATGAGTACTCTGTTGGTCTCCAGAGGAAAGAGATCATGTTAAAGATCACGTAGTACACCAACGAAGGCCAGAAGTCCAAGAAGAAGAAACGGGACTTCCAATGCTGTTCAATGAGTTCAGTGGTGGACATACCAATGAAGATGAAGGAAGAGACGATGATACCCAAGATAAGCACAAGCAACGAGAAAAAGATGATGCGGAAAAGAGACTTGTACATATCGAGTTTGATCTGCTGCTTCTGAGATGCCAAAAGAGCAGTGGTGGCACTCAATGACTTGAGCGTTGTCACATAGAAGATACCAGTGGTGATGACAACTGGAAGAGAAAGTAAACTAGCCCACGTACCATCGTCAGCAGAGCCTGGAGATACAAGGTAGTTGGTGATGATATAAAGAAGAGAGAAGAATAAATGAACTCCGGCAAAGATGCGACACTTGAGCATCAACTTTCTGTCAAGCTTTGGATACACGACACCATAACCCAAAGAGATCACGAGCAAAAGGAAGAAGGAGAAAGTGAACTTGATACCGTTCATGATGGATACAAATACCATGTACACATTGACACCAGCGTCTGCAGATCCCTTTCTATTTGTCAAGTCGTAGTATCCCCAGATCATGACAGCTTCCAATGTCAAAAAGATGTAGAAGGCGCCAATGTATTTCTGGAGGGGCAACACAGAGTGGCGGTGTCTGTAAAAGTTGAATCCGTAGTAAAAGAACGACAACAAATACAGAATGGCCAAAGCAGCATATAGACCCAATTTAGGGAATTCAGCAGCAGCCAAGTTACCAAATGAGTTTCTGAAGTTAACGTAGGCTGTGAAATCAGCTTCATACTCGTCATACACGGCAACACAGTAGTATCCGGTGTGCTTAATCATGTACTTCATTCCATCATCACCCACCTCGCTGAGTTTGTAGGACAAGATCTCTGATTTGTTGCCCTGATAGTCGTTCACAAGGAACATTCCCTCGTGTGATATTCCACAGAGACCTAGATCAATGGCCTCGGTATCACAGATGTACTTGATGTTCCCATCGCCGAGAGGCTTTCCAAGGAGATCGATGTCCTGGTATTCGAATATCATCACTGCCATATCAAATCCACCTCCCTCACCTCTGTAGTCTGAAAGATCCACTGTAATGAAAGGATTCACGCTTCCTCCAAATGTGGCTTTATCATACATGCCCGAACACGCCTGCTTTCGGGACGCCGTCAGCTTCTCTTTGTTAGCAGAGACTAACGAGGCAGACAGGGCCAGTCCTGCAAAAATATTGAGTAACCTCATTGGTGCACTCTTGTATCAAGTTTAGTCTGCAACGGAATTGATCGTAGCTTTGATCCTGTTGTGTGGATAAAGGGAAAGAGGCCACGCGTTTTGGCGGCGCTCCCGAAATTTCCCTGTGCTCTAGCCTGTAAGGCCGCGTGAAGAGGCAGTCTCAGAAATATTAAAAATTCGGAAACGCGCCAAGGAAAAGCCTTGTTCAACTTGCTCGCCCCAAAAACCGCGGCGTCTCGGGATCGAACATAGGTCTGTATTACGTAATCTAAAAACGGTATCTTACTTAATCAGATTGCCCTGGGAAATTTGGAAACGAGCAGCCGCGAAAAAAAAAAAGACGAAGGGAAGGGGAAGCAGACACAGAGCTGCTCTTCTTTCTATTCCCAAGCCCTCTCTAGCAGCACATCAAAGCAGGCGGCTCATCCAAGGGTCGCACAAATCGGGCTGTTTTTGTCTCTATACTTGGCTGCCTGGTTTTTCTGGCCGGAATCCGACGCTTGCTTGTCTCTACACGCCTCAAGAGGACTATCTAGTGAGAGCAGGACTCCACATCCAAGGCTCTTGAACGATTAGCAATACAACGCCAAGAGATCAAACACACCCAAAGACCCATACAGATCACACACTTGGTTAGAAAACAGCCATATTATCTTGAGAGCAGGACTCTCTATATTAGAATTTTCTTCCAGAAGAGCAATAATGGCAGCCGATGAGCATGAAATTGTCGACTTGACAATGGACGATTATGAGGATACACCAGCTACAGTTCTTCCAAACTCACAAATCACAATCACACTGACAGATAACGAAAGTACTGCTGAACCTGAAGATTCTGAGCCTAATGAATCCGCTGAACTGATAGGCGATAAGGAAAACTTCAAGGAAAGCAGTGTCGAGTCTGATGAAGAACCTCAGACGCCACTTCCGCCACTCTCAGAGCAACGTGATATTATCTCAAAGTTGATCACAGATAACGAAATCCAGCTTGGTATGACTCTCTATGTATTATCAAGATCCTGGTTTGAAGCATTCATGAGCAACGAATTTGAGAGTGCAGAGGACGCCCAAGCTAAGCTTGGCCCAATTGACACAAGCGGAATCATATCCGATTCAGGTATCTTCTGTGACCGACAGTATCATCCTTTGAACGCATATACAGAAACAGTTTTTGCTCAACTCATTGAATGGTATGGATTGAAGGATGGCTGTTCTCCAGTGGTGACGCACGCAATCAAAGGTCCAGATGGAGAGCTTTGTGCGGAATTCGTCAAACCAATGTTCCATCTTCATCATCTAGTTCCAGAGACGTCTGGTTCCACCTACCATAATACGTCATATGCATCGGTACCAATGTTCACGACCTCTTGTTTACATACAATTGGTGATGTTCTTCAGCGTGCCATTCAAGTCTTGGATGAACGAGAGCACCTCTCGAGACAACCAGATTTCCCACATAAAAAGTTCCGTCTATGGCTTGTCAAGGATCCAAACCAGGAGACACTCAATTACAATATCACGCCGCCTGTATTCATGAATCTTCAAACTAAGGTGCTCCTCAAGAAGAAACTTCTTGATTACACTGTCCAAGGTGCTGAGTTACTGTGTGAGCATCTTATCATTGAGGAAAAACAAAACACATATTCTCCAACATCGTCATACAAAAAGAAAACTGCAGAGAAGCTTGAGCCATACTGGCCATCCATGTATGCTCTTCACTTCCCACCTCGACCATCAGATGGCCGTATCGGTTTACAGAACTTGGGAAACACGTGTTACATGAATTCTGCTCTTCAATGTCTTGTTCACATCCCAGAGTTAACTCAGTATTTCCTCTTCAGTTGCTACAGGGAAGAGCTCAACCCTGATAATCCATTGGGTATGAGTGGTAAGGTTGCTCTGAGTTTTGCTAACTTGATATACCATTTATTTGATAAGAAACCAGATAGAGGATCGTCTTTCACACCAAGAGATTTCAAGTCGACCATTGGTTACTTCAACCAAATGTTCTCTGGTTACCAACAACAGGATTCTCAGGAGTTCCTTGCATTTTTGCTTGATGGTTTGCATGAAGATTTGAACAGAATCATCAAGAAGCCGTTCACAGAGAAACCAGAATTGAACGACAGGGAGGACGCACAGAACATTGAGAAGATCACTGAATTGGCTCAAGAGAGTTGGAATCAGCATAAGCTCAGAAATGACTCAGTAATTATCGATTTGTTTGTTGGTCTCTACAAGTCTACTCTCATATGTCCTGACTGTGACAAGATTTCGATTACGTTTGATCCATTCAACGACTTGACTCTACCTTTGCCTGTTGAAGACGTTTGGACACACAAACTTCTCTTGTTCTTGGAGAATGGTCACATCAAGTCTTTTGAGGTGGAGTTGGAGAAAACCGCAACTTATGAGACTTTGAAGCGTTACGTTGCTGACAAGCTAAACTTGAACCCATCTCACTTGATTACTGCCGAGGTTTGGAACCATCAGTTCTATAAGAACTTTGAAAGTTCTGATTCTGGTACATCATATATGCCAATATCTGGTATCATTTCTGCTGAAGAAACCATCGTCATGTATGAAGTGCAACATTCAGAAGGTGATTTGATTGTGCCTGTCTTGAATACTGTCAACCCACCATCGAATATTCCAAATGCCTTTGGAATTCCATTCTTCATCAGTTTATCCAGAGAGGAACGCAAATCATTCGGTGCTATCAGACAAAAGTTGGAACACAGATATGAGCAGTTGAGTACATTCAACTACTTTTCCAAAGTCCGCTCTCATCAAAGGGATAAGAAGTTTACCATTAAGGATTTCCCGTTATTGTCTCAATCTGATGATGATGGCTATGAGTCTGATGTATCTTTGGCTCACCCGGAAATTTCTGGTGATTATGCATTCAAGATTAAGGTGTTTGATTCAAGCCGTGAGTCCAAATCTCGGATGAATATGAGACGAACAAGACATATAAGGGGTGCTTCATATGGATCAGTGCCTCCATCATCGTCAGGCACGATGGCTGGAGACAGAGTTTGGACACCAAGCACAAACAACAACTTCACAAATCTTCCAGAGCTTCTTGAGTCGTTGGAAAAGAATAAGAAGTCATTGTACACTTATGCCAAAAAGATTGATATTGATAGCTCCAATGAGTCTGGTGAGATTGATGAGAAAAGCCAGCTGGTTGATATCCTTGATGATGGTGATGTTGTTGTGAGAAATGCGGATTCTGTTGCCTCAGACGACGTAAAGTCCGCAGCTCTTAATGGTCCTTCTGCTGCTGGCATCCCTCCTGTGGCTACTGGATTTGATGATATGAGGTCGGAATCAAAGAGCAGCGAGGGTGACTCTTCTCCAGATGTTGATCTTGAGCCATTGACTTCAAGTGGTCTCTTCCACTCTAACAGTATTCAAGAGACGCCTGCTCCATTAGGAGATCAACCCGAGTCGCCAATTACTGCTAAGGAACTTATTGGTCTTCATGCTGCATTGGTTTGTGAGTGGACTGCAGACCTGTTTGATACTTTCTTCGTCGGCCTAGAAAATGAAGGTGAAGATGGTAAGGAGACATGGACTGATCCTGAAGTGATTCCAAATACTGAAGTTGAGGAATCTCAGAAAATCAGAGAGGAGAAAAAGGGAGAAGTGTTGACACTTGATGCTTGTCTTAAGTTGTTCTCTAAACCAGAGGTTTTGAGTGAGCAGGATTTGTGGTATTGTTCCAATTGTAAGGAACATCGCCGTGCTACCAAGCAGATTCAGATTTGGAGTACACCAGATATTTTGACCATCCACTTGAAGAGGTTCCAGAACCAGAGAAGTTTCAGTGATAAGATTGATGCCGTTGTTGACTTCCCTATTGATGGGCTTGAGATGGCACCATACCTTGCTTCGGCTGATGAAGACAAGAAGGATGCTGTCTATGACTTGTTCGCTGTTGACAATCACTATGGAGGCATCGGAGGAGGACACTATACTGCCTATGTCAAGAACTTCATTGACAACAAATGGTACTACTATAACGACTCGCATGTCTCTTCTACTGAGCCTGAGAAGGCTATTACTGGTGCCGCTTACTTGTTGTTCTACAGAAGAAGATCAGCGGGATTCCTTGGAGGTGAGAAGTTTGGTGAAATGCTTGACCGTGCCAGACAGGAGTATGAATCCAATGAGAAGCAACAGCTAGAAGGTGTTGAGAGATTCTTCCAAGAAAACAATGACTCCGGTGATGAGTCGGGTGATTTCTCCAGTGAAGACCTTTCTGATGTCTCCATTAGATCGATATCAGATGACGAGAGTGAGGAGGAGTACATGACAGCTAATGAGAGTAAGGTGAAGCAGGTTAATGCAACAATGGTGAACACGGAGCTTGAGGATGACTCCAGTGACAATGTCTCAATTCCTGTTGCCTCTGAAGATGAGGAGGATGGGGGCAGCAGTCGCCGGAAGCAGCGTCTGATCAGTCGTGGAAAAACCACGGGCAGAACTCAGCTCTTCAGTGATCCCTCGGTGATGGATTCTCCGGCTCTGGTTCCGGGTTCTCCGGTTTCCGATGACGATTGTTCCACGTACTCTTCGCTTGCCAACGCACCAGCCAACTTGAGATGAGGTTTATCTAATGGAATGTTAATGTAATGTCAAGTACTTCCTGTAGCCACAACTCGCCAAGTCTTGGAAGACGTCATGAGTCATGAGAAGAGAGCCGATCCCCTCCGCGGGGGAAGAGCGAGTAACGCCGACGCGGGTCTCGGCACGTGAGAATTTTTGTTTACTTTTCGAGCACCAACCCCTAAAAAAACGTCGACGCGTTTTATCTCTTGGTGACAACTCCCATTGACTCCGGCTTCAAGGGCTCGCTACACACTCATAATGCTTGATCTCCCTCTGACGGTTGGTGCCCCTACTATCGACAGACCTTTCGGGGTCCAGCTCTGGCCGCTCTTCAACCATGTTGTCTCCCTGGCAACACACGGAAAGTTCATCCCAGACGAATTCCGTTTTGTTGAGAACGAGACATTCCTATCTACATTCCCACCAGTTGCCACTGTCATTGTTGTATACTATATTGTCATTTTTGGAGGCCAGGCTCTCTTCAGACGCTTTGATCTCACCGCTTGGAAGTTGAATGTGTTGTTCCAGCTGCATAACTTGACCTTGACCCTCATTTCCGGTTCATTGCTTCTTTTGATGCTCGAACAGCTTATTCCAATCTGGTATAACCATGGTGTCTTCTATGCTATCTGTGACATTGGTGCTTGGACCCCACAGCTTGTTACTTTGTATTATTTGAACTACATGACCAAGTACCTCGAGTTTGTTGACACTTTGTTCCTCGTTGTTAAGCGCAAGAAAATCATCTTCTTGCACTCTTACCACCACGGCGCTACTGCATTGTTGTGTTACACTCAGCTTGTTGGTACCACTTCTATTTCCTGGGTTCCAATCACTTTGAACTTGGGTGTTCATGTTGTCATGTACTGGTACTACTTCCTTGCCGCCAGAGGCATCAGAGTCTGGTGGAAGCAATGGATCACCAACTTCCAGATCATTCAGTTTGTTTTGGACTTGATATTCATCTACTATGCATCCTTCATTAAGATTAAGCATGATTGGGGACTCTTCGGTTGCGACGTTGAGCAATGTATTAACTGTGTTGGTTCCACCATGGCCACTTGGGCCGGTGTTGGTATCATCTCTTCCTACCTCGTCCTCTTCATTTTGTTCTACATTGATATCTACATCAAGAAGGGTAAGAAGGCTAAGGTTGTCAAGAGAGTCGATGGTTTTGGTAACAAGATTAACGAATATGTTTCCATCGACCTCAAGAACGTCAGCACACCTTCCCCATCTCCAGCTCCAGGTTTGAGAAAGAGAAAGGCTTAATGGACTATTCCGCCCCAACAAACTTTATGAACTTTCTAAACTTGATGACTAATTAAAGGGTTTTAATGAATACCCAGCCCCACCCTCGATTCCCACACCTATTCTTCTCCTTTTTTGTCTCTCTTTGTTGTTCCTCCGCTAACGGTCACCTCATCTTACCAACGCTTACACACACAAACACACTACAATACAGCCTATTCTTAGATGAGGGGTATGGAACTCATTCTTTTATTCATTAATATTCTTCGCGTAGAGTACTAGTTCATGACGTAAACCATCCGTCTACGTGGTGTCCCTTCTAGAATGCAGTTTTGGATTGATTGTACACATCACTGTTTGAGCAAGTGCTCTGATCTAAGTCTTGCCAGTGTAAATGCCTTTTTCAACTCATCCTTACTCACACCTCCAATGACACTAAGAGAGTTCATGTGCTTACCGGACTTATCAAGAACGACCGATACTGTCTTCGAAGCGGTGATTTCCTCTTCTTCTCCTTCAAGATCGGCAAGAAGCACACTCTTCGAATCAATTTCCATCTTGTCCTCATCTTCAACGGTGTTCAATGCTTCCTGGTTAAGATCGACAATACCAAAATTTGATGAAAATCCAATAGCGTCTTCATTGAGTTTGAGTGCGTCCTTCTTCAATGCATCACATGTAATCTGGTACTGCTCTCTAACTGTACCAAAGTTTCCTCTGATCTTAACAGGAACCTTAATATCAGCAGCATTCTCATCAATGTATGCACGTGGAAGATTTGTGCTCTTCAATGCAGCAATTAAAGCCGCCCATACGAGGTCAAATAGTGGTCCAGAGCGTGAGAATACCTTGATCTTTGCGTATAACACGTAGCTCCACTCTCTCTTTGGGCCCAAGTCAAACTCATCATCTTCCTCAGATCTGTAATAAATCTCCTCCTTTCCATCTTCACCAACACTGCGAAGGCCAACTTTAACTTTTAATGACTCCTTGCTCAAGATGCCAGAATGTAACACAGTCTCATACAGTCTCTGTGATAGTGTCATCTCCTCGTCAGTAGGGGCACCAACACGTCCTCTCTCAACCTCCACAACTGGATATACACTTGCTGCATCCTTCAATGTCTCCTGTCTCTCAGCATCAGCTTCTTTCTCCTTGGCGAACACAGCGTTCACAGCTTCTGCATCCTCGTTGATCATCTCAGCTGGTAAGTCCTCTTCAAGAATACCACCGGTGATAGTACACACAACAGTGGAATTTCCTGATCTCAAAATCGATGAACCTAAGACATTAGAATCACCTCTAACACCTTCCTCGGAGTATCGTGACAGTGCCCCTGTTGTTGTGTGGATCTCACGAAACTCTTCAAAAGTACGAAGGTTTGGGCGGATGCCAATGGCAAGGTGTCGTTGTAATGAAAGCTCAGGGGAAATACGAGCTATGACTTCTGGTGGGAAAGAAAGTGGATGAAGGTCTTCAGACATTTCTTGTTTTCTTGTTCGATTCTAAAGAAGATGTGTTGTGGTTGAGGGCCCCTCGGGGGTTAAAGCTGCTTGTGTGATGAGTTTTGTAAAAATTAGTCTGGGAAATTCAAAAATAGCCTAATTAGGAAAGCTTCCTTAAATAGATGATGGTCTCAAGATTTGACCTTTGGCCATCGCTACTACACAGATTACAGTCTATTTTAAGCTCTAAGTGTATGCCATTAAATATCATTATTTCTGTGACCTAAATCGTCCACCTTTTTGTTCTTATCATGACCGTGGTGGCATGTTCCTATGTACAAGATGTTGGTGCAAAAAAGCGGAGAGTAGTGGTCTGAGGAATCGATTCCCTCCCATCTCACGACTCTTGATCATTATCAACAGTTGATGTTCTCAAATCATTTTGATTTTGAGCCCAGCATTTCTTAAATGCGTCCATCTGTTTATGTTAGTATGTGCCCTTGAATATTGACTTAGTAGACTTACTTCTTTGATGCACTGTCTCCAATCCCCTGTGTCGGCATGACAAAGCTGTAACTTCAAGTTTTCTTCTGTAAAGATATGTTAGAAGTCTTTAAAATATTTGTTCGATGTCCGAAATACGTACCTGCACAGCCTGTCTTGTTGATTCTCTGGTCCCTGCGCATCTCGTTAGTTGCCTCTTCGTATAGGCTTGGAGTAGGATCACTCACCATTCATCTGGTTCATCGTCGTCATCTTCATCTACTCCCTCCTGGTTTTGCTTCTTTGTATCCTCTACTTCGGCCATTGTCTGTTACTTTTCGGATCTAGATATCTGAACATAGCAGAATAGAGCATTGCAAAGGAGATCAAAGATGTCAAAGTGCGCTTCTCCAGCCGCCTGCCGCCTGCAATTTCGAGAAACACTAACTGGGAAGTTTTCCTATTTTGGATGTTTTTTATTTATGCCAGCGTTTACGTCCCCGAAAACCAATGGTCTCAGATCGCCCAAAAAACGCCAGCGAATCGATTCGAATGGGAACAACAACGGGCGCTTACCTCACCACGCTCTCAAGAAAGCAGACATTTCCGGTACAGAGGTTCATTGAGACTTACTGATCATCATTTCGAGGCAGTCGCATCTTCATCACCGCGTATCTGTCCCGAATCGCTTACTCAAACTTTCCCGCCTCGTGCTCAGAACAAGCTCCTCTCCCATCAGCATCAACAAACGCGTCGAGACGGCAGCAACGAAAAATTCAGTCACGGACTTTATCAACTACAGGTGCAATTCAATTCATCTAAAAAGTCGTTTTATCCGTATTCTTGAGTCTCGCGCCCACAAAGTCTTCAAGCATGGTGAAACTCAACGAAATACACCAGACTGCCACATTTGCCTGGTCGTCTGATGCCATTCCAGTTCTCGCAACGGGAACATCTGCTGGTGTGATCGATGATGATTTCTCTTCCAGTTCTACATTGTCTTTCCACTCACTTCTGAGCAAAGATCCTTTGCTTTCGCTCGATGCAGATGCCAAGTTCCATGACTTGGACTGGTGCAGCAACAACAACCTGCTTGCAGGTGCGCTTGAGAACGGCTCAATCCAATTTTGGAACACAGAAAAGCTTCACTCCGACAAGAAAGTGACAGCCGTCGCTACTGGAAACAAGCATACTGGCTCGATCAAGTCTCTCCAGTTTAATCCAATCCAGAGCCAGGTCTTGGTTTCTGGTGGTGGTAATGGCGAGATCTTCGTTTGGGATACCAACAAACTTACCAACTTGGAGCCATTCGCACCAGGTACCGCCATGACACCAATGGATACTGTCACATCTGTCTCTTGGAACAAGTCTGTGCCACATATCTTTGCCGCTGCAGGTTCTGCTGGTTACACATCAATCTGGGATTTGAAATCCAAGAAGGAAGTTTTGCATCTCACGTACACCACACCAACTGGTTCTCGTGCTACCCTGTCTACTGTCACTTGGCACCCATCACAGAGCACCAAACTCATTACTGCTTCTGAGGCTGATGGTGCTCCAGTCATTTTGACCTGGGATTTGAGAAACTCCAACGCTCCAGAGGCTATCCTCTCTGGTCACAAGAAGGGTGTTCTCTCTATGGACTGGAATCCAAAGGATCCAACATTGCTCTTGTCTTGTGGTAAAGACAACACTACTCTCTTGTGGAACCCAATTTCTGGTGAGAAGTTGGCTCAGTACCCAACTACTGCCAACTGGGCCTTCAAGACCAGATTTGCTCCAAGCGCTCCAGACGTGTTTGCCACATCTAGTTTCGATAAGAAGGTTGTCATTCAGACCCTTCAGGACACATCTCCACCAGTTAACAAGAGAATCAACTCTACTACAGATACTGATTTCTGGGATGAGATCTCTACAACTGAGACTCAACAGCCAGAGTACTTTGTCAAGCAAGCACCAAACTGGTACGGCCGCAAGTCCTCTGTTTCTTTCGGTTTCGGTGGTAAGCTTGTCACAGTTTCCAAGACTGGTGAGAAGGGATCTGAAGTTGTCGTCCAGAAGGCTCCATTGCCAGGATCTGCAACGAACGATAAATTGAATGCCGCTTTGGACTCTCGTGACTTCACCCCAATCATCGAGGAGCGCTTGGAGAAGTCTTATGAGGGTATCAACAAGTCTGACTGGCAGCTTTTGAAGGACTTGGATGGTACTTCCGATATCTTCGAAAAGTTCATTGCATTGAAATTGACCGAAGAGCCTGCTAAGGAAGCCGAAGAGTCTGGTGAAGACTTCTTCTCTAACTTGAACGAGCATCCAAAGTACACTCCTGCAGGTGAATTCAAGTTCCCTGAAGATTCTCAAAAACTTACTGAGGCCTTGTTGACCAAGGACTTGAGCAAGGCAGTTGACATCTCTTTGAAGGAGGATAAGTTGGTTGAGGCTTTGATCATCGCTTTGAATGGTCCGCAGGAGTTGAAGGATAAGGTGAGCAATTACTACTTCAACAAGAGTGGTGCTAATGATGTTACTGCACGTGTCTTGTTCTCTACTACTTCCAATGATGTTTCTGATTTGGTCGAGAATGCTGATGTTTCCAGCTGGAAGGAGATTGGTACTGCCATCAAGACTTACGCATCTGCCCCAGAGGTCTCTAAGACTCAGTTCGCCAGATTGGGTGACAGATTGCTCGCGGCTGACCCAGTTAAGAACCGTCAGGACTCTATTGCTGCATATATCAATGCTTCAGCTTTGGATAAGGTTGCTGAGATCTGGAACTCTGAGTTGAAGGCTTTGGAGGAGAAGATTTTGGAGACTGAGAAGACTTCTGCATATGACGCTCACTTTGCCTCTTTGTCTGAGTTCGTGGAGAAGTTTAGTGCTTACAGATCTACACTCAACATGGATGCACCAATCGCTGATTCAAGCTCGATTTTGTCCACAATTTTGGAGTACATCAACATCATTGCCACTAACGGTCAGTTTGAACTTGCTGCTAAGTTTTTGTCATTGTTGCCAAGTGATGTTCCAGCTGTGAAGCTTGAGCAAGAGCGTATCAGTAAGGCTACCGGTTCTTCCAGAACTACTACATCCAGAAGAGCTCCAGCTGCTGTGACTGGTGCTGCCCGCTATGGTGCTCTGGCCCAACAACAGCCAGCAGCTCCATCCTACCCAAGTGTTTCGGCTATTCCACAGGTTCAGACACAGGTGCCAAGAGCTCCAGCTTCCTCCAACCCTTACCTTGCTAATGCTGGTGCTCAAGCTGTTCCAACTGTCCCAGCTGTCCCAACATATGGCTACCAACCACAACAGCCAGCACAGTCTCCTTACGGACAGCAGGCTCCACTCTATGGTCAGCCAGCTGCTGTCGCTGCTCCATCCAATCCATACAAGCCAGTAGCCGCTGTTGCTTCTCCTGTTGTGCCAGCTGCTGTTCCACCTCCACCAAAGGCTAGAAAGAATGAGACTGACGGATGGAACGACCTGCCATCACACTTCCACAAGCAGCCATCTCGTCGTGGTACTCCTGCCGCTGTTGCACCACCAACTCCTACGAATACCAGTGGTCCACAACAACCAGGTATCAGTCGTAGCACCTCCTTTGCTGCTGCTCCATCCATGCCTCCTCCACCAAGATCTGTTTCCAAATCCAAGAAGACGCCGACCTTGACTGAGGCTAAACCAGTTTCACAGGCATCTAACCGTTATGCTCCACCTTCTCCAAAGCCTAACATCAGTGCCTTGAACAACCTTGGCATTGGTAACGGTCTTCCAACCCCACCACTTCAAACCAACCCTGCTGCACCACCAAAGAACCCATATGCACCAGGTGTTGGCTCTGTTGTTCCACCAAGTAATGCTTATGCTCCATCTAATTCATACGCTCCTCCACCACAGGCAGGTGCTCCACCTACACTGGCCAGTCCATATAACCAGCAGCAAGGATTTGGTGCACCAGCATCCAACCCATATGGCCCACCACAAGGTATGAGTGCTCCTCCACAATCAAACCCATATGCTCCACAGGCACAGGCCTCCCCAGCTTATGGTTCTCAGCCACAGGGTAACTACGGTGCTCCACCACAGAACAACTTTGCACCACCAGCACCATCTGCTCCACCTAAGGGCCCAGCTGCTCCACCAAAGGGTCCAGCTAAGACTGAGGCTTCTCCAGTCCCAGCTCCAGCTGCTCCAGAGAAGGAAAAGTACCCAACTGGTGACCGTTCTCACATCTCTCCAGAAGACTTGAAGATCTACGAGGTTTTCGATGCTGAGTACAAGCGTGTTGCTCCAGGTATGCCTGAGAAGTTTGTGAAGCAGGTTGCTGATACTGAGAAGAGATTGAACTTCTTGTATGACCACTTGAACAACCAAGAATTGAGTGCCGCTGTTGTTGGATTATTGAAGCAGATTGCTGATGCTTTATCTGCTAAGGACTTTGCTGGTGCCTTGGGATTGCACTTGGAGATCATGACCTCCCACCCAGATGAAGTTGGTCACTGGGCTGTTGGTGTCAAGAGACTTGTGCAGTTCTCTGAGGCTCAAAGCTAATAACTTGGAGAGAAGAAAAAAGTACTAAGTGTGTCTTTTTGCATTTCGTTTATATTGTTATTTTTGTATATGTTAACTGGGTTCTTCCAATGTCCACTGTCGATATGTAGATGAACTCCTCGAAGAGCACAATCCAGACCGGTTATATACTGAATAAGGAACGGGAACAAAGCAGATCCTGGTTGGGCTGGAGTCCTTCTAGATTGTGATCCCGGGACCCCAGTGCCCAGTCCTCCCACCAAGCCCCCACTTACAGATTCTCCCTTAGAAGCTCCAAGATCCAACGGGAAATGACTTGTTTTGCTCCTAGTCCGTTACTTTGATTGTAAGCTTCTTTTAAATGGAAGATACCAATATCATATGCACTTCTAACTGAGCAATGGGTAATTCTAGTCTGAGAATGTAGAGCGAGGATCCCAAGAGTGGGCGTACCATTGTGTGTCCCCTACCGCGATGGTGCTAAGCTCATGACATCAAGCACAAGGGTTAAAAGACAGCACAGTCTTCTCCGGGAGATCACCACGGCCTGACTTGCTCAATACACTATTAGGGATTGCACAATGAGTTTGTCTCTGTCTAAGGGTTCCATCCTACGGCTCTTCCCACCTGATGATGCCGAGGATGTCCCTCGTTACTCCATACAGAACGCGTCTTCCACAGCGGCTGAGCGGTTCATCACAATGATTGCAGGAGACACTTTGACATTCGAAGAAGATGCGGGTAAAATCCTGGTAAAAGTCGGGTCAAGTGTTGTTGGATCCCTCCCATTTACCAAGGACTCAATTGGAAAGGGCGGTAGTCCAGAAAAGAAGGCAAACAGGGATAAGCCTAAAGTTCCTAAGAAGAACAGAAAGAAGCCCGTTGATTCCGGAGAAGCAGACCAGGAAGAAAATGCGGTTGATACTTCCAAATTACCTGAGGATGTGAAGACTTTTTGTGAGGAATGGAACAACTGTTTGGATGTTGTGGTCTCTAAGGACACTGGATCCGTCAACCGGGAGCGCTCATCCATAGCTCCATCTCTTCGGAAACACCTCCACAAGCACGAATCAGAATTCATCGAAGACCGCACACTATCATTGAGATATATCACATGGAACCTTCGTGGTGATCCTCTCTACTCTTGTAAAGAAGACATCTCAGAGTTATTCCTCAATGGAGGATCAAGATCTGATATCTACTTCGTGGCCTTTCAAGAAATCATACCACTCAATGCAAAGAACTTCAGATCCTCGCAAATCCCAGTTGATAATTGGATTACACGAATTACCAGCATTCTGAACACTGATAAAGATGAATACACTGTTTTGCAGACGAACAGGCTTCTTGGACTTGCGTCAATCCTATTGTGTCGTTCATCTCTTGTCATTAACTTCCAAGACATTGAGATCTCATCTATTGGAACAGGCATCTTGAACATTTACGGAAACAAAGGTGCTATTTCCACTTCTTTTAAGATTCATGATTACAACATCTGTATGCTTGATTGTCACTTTGCCGCGGGTGAAAGTGAACAGTTTGTCTTGAAGAGACGTCGTGAATTGCAAGGAATCAAGAACTTCATCAAGTTGCCACAAGCAAATGGATCCCTCATGAGCGATGACCAAGATGTTTTGTTCGATGCGGATATTGACACTGCTTTTAAAGCCATGGAAGTTGAGAGTGATGAGGATGATGTTGATGAGAATGCCATGCTTGGAGACCTAACAGCCACTGTGACCAGAGAAGACGAAATGACCAAAAGTGATATGACCCATAGCCAGGACTTATCAACCAAACCAGTTGATCATGACAAGAATATTATCTTTATTGGTGGTGATATGAACTACAGAATTAAAGCCCCAAGAGACTTATTGAACGATACCATTCAGAAGAAGGACTATGCCTCATTGATGAAGTATGAAGCCTTGAGCATCGAGAAGGATCATGGTAATATTCTTCAGGACTACTCCGAGGGTGATATCACATTCCCACCAACATACAAGTTTGATGTACTTGCCCAGGACTATGAGTTTGACCGCATGCCTTCCTACACTGATAGAATCTTCCATTCAAACTCAAGGTATGTCACCATCAAGAAATACGCCTCTCCAAGACTCATTATTTCCGACCATACGCCCGTTTACACCGATTATGAGCTCAATCTTCCAATCATTAACAATGAGAAACGTCAAGAAATTGTCACGTCGTTCCTTAAAAAGCTTGATGACGAGGAGAACAACGCTAAGCGTACAACCCTCAATATCGATCCATTGGAGCCACATGTCACTACACGCATTCTAAGACCTGCCAGACTGCAAGTCAAGATGACGAACACTGGAAGTTGTAAGACTTATTGGGAGATCTTGGATTCGGTTGACACAATTGATTCAAAGCTACCATTGAAGCCAATCAACTCGCGTATAGAACCACACAAGGGTGTTCTTCCAAAGACTGCCACTCAGACTCTTACAATCTCCACCACACTGCCTATTGGATGTAAGAAACTCACAAAGATGATCATTATGAGATCCTACAATTCTCAAGACCATTTCATTACTGCCACGTTTGAGAGCTTGCCGTCTTACTTTGGTGCTACTATTGATGAGCTTCATAACAAGCAAAGCAGTGGTATCCCAAAGCCAATTTACACGCTAGTGAACTACCTCACAAACCATATCACCAAGGACATGTTTGATGAGGGGAAGTTGAACTTCACTCGTGATCTCGAGAAGAAGGTTGTTGGTTGGATTGACGAGGACAAAGAACTTGATATCAAGGAGCTGGAGCATGCTGATATGATTCTTGCTGGAAGTTCGGGTACCGCTGTGGCTAGAGTCCTCCTCTTATTGTTGAGAAATCTTGATGGTGGTATTGTGTCAGAAGATCTGGCTACTTACCTTCTTACTGAACTCAAGGGAGAATCTGAAATCTTGGAAAAGATCTTGGAACATCTTCCTCCTTTGAGAGCCAATGTGTTGATTTACCTGGCCAGTTTCTTGAGATTATGTGTGGAATTCGGGATTGAGAAGGAGTTTATCTTGAAGAAGTTTGAGCCATTGTTGGTTGAAGTCCCTCAGAGAAGAAAGAGAGACGTGGTCTTTGGACGTACAAACTATGAAAAGTTGAGAAGAGAATTCATGGAGAGGCTTTTAGGATAAATTACGACTTTTATAATGATAGATCACTTTATCTTCTAAAACGTGTATATTCAAGTACTGTAAGATCCATCATTATGTACAGGTCGTATCATATCACTCATCATACTTCTTTATCTAACCAGAGAGAAGATCTACACCGTCTGGGTTCTCTACACCCATCTCCTTCATCTGGGCATTCATCTGCTCTTGTAAAAGGTCTTCAATATTCTTGGTGCCAAAAATCCATTGTGCTGCCTTGGATATGTAGAATCCAATGTCTGATAATGTCATTGTAAGCATGAAGATACTGTATCGCAATACTCTCGAAGTTCTTGCTGCTGTGGATGTGGAGGCATCAGGTGGGTTTAGGTAGAATCCAGCAACAGCTTCTCTTGTAAACAAGTTGATTCTGTTGATTGGTGCACGATATTTCTGGTTCAGTGTTTGGAGCATTCTCATTGTACGTCCGAGGAAGATCATCTCAAGAGGGAACTGGGATGTGTTCTTGAAGAAGTTCTTGAAGTTCTCATTCATGAACTGTTGACGTTCGAAACGGGACATCTTCGCCAACTTCTCTCTGGATTTGTGGTACGGCTTGAGAAGAGCGAATGAACCAAACATGTCTGACTGTTCATCACCGATACCCCAAGCTTTAGCAATACGCTTCAACTCCTTCTCGTTGAGTTCAAACAAGGACTTCCAAAGTGTACAGTATTCATGACGCAAAGCTTCACCAAGTGTGACATAGAGGCCATGATCCAAAAGAACAAGTTCTTGTTCACCTGATGGCTTATGACGAACAAGTAAGTTTCCAGGGTGTGGATCAGAGTGAACAAATCCCCACTGGAAGATCATCTTCGAAAAGAGTGTCAAGTAGACTTTCATGATCTCTGAGGTGTTGTAACGAGTCTTGAGATCATCATATTTAAAGAGTGGTTCACCATCACACCACTCTGCAGTAAGAACTCTCTGGGAACAGAGATTCTCGTAGTTCTTTGGGACATGAACTCTAGAACGGAGGTAGTCATCCTTCTCAATGAGCCCCTTGGTCTTGTTTCCGTTCTTCAACTCAATGTTGAAATCAACCTCCTCTTCCAATCTTTCACTGATATAGTTTCCCATGAATCCAAATGGAACATCAAAGGCCCATGAGAACAAGCTCATTGCAACTCTATAGGTCCAGAGGTCTGCAGCGATTTGATGACGGATGTAATAGTGTTGAACCTTCACAGCAACCCTCTCTCCAGTCTTCAACTTCGCACGATGAACCTGTGCAATACTGGCAGAAGCAATTGGTGTTTTTTCAAACTCCTCAAAACAATCCTCATAGTTATCGCCCAACTCTTCTTTCAGTATAGCCTCCACTTTCTCCCAAGGGTCTGTAGCTGCGGAATCATACATCTTTGCGAATTTATCTTGGAAAGATTTTGGGAGGACACTCGACTGGTTAGCCAGATTCTGTCCAAACTTGATATAAAGACCTTTATTTTCATTCAGCAAGTCGAAGAGTCTGTCTGCATTCCGCTGGTGCAGAGCCATCGTGTCTGTCTTCTCATTGAAGTTGAGTTTGTAATCGATACCAATTGCAACAAGTGTAGACATCGCACGGAGCGTACGACTACCAGCAGAGTCCCAGGCATATTCATCCAGAAGATAAAGAGTTCCAAGAGTTCCAGTAGTGTAAATTGCAAAAGAGCGGAGCTTTGAACTCTTTGGCGCCTTCGGTGTCGCCACCGGATGGGAGGTAGACATCCATCTTGCGAAGGAGCGTCTGAACATGTTGATACCGAGTAAACTCCTAATAAAAGGAACTGATACAAGGTGTGGTAACAGGTATTTGTAAGTGAGTCTTTCCACTCCTTATAAACAGAAACGAACTCGTTGGGGAGATACCGCTGTTATTCGGATAAACAACGGTGCACCAGCGGCGATACTGGGGGATAGTGTGTCCCCTACCAAATCTGTGATAAATATCCAAACTAGGTAATTCACCGTATCAGGACATGTCGAATTTTTCAATGAGCGCGTTGGAAAAAAGTTGTCAAAGGAACCATCAATGAGGCTCCTTTAAACGCTGATCAAGACACTCAACTCTGCCCTGAAACACGATGTCAGACATTCAGATCGTCAGACCAAACGTGCTTGCCTCTATGGGCTCATCTGTGGCCCCAATGCGCGTTGTCATCCAGGCACCAGCACTCTTCCAGTTGCTCGAATTCTCTCTGCGCTCCCAGACTCGTGTCCTTGGTACTCTTGTCGGCTCCCGTTCTGATGATGGTAGTGAGTTGGAGGTCAAGGATGCCTTCATCGTGCCGCACAGTGAAGAGGGCGATGAGCTGATCATCGAAGAGGGTCACCACCAGACCTTGTACCACCTTCACAAGCGTTCTCATCCTCGTGACACCGTCTTGGGTTGGTTCGCCACAACTGAGGGTATTGACTCATTCACTGCCCTTGTCCATGATCTCTACTCCAGTGGTCCAGACTCCACAGCTCCATACCCAGCTCTCCACCTCACCTTGAGTTCCCTTGGTGAGGAGCTCACAGCCATGCCACAGATCAACACTTACATCGGTTCTCCACTCGGTACCCATGGCCTCACCGCTGCCCAGCTCAAGCTCGAGAAGAGCGGCTCCTACATCTTCACACCAGTTGCCAACGAGGTCCGTTTCGACACACAGGAGCGTTCTGTCCTTGAGTACGCTTCAAGAGCCGTCCACACAGAAGAGCCAGCTCAGTTGGAGATGGAGTCCGTCGATCTCAACGCCACAGTCGCTTCCATTAACAAGGTGGATGCTCTCATCGACTCCACAATCGCATACATAGAGAAGGTCGAGTCAGGTGAGATCAAGGGTGATGACAAGCTTGCTAGACTCTTGCTTTCCAACTTGAACGCCAACGTCAAGAAGCTCGACCCAGAGCACCTCGAGAAGGTGTTCTCCACACACGTCCAGGACACACTCATGGTCGAGTACTTGGCTTCTGCCCTTAAAACACAGCTTGAGCTTTCTGCCAAGCTCACTACTCTTGTTTAAAAAGGTTGGGATGATCTGTCTTTGGGACGCTTAATGTACATTATTTCTTTCGTTACATCCTGCGGTGCCAACTAGTAGATCCTACAGTTGTTAAAAGCTTAGATTACCTAACATCGTTTAATCATTAAGAAGGTCTAGATATTAGTATGTATTTCTTCCCTCTTTATCACCAATCTGGCTCCTCTTCTAGTCTGAGGGAGTACACCAAATCCAACTTTCTAGTCTCATCACCTTTGAGCTTGTTCAGCCTCTTCGTCAGCTCATCAATATAGCAAGTAAAGTTCTTGTACCTGTTAAACCTTGAGTTTTTGAAGAACTCAACGTGTGTAGTAGAGCATCCTCTTATCATTCCAAAGATGAGTGTCACAAGGTCATGGATGTTCTTGCTCTTCACTTTATCCAGTAAAGTCTCAACAACGAGCAGCTCAACCTGTCTCTTAATAAACAAAGAGTCCTTGAAAGATGAAAGAGGTGGTAAAAGTGGGATGTCAATATAAGATTCATGATGTAATCCAGACTGTGCATCAACAGGCGAAAGCACAGATTTGATGTGTTGCTTGATCTCATTGACACATAGCTTGATGCTGAACTTCTTCTGGAAGGTCTTCCCGCGGTATGTATACTCATATGTCATGATTGGAATCTCATGGAAGACGTTCTTGCTCAAACCATAAGTATCAAGAAGCTTCTCAACGTCCAACTGAATGTCAAAGCGAGAGTTGGTGTAATGTCCATCCTCTAAGTCCTTGAGCTTGAAGTCCCAGAGATGCTTGGTTTGCATTGAAGCAAACTTCCCGGATCCCTCAATAGGCACAAATGAAACATATGGCTTGAGATCAACTTCCATCGAAACATCAAATGAAGGAATCAAGACCCGCTTGAACTTCTGGATGATCGAAGGAATAGCATGTTGTAGTGATGAGAAGTCTTCATGACGCTGCAAGTGATATTGTCTCATCCCATCCACCTCACACAACTCTGAAGCAAAGCGCTTTGTGAAATCATCGTACTCTTTGGCAATTAGGATATCAACAATGCTGAATCCCTTCTTCAAAACCGGTTTGAAATTGTAAGGCTCCCCATCATCCTTGTTGCCAAATCTCAACATCACAAGCTTCTTCACAGTCTCCCTGTCTTCCAACTCTGGCCAGAAAGATGATAACTTAATAAGACTCTCGAACATTGAGTTGACTTTAGAACCAGCCCTCTCTTTAGTTCCTGGGTATACTTTGAGATCATTGATAATGTCATCCCACTGTGGCCAATCTGGGTCTGTGATTCCAAAATAGGTCGTCTCCAATTCCTTAAGTACTCTCTTACCAGATCTTCCAATAAGTACCAGTCCAAACCGATCACCAATCTCTAAATCGTCCAACATCAATCTTAGGGTGTTCTTGATCTGTCTTGAGTACTCAGCATCTTCCAGGTTGGTGTCGTTGAATAACGGGACTGCAGCAATGACAACACATGGTAGTCTCTTCGGAGTAGTCATCACACTCTTCATGATTGGCACTGGCAAGTCCAAACCTCTAGCAGTCAAGTCGTTGAACTTCACAACGTCAGATGGTAGGGCCAAACTTCCATCGTCAACCAGTCCCCATGCATTTGTAGTGATCTGCACCAGTGGTAAAGCAATCTTCTTCTTGAGCTTGTAATCAAAGAAGTCAACCCATTTTGCCATAAGGATCTTGTTGGTACTGTGGATCTGGAGTTCTGGTAGTGTTGTGGTGGAGAAATATAGAACCATCGTCTCATCATCAAGACAATAACTGGATGTGAAGTGTTCCGCTAGCATGATCGTGCCAACGACAGAGTCCAGCTCTTCATTCATTAGCAGTAAGATCTGGTCAAAGATGAATGCATGCACGTACTCCCAAGTTTCACCATCAAGTGAGATGTCAAAGCAATCAAAAAGACGAAGTTGTGGTAGTTGCATAAAGTCAACGCCCTTAGCATCTTTAGTGGACTCTGAGAGTATCATGATGACCTTGTCGTGAATAGTGAACTTGAGCTCGTTGTCTGACATCTCCGAATCAGAGCGTGTGGTAAAAACTTCATTGGTGTAGATGCTGATCATATGGGACATGGAGTACGTTCTCAAGTTGTCATTTATAGTATATTTTGGGAACTCAGACAGGATAGAAACCTGAGGTTTGACGAGGTCATCAACGGAAGAACGTGGGGTAGAGATGGTAGACTTCTGAGAAGAGCGGCGTCTATACATACTTGGACGCATTGGAGAAGTAGCAGATAGAAGTGGCTTCTTGGACGTTGGAGTAAATCCAGAGGAGTTCAGATTGTTTGTCATCTGGTTAAGCGGGGTGTATGGTGTAGAAGCAGTGAAGATATCAGGCTTAAATGCAAACATTGGGATAGCTGGAAGAAGCTCCGCTATTGGAGTTGGGGAGTCATCAAAGTTGAGGATCTGGCCTGTATGTATTGGATCAAGATCCTTAAAGTCCTTAAATTCATCATCGTCCTGGACCAAAGTCTGGGAAAAGAGATCCTCCAGGATTGCCTCGTCGACCGGGCGAGTCTTGGCCTCACAAAGAGAACACATTGGTAGATCTGTGACGTCGTTCTTGTTCAACAGAATAAGATAACAGTTGTGGTGGCACTTGTGTTCACAGTCAAGCTCCAGGGTACGCTCATGAGTTAACTTAGTTGTAATAGGTTCTTGACAGAGACAACAGGTTTCGTTGGCAAAACTCTTGGACTTAGGAAGCCTTTGCTGTGTTGGTGAATCAATACTTGATATCAAAGAGGACTTACTCTCTATGTCAAAGTCAAACTCATCAAGCGGAAATGGCTTTGAAACTGGTGATGAGACGTCTGTTTCGCATTCTGATATGGTATCGTACTTGTGGACGGTTGGAGGAGGTGTCATTGCATCCAACTGGAGCGGTGGAGGAACCTTGGATCTCTTTGTCATGCGCTTCGGAGCTGCGTTGGAGAATCTGGAGAGCAGAGATGAGGATGATCCACTATTATGTGGTGTTGTGAATGGAGACATGTTTGTTCTCCGCCTCTTATCAGGCTCCATCATGACCGTAGTATGTTTCCGGGTGGACTTTCTTGGGGGTTCACCAGTGATTGAGGCGGCCAAAATAGTCCGAGGATGTGCTTTGTCTCTTCCACCACAGGGGGATATACAAGGTGGTGGTAAGTAGTAGTGGAGCTCTGTGTTGGGAAACTGGTCCTTGTGCGCTGGTTGCCTCCTTAGAGCCTTCACTTCCGGTTTCTTTGTGGGATATGCTCGGGTTCTTATGGTTGAGGATTGTTTGAGGCTGCGTTGTTTAGGCAACGACCCTTCCTTTGTCTATGCAGCAAAGCGTCTGCGTTTTCGCAAATTGATTGCGCGATAATTCCATATCCGGTAATTACGGAAACGTCTCAAAATACTGAAGTGTTATCCCTGAAAGAATCTGAGACTGCCCAAAGATCTAAAAACATGTGGATATAGAACTTCTCTGTATTAGTTTGTGTATATCACTCTTTAAAAGAAATCTAAACCAGGTTGTCTATACTAAATTTGTTGTTGGCTGGTCTTTTCGCTTTTCCCGCCACCTTCCATATCCGGAAAGTACGTATATGCATCATCCTGTGTCAACGTCCTCATCATCTGTCCACTCTACGACGCCTTGCACGCCGCACCGGCCCCCCGGACACTGGACAGTCATGTTGTCTCACCTCTTTCTTTCACCCTAGTTGCAATGGTTTATGATACAGTGCTCACAGCATTTGGAATGTTACAGGGTTCTTTATCAGACTAGATCTTTATGCACTCAGTGCGCCTTGTATACCTCTAATCATATCGCCCTCCTAATAAAAAACCATGACATCTTGAGGCACCGAAAAGCAAGTTTCCCCCATTTATGGTTACGCCCTAGGCTTTGCTATCCTACAACAAAGAAGTGGGGTGTGCTGGCCTATGCGTAGGATACTGTCCATGACTAAAATACAATGCGTCATCATAAAACCAGAGTTATCCAAGCCACAGCAGCGTGTAACCTCGGAAGCCCTCAAAGTCTTGCGGATTTATGCGTATTTGTTTCAAGACAAGACAGACATGAGTGCAGCATTCCACGCATTTGCCGAATCCGGATACCCAGCAGACTAATCTGCCCATCATTTATACCGGAAGAGGAAAGAAATGATCTACTAAGTCTTGTGAGGCAGTTGAGGGCGTTGGATGGCTCGAAATCTTTAATAATTGTCTGATACCTTGTACCCGTATCACAGTAAACTTATAGAAAGGTTTGTAGTGATCACTTACATTTCACATACCTGTGAGTTCACTTCTTGGGCTTCTGCGCCCTTCCACACCTTATGGAATTTCCACTACTTCTAAAGGTGCTTCTCTTGCTTAAATTGCCAGAATATACAACGCCTTTCTGGGCGTTATTTTAGTGAAAGGCGCCTGTGCCGTGGTTCTTGAACTAAGGCTCCTAATGTGTGAAAGTGCCTCATTTCGTCCGCTTGATGCACATAATCACGATAGGACAATGCAATCTCCGCTTTTTCAAATCGTCAGTAATGGCAATATATTTTTGCTTATGATTCGTGTATAACTTTTTTTTCTGGTGTTGACTCGTTTGTCTCAACCCCAGATTTAAAAGAGTGCCCAGCTGTGGGGTTGGCCTACTAAGACGATTTTGTGTTAGTTGAGGCAATCCCGATGAACGGACTGCAGAGATCAAGGTTTGACTGATATAATGCATAATTTCGCTCGTCTCTAAGGATATCTTCCCGTAAAGTTGATCATTCAATTGTTCGTAACGAGAAGTAATATCAAAATTGCCAAGTGCCATATAATTGGGAAGCCCATGCTCAGCGCTCCCATAGGCTGAGCACTCTAAGGCGCCCTTCTTTCAGTCAACTTTCGAAGGCACAGTACATGCAAAAAGCAGTTGTGAATGTAATTCTGCATCCAGATTGGAGATATATGTAACAAGAAGCTTGTCGGATTGCTGTGGTGCTTCGAACAGCAGCCAACGTACATCCATTTAGATATCGAAAACGGAAAACAACACAAAGTTGCCCCAATTCAAGATGTATATTGGGCTATCTAAGGAAGAACGGAGGTAAGTACATTGATTTCAGTCTTCTCATTGTCCGTCTCGGCCTCCAAGTGACGGTTCTTTCTCCTTATTGGCTGCTCTCAAAAAGTTCACAATTACTTGGCCGGCCAGCATCACTAAGCCGCAAATCCTTCAGTTCTCCCTATACCAGGGGTCCTACATCTCATTCGAACAGAATCATGGGAGATTAAAGTATAAAGAAACAGTGAGGCAAGCAAGCAATTGAATAAAAATAAGAGCTGCTGCCTCAACAACAGAAAAAAAAAAGAAACCAATGCACCACCTTCACCAGTAGCACCAAAACATTACCAACAGCCTCTATAAAGTAACTCTTCCTCACCATGGTCTATGTCAAGTCTAATGTTTGTTTTCATCCAAGTCGTCAATAGTCTTCTCGCCGTTCAAGACACTCTGCATATCAGCCAAAATACCCTTGAAGGAGTCGAACTGAGTGAATGGAGTCTTATCTCTCTTGCAAATCGTGACCAAATCCTTGCCTCTCTTAGCAAAGAGCAGGTCAGTCTCTCTAGCAGCTGACAAGTCAGAAACACCATCACCACAGTAGAACAAGACCTGCTTGGATCCAACAGCGTTACGTGCCTCTCTGTATGGTCTAATGGCTCTTGATTTGTCATGGCCGAATGGTGTTTCATCTCTGTATTCGATTTCCCATGTCTCATCACTGTTAACCTTAGCATCGTTAGAAACAATCTCAATCTTGTCAATGGAATCCTCACCAACGAGTCTTTCAAGAAGTGCACGGATGATCGGTTTCATTCCACTTGACACAACGATGATTGGAATATCGTTCTCTTGGGCCCAGTGGAAAGTCTCTTTGAAGCCTGGATCAAGCTCGATGTTCTTCAACAAGTACTCAATACACTCATCGAAAGGAGTTGGAATAGACTCGAGCATGAGGGAGAAGGCGGTTCTAAAGTTCATGTCACCATTCAAGATCTTGTCGTTCAATTCCAAACGCTTCTCGAGACCAAATCCAAGGGTTTCAGTGAGGAAATCGTTGGAATCCTGCAGTGTCACAGTACCATCAAAATCAGTAAAGATAATGGCCTTCTTGTCGGCGTATTCTTGAACAAATGACATTGTGTATAGAGTTTGCAGTGTATGTGGTTTTGTCGGAGTCCTTCAGGTTTCTTGGAAGAAAAATGAACGGTAAAAGTGTCGGAAGCAATCTGATAACCTCTTTAGTGTCGTGGGTCCAAAAAGAGGGTTCAATTGGAGGACTTTGGTCGTTCAATATCTCACGGAAACTGGGTGAGGTGGAAGTTACAAGTTCTTTAGCCGTGCACGTTTCTTGACATGTGTTTCGTTCCCTTTCCAAAATACGTCATACGCCTGAAAATTTTGATGGGTCACGTGACCGCCTTTCACCCAACTACTCTTTGAGCGAGCGCATTAAACCGTGAAATTTAAACCCTCGAAGAAGGGCGTGTGGCGTAGTTGGTAGCGCGTTCGCTTAGCATGCGAAAGGTCTCCGGTTCGACTCCGGACTCGTCCACTTTCTTTTTTTGGTTCTTAAAAATACCAAAATCCTGTTTTTTGGTCATTTTTGGTAAATTCGTCCAATTGCAGTTCTTTTTATGTGTTTTGTTAATCATTTCAATGGCGCGTTGTTGAGTTATTAAGCCTTGAAGTTTGGAGATTTCGCAGAACCCTCATGCTCCGTCTGTAACTTTTGAGGCTTCAGGGCCCTTTCAAATTAGATCCTAGGTGCTTTCTTATGGCAACAGATTAATGTGGTTTATATAAATCATGGGCAATGTATTCGTTCATTTAACGTCGTTTAACCGTACTAATAGTGGAGTCTTTGTAACCCTCTACAGATTAAAGCATGACCAATTATGCATCTATTTTACAACCTGTTCTTTTTAATCATACCACATCTTAATCAACTCTTCTGAAACAGCAGAAGGTGTAAGAACACCCAAATCTGTGATAAGAGCAGTGATGAACTCATGTGGTGTGAAATCAACGAGTGGAGAAGAAGGAGCAGCCTCGGCATCAGTGTCCTGAGTAGAGAAGTTCTTCAATGGATCCTGATCCGTTGGGATATCATCTGATGAAAGTGGGAACATTCTGACAAACTTGTGAGATTCGGCAACAACGTATAATGGCTTGTTTGCAGACTTGGCCAACACACCGATCTGGTAAGTTCCAACGTGGTTAATGATACCACCACTCTCAGCAACACCTTCAGCACCAACGAGAACCTTATCAACCTTATGTATCACAAACCCAACTGCAGTATCCACAATCAATGAAACTGGAACACCCTTCTCTCTAAGCAGTGTTGCCATCTGTTGTCCCTGGAAAGTTGGCCTTGCCTCTGTCACGACAACTCTGAATCTGATCTTCTTGTCAGCAGCGTGGGTCAAGAGAGTTCCAACCGCTCTTGAGAAAGAGTGTACAAGGACAATATCGTCGTCTGTGATGAACTTGGAACCAATCTCAGCGATCTTGTCTCTTGATGCCTTTGAACGTTCAAGGAAAAGTTGACCATTTTCCACAAGATGACGGCGGCAGGATTCATAATCGTGATAGAGATGTGTGTTTCGCAGAACAAAACGCATGAAAAGATCACAACCAGCACTCAGTGAAATAGCATTAGGAATAGAGTCCTTGAGTGTCTGTGTGGCGTCTTGAAGAAGCTTGATGAGCTCTGTAGAAGTTGATGGTTGTTTGACTCTCAGGAGAGTGACGAGAGACTCGATTGCCGCAATAGGCATCGCCATCTCAGAGTCATCTTCCAAGAACTGGAGATATGTCTTCTTTATATCGAAATCAGCCATTTCTGAATTGATTCTGTTGTTTCTTAGAGACGATATGAAGTGGCATAACTTGAAAGGACATTTTTGGGCATCGCGACTTTTTTTTTCTTCTGGCGCCAGAGACTTGCCTGGCGTCTTCCCACACTCATCATAAACTCCCCAAACCCTTTCATTCGCTTTACACAAAAGGACCCCTTAAAGCTCTAAAACTTGTACATATCATGAGCTGGTCCCAATTTGTGCGGCGCTTTTCCACGGCGCCTCGCATCTGTGCCCCATTGGCCACTGCCCCAGCTAAGATCCGCAACATTGGAATCATTGCACACATCGATGCGGGAAAGACCACCACAACGGAGCGTATGCTCTTCTATGCCGGTATCACCAGTCGAATTGGTAATGTGGATCAAGGTGATACAGTCACAGATTATCTCCCACAAGAACGAGCTAGAGGAATCACAATTCAGTCGGCGGCTATCACAGTGCCTTGGAACAAGCATAGAATCAACTTGATCGATACCCCAGGCCACGCGGATTTCAGTTTCGAAGTAATAAGATCTTTGAAAGTCCTTGATGGAGCTGTCACTATTCTTGATGCTGTTGCTGGAGTTGAAGCGCAGACCGAGAAAGTATGGAAGCAGAGTAAGTCCATTCCTAAGATTATCTTTGTGAACAAGATGGATAGAGAAGGTGCTGGGTTCAGTAGGACTGTGAAGGAGGTTATTTCCAAATTGGGTACTCGTGTTCTCCTATGTAACGTCCCTTACTTTCATGAACTTCCAAACAGGGAACTCAAATTTGCTGGTGTGTTGGATGTCATTGATAAGAAGCTTTTGGAATGGGGTGAAAGTGACAAGATCACAGTGAGGGAACTTGAAGGTGCAACTTTGGAAGAAGTCCAAAGATGCAGGGAATCACTTGTGGAGACACTGGGAGAAATTGATGAAGCTATTGTGGACTCATTCCTCGAAACAGAAGACTACATGGCTGTCCCATCAGACCTTCTCCGTAACGCCATCAGAAAATCTACATTGGAGAACTTTGCAGTTCCAGTGTTCTGTGGTGCTTCTTTCAAGAATATTGGAGTCCAGCCGCTCATGGATGGTGTTACATATTACTTACCATCCCCATTGGAACGTCTACCAGAAGTGAACTCTGAGGTTGTGAAGAAGGGAGATCATTACATCGTTAACAACAACGACAAACTTGCCGTTGCACTTGCATTTAAAGTCATTACAGATCCAATCAGAGGAATTATGGTGTTTGTTCGTGTCTATTCTGGTAAGCTCCAATCCAACTCCACAATCTATGTCAATGGTGAACAGGTGAGAATTGGTAAGCTTCTCGTTATGCATGCCAATGTCCCAGAGGAGGTTGCAGAGATTAATGCAGGAAACATTGGAGTCATTGTCAGTGATAAATTGAAAACCGGTGATACTATCCTGTTCAATACGCACAAGAAGAAACTCTCTAATAAGGACGTGAGTGTTGTTGCTAATCCAATTGTTGTTCCACCACCTGTGTTCAGTATTTCTTTGGAGCCTAAGACCTCTGGAGATAAGAGAGGTATGGATGAGGCTCTTTCAGTTCTTTTGAGAGAGGATCCAAGTTTGAAAGTGACAGTGGATGAAGAATCTGGACAGACTCTTCTTTCAGGTATGGGAGAGTTACATTTGGAGATTGCCCGTGATAGACTCAAGGACTTGAAGGCCAAGATTGAGCTTGGTAAGGTGATGGTGTCATACAAGGAGACGATCTTGCATAAGAAGTCATCTACAAAGGAAGCTGATGGTGTCAAGCTTACAGTGACAATGGAGCCAAACCCAGATCCAAGGCTTCTTCCAAAACGTAAGACGTACGTTGATCTCAGTGATAACAACTTTTTCATGATCGATTACGAGCCTAAGAGTTGGGAGAAAGTCTTGCCATATCAGACAATGGTGAATGCATTGATCTCAGGTACGATTTCCAGTATCCAGCGTGGTCCAGTGATGAAGTTCCCATTGAACTCCACACTCATTGGTGTTGAATCAATTGAGATCCCAGATGATTTCACGAATGCTACACAACTCATCACACTGATTCGCCACGCCTATTTGGATATCTTATCTGATTCAAGTGTGTTCAACGTGATGGAGCCTGTGATGAACGTTGTTGTCGATGTCGCACCGGAGGATATGGGTTCGGTTGTACAGGACCTGACATCTGCACGTAAGGGAGTGATCAGTTCCATTGACGAAGAGGCTGGAGGAGAGGAACTCATTCAGTACAAGGACATCAGTGAGTCGCAGTACCTTCCATACGATCCTACTCTCGAGTTCCTGAAAGTGCGTGACAACTTCACGGGGAACCAGAGCATCAATGCCGTCGTGCCGTTGAAGGAAATGATCGGCTACCTGCCAAAGCTGAGGGCGCTGACGCAGGGGAGAGCCACGTTCCACATGGAGTTCAAGGGGATGCAGCAGGTAACGGCCGACAGATTGCAAGGGATCATGGACGACGAGTACAACTTCTAAACAATATACAAAGCAAAATGGCGGGGTACCGGAACCGGGGCAGTAGCAGAAAAAGCAACGCAGCGCCGCGCGATCGACGAAACGGCAAAAAAACAAAAGTGACGCCGTGAACACGACACCGACAGAACGATAAGAAGTACAAATAACCACAGAAAGCCTCAAAATGAGGAGGTTCTTCAACAGAGGCAGGTCGTCCACGGGAGATTCGCCCAAGATGAGTGAGACTCCGGGGCCTTCAGATGAGGCATCCTCAAGTGCTGCTACTCCTCACCCAGAGGAACAACCACAAAACCCAAAAGACGAGTATGACTACCAGTCGGACGAAGAGAAGGATGAGATCCTGTCACTGCATCGTTCCTCACTGTTCTCCACGCGCCGTACACTAGACACATTCTCGACAACGCCCACATCACACCCGTCGACGATGCAGTCAGCTTCTTCCAGGAAGTCCAAGGGTCGTGTCTCCTCGATCGACTCCATGGGAAAGCCACTCAGGGTCATGCCAGCTGATAAATACACCGAGCTCTCATTATCCAGAACTTCTACCACACAGTCTCAATCACTATTAAACTTTGGTACCATCCACGAGTTACCAGAAGTGCGTGATGAAGAGGAAGTTGAGAGACAGCTCGAGATCCTCGTTGAGAGTCTTGTTGAGATCGTCGACCAAGTTCAGCAGAGTGTCCTAAATGTTTCCAGAGGTTCCATAAGAGTTGTTGAGTTGATGGATGGTGTTATTCAATCAAAAGTTCCCCCACAGCTTTCTTGGAAGATTGAAGAGTCAGCACTGGTAAGGAACATTGTCAAGGTTTGTCTTCAGTTCCATGACACATACCTCCGTGGTGATGTCTATGCTGAGTCCCGTGCGTTGGTCAAGAGATCTCTAGCTGAACTTTTACAGAAACTGAACTTTGCCCCAGTTTGCCAAGGTTTTGATACAGTTCCATACTTCCGCAACTTTGCCATTAGTGAGGCTGAACCATACCCAGTTCAGAACAAGTTATCTACCATCATTGACCGTATTGTGGAGTCTTCTTCTTCTACAACTTTGTCAGACCAGGATGGGTCCTTTATTGCTCCAATCTTGAGAGGCTTCACAAAGCAAACGGCTGTTCTTTCGATCATGTTCGGTTTCCCAGAGCCACAACAAGAACACTACGAAGTTATCAATGCACTCTTCCAAACTTTCTCTGATGTTCATTTCTTCGTTGCTAAGAACTACATCACTCCAGCTGCCACAAAATTCACTCCGCCATTCCAGATTCCAACTAAAGAGGCACCAGAGGTGTCTATTTCCATTTCAGCTTCAGATGCAGTGAAAACTAGTGGTACTCTTGGTGGCTACATCACTCCACGTATCAGCAGTAATGATAAGTCCCTGCAGAAGTTCAAAGGTTCCAGATTTGCAATCACTTGTGCTCATGTTTTGCTTTCAGAGGATCAGGATTACCCAGAAGTTCAAGTGCCATCTGCTGTGTTATTGAACGCATACAAGTCCGCTCTACTGGATGAACGTGATAAGTTCCCTGCACAGTCTCCTGAACATGATGCTTACTCTTCAGAACTTCTGAAATGTGATGATTATTCTATGAAGCTTGGCTCTGTGATTTGGGGTGAACGTATTGTTCAAGACCACTCACTTTCCGACGTTGCCATTGTGAAGCTTAATCAGTCCGTCCAACCACGCAACATCCTTGAGGATTGTGATCAATACTCTCCAAGTCTGAAGTTCTCAAACCAGATAAAGAGAGTCTTGAAGAAATCTGAATTCAACACGCATACAAAAGTGTTCAAAGTTGGTGCTTCAACAAAGTACACCAGTGGAACTCTTAATGGGTTGAAGATGGTATACTGGCTGCGTGGAGCTCTTCAGACTTCTGAGTTTGTTGTTGGATCTGGTGAGCCTATGTTCTGTAATGGTGGTGACTCCGGCTCTTTGATTTTGAACTCCTTGGAGAAGGAGAGAGGACTTGGATGTGTGGGTATGTTACACAGTTATGACGGTGAGGGAAAGCAGTTTGGGTTATTCACTCCTATGGAGAGTGTAATGGGGAGATTAAAAGAGGTTACAGGCGTTGATTGGGGGCTTCTTTAGCCAAAGGTTATGTTTTTTTTCTTCTTAATTTTACGACATCTAATGTGAACAGCATAAAAGTAGTTTTGATTCCTGATTAATAACATCCTAACTACAAGTTCTGCAAGCCATTCTCAATAAAAAGATCTGAATATATTTGGCTCTCGTATGTACAAGTTCGAGGTTTGTTCACATGACATCATCAACAGAGAGGAGAAACCCTTTCTCTTTAAAGGAACTCCTTAGCTTTTCTTCTGTAGGCATGGCAGTCTCTCAACCATTGCTTATAAGTCTTCAAAGAGTCAATCTTCTCGCCATAGTAGTCTGGGACTGGGTTACTGAAACTCTGTGAACTTGGATCGACTCTGTTTCTGAACACTCTCTCAAGGAACTCCTTGTTCTTGACCTTGAAACCCTGGATGTTCTTACCGTTAGCAACACGGAACACGGCACTACCGAGCAATGGGCCAAACATGAAACCGACACCAGTGGCAGCCATGAACCCAGCAAAGAAGATCATGAATGGATCGAAACCAAAGATAAGCTGTGTTGGATCAATCTCGACGTTTGCCAAGTATGACCAGGAAGCGGTAGAACCGATGAATGCGGTGACCAGTGAAGAGGCCAAGTTAATCTGACGCTGTTGACGACGCATCTTGAAGAAGTCAATCCAACTGAGAGTAGGGGCGGTCTCAACCTTCTGCGCATTCAAGGCGCGTTGGGTTGTTGAAAACGCACGAATTTGGAGTTGTCTGTTCAAAGATCTCTGCACGGTCAGCTTGAACATCTTGTAAGAGACAATTGGGAGGACTAGGGCGTTGGTTACAAACTTATTCAGAGGAGCGAGATTGCCCCCCACCTCACAAGGTGCAAGTTCTCAAGTTGATCGAAAAAATCGGGTCGGAAGTCTAAACGAACCGAGGGTTCCTGATTGGGTAAACTTCCATTTTCGGAGCATTCCCCGACGGAGCGTCAAATTTGCCGAGGGACCTGGACCTGCGCACTTGCAAATATATGCCTGAACGCCCCCATTCACCCAACTCCACACCCCTTTTAATTCATCAAATAAGTTGAAAATCATGACTACTAAAACATTGACTCCCCCATATGTTGGGAAATTTAAGCCCTACGAAGAGACGGTGTCTTACAAGGGCGCGGACTTCCATACGCTACTTTGGGTAAGTGATGATCTGTAACGAAGAATGCTAGTTTTTTCATCAGGAATGTTGGACTAACTGAAAAGGACAGCATGTCCCTCATGGTGCTATTAGAAAGGGAAGAGTCTTTTTTGTTCACGGCTTCTCAGAACAAGAGATCATCTACTACAGGGTGTTTGATGATCTGTGCACTGCGGGGTATGAAGTCTTCTTCTTTGACCAACGTGGTGCTGGACACACCTCTCCAGGAAAGACTAGAGGTCTTACTGATGAGTATCATGTTTTTGATGACTTGGAGTTCTTCATTGAGAGAAATTTGAAGGAAATCGGCCCTGATTTGAAGCTCTTCCTTGGTGGACACTCGATGGGAGGTGGTATCTCTCTTAATTATGGAATCATGGGAAAGCATAGAGACAGATTGAGTGGTATCTATACCACTGGTCCACTTGTTGTTGTCCATCCAAACAGTTTACCAAACAAACTCGTCGTTGCCGCTGGTAAGCTTGCTCTCAGAGTGTGGCCATCAATGAAGATGAACACTGATTTGAACCTCCAGTACTTGTGTCACGATAAAGCTTGGCAAGAATTTGTTCGCAATGATGAGCTTCAGTATCCCCAGGTGGGAACTCTAAGGCAATTGCAGGATTTCATGCTCAGGGGAGAGAGACTTTTAAAGCCTGAGTTTGCCCGTAAGTTTGATAAGGTGCCATTGTTGATCATTCACGGTGAGATTGACAAGATCAATGACCCGGAAGCTACCAGAAAGTTTGCAGAACTTGTTAGTGTTGGTGATAAGAAGGTTGTGTTCCTGAAGAATTGTAACCATTGTCCTCATATTGAGATCAAGGAGCTCTATGACCAGCACTTGAAGCTCATTTTGGAGTTCTTGGACTCACACTGAAATTCTTGGTGTTTCTGATTGTATATTCATAATGATTGTTCCCTCTTGTATCTATGTAGTATGCATATCTTGCTTCTTTATAAATTGTGGGTACCGCCAAGGTGGTGGCATTGGGTCTATGCGCCTATGTTGACAACACAGTTCTCAGCCGTGGTGTGTAAGTAAAGGCACCAGGTTCGTCATCACCTGTATGAATGTCTACTCATTGAAAAAACATATCACACTGTCTTTTCCAGTATCAAATTACCAAAATGACTGTGTTTTTACGGCACACAAAGCTTAGGAAGATGTAGAGAGAGCGTTCGTATCTTATCCTGGGAGATCTCCCTTGCATGTACTAAACGCGCCATGATCCTTTGCGCTTATGTAATATTCGGGGGTTGGAAGTTGGAAGGTATAACCACAAGCCCTCATCATGCCACTTTTTGTTAGTGTAGTATAAACAGTGCATTGTTATTATTCCCACGGGATTTCAAATATCCGCCCGCTCACTTTGTTGCTTATGATTTAGACATCCCCCGTGCCATCTCGAGGAGTCGTTAGCAACGGTCGCAAGCGTTCCACTCATGCACTGTAGGGCCTGCACCCGCTGCCATTGTCTCGGACATCTCTCGACATAGGGGGAAAGATGCCGGTAACATGCAGGAAGTGCCTGTTTGTTTACCATTGGAACACTAAAGGGTCCACTACTGTGCTCCATCCTTCTACACCACGGGAGTAGAGGACCACAAGGTGTAAGGACACAGTTAAGCGTGGCCGCGACCTGGTAAATAATAATGTTTTGGAAGGAGCAACCACCACACCCACCACATTGTTCCTCTTTACAATAGCAAGCACTAAGCCTGGATCCAGATCCAGAGATGGAAGGTTTACCTCGCGTGTCTTTGGACTCTCTGCTCCCGCTGGCCGCTACAATACCGGCTTCTCCTAAGCTTGGTCAGGTGAGCAAGGTGCGTGTTTACGTCAAGAAGGCGGAACCTATAAAGAAACAACCTGTAAAGAAGGCAAAAAGATCGAGGAATGGTTGCTTTAGTTGTCGAAAGTTGAAGATTAAGTGTAATGAGGTGCATCCTTCTTGTGAATACTGTACGCATACGGGCAGAATCTGTGTCTATCCAATTCCCCGTACGGATACAAAGGAACCAGAGAAGTCCTCATCAAGCAATAGAACAAACAGTGTGGTCAGGGCGCCCACGAGATCATCTTCAGAATCTTCATCTATCAGTGAAGACGAATATTTCATAAGGAAACTGTTCTCCAACGTCAACGTTGTCAACGATGTCTCCAACCCCTATTCCTTGAATCTCAACTCTATGCAACATCAGATGAACATTACACGATTTGAGCAAAAGCTACTCAAGTTCTACTTGGACTTTGGAGGTGTATTCTTCACAGGTAACAAGAATCCAGATTCCAAACGTGTTTTTGAAATTGATGTTCCTCGTCTTTGGAAGCAATCCAAGCTTGTCAAGAATTCCATCTATGCCATAGCGACGATGTATCTATGGCGGTTCCATAAACTGAACCAGATTTCCAATGTCTATCTATCTGGTGATCAATATCTTGTCTTGAATCATAACAACGACCCAAATGCTAAGTCCTTGTTTGAAATCACTGAGGAATACATTCAACGCACATTTGCCTTACTGAGAGACGAACTATTGCATGTCCATCTTTATGATACTACTGATTCCGTTGGGGCGATTATGATGGGTAACATCTTTCTTTTCACTGTTATTTCAGTCCATCCGGTTTCCATGAATCTCTTATTGGCCTTCCAGGGATCATCAAACTATCTCGCAGATATCTGTCAAGTGTCAAGTGGAATCTTCAACGTTGCGAATGCACGTCCAGAATTGATCGATGGATCAAGTTATGAACTTGTCCTATACAGAGATGAACTCTTAATAAGACCGCCTCCAAACCAACCAACTTTGTTTCCCTTCATCCGTCATCTACAGGAATACGTTGATTCCAAGCTCAAGGATAGTGATGTGTACGGTATCTACCGTGCCGCGGTTGATGAATTGGAATCGTCATGTTTCCGTGCAGTCAAGACTGGATATGTTCTGCCTATTTTACGTGGAGTCTTGGGCATTTCCAAACATCCAGTCTTTCTCGATATGCTGAGGAATAAGGACTACGTTGCCATGAAGATCATGTATTACTTCTGTGCGGTTGTGTCGATCTGTGGAATCAAGATGTTTATGGAGGCAAGTCTGTGGGATTCGTTCGTTGAGGAGTTTAGGGACTTTGCAGAGATGAAGTTTGGTAAATTTGAAGAAGCATTTGATTTGGTGATGTATACGCATGTTCATCAGAGAATTGCGGACTCCTACAAGAGAAGGGGCAAGCCGTTCTTGGATCCAGAACAACTATTGCTGATTGGTTCGGGTAAACCCTTGGATGGGAAATCATCTGCGGTACAGGTGATCAGGTGGTAAATGATCAGGGGATCATGTACTGGCATTGAAGTTACGGGTAATATACGATCTTATACTGATTCCTTGCGTAGAACTGCAAGTGCTGCCCGCACCAGAAGGTAGAAAGGTGTTATAGATTATCTACGTAGAGCGGTATACTGACTAATCTGAGAGTCAAAACACACCCATCTTCCTTCTTTGTGTATAGCAAATACCCTTCAGAGATGAGGGTGTACTGATCGGTGTCGTGGTCGTGAAAAGATCTCTGATCCCAGCGGCTAACTCAAACCTAAAGTTTCGACCACACAGGGAAAGGGAGGAGTTGGATCATGAGGTAAGTGTATGTAGTCCATGGGATATATAACACAAGTTGTAATAGACACACCTATAACGGACAACACCCCGGGACCCTCAAGCCAGACCTTTTTACCCCAGAAAGTGTCAAAAGAGCCGCCATGCCAGCCTCCCGCCCCGGAGAGTCCCGGGATGCCAAAGCCGAACTTCGGAGGGCGCGCGCGTAATGCCGAAGTAAGAAGTAAGACGAGTCACGAGCCGAGGAAGCGGCTAAACTGGGCCACACAGGCGGTTGTGCGGACCGTTGGAAGAAGAGGAGTTGGCGCAAGACTCATCGCCTTCCCGGGGTTAACGACGGTTGGAGAGGACGGTGAGAGGAGCGTACTAGGAGCTCCAGAAGAAGGAACAGTTAACTATTCCACACGTATAGTCACGCTCCCTCTTGCCAAATTGTTCAAAGTCCGCCGGGTGGGTTCGGGTGTGGGGGAGATAAGACTCATTTGCCCAACTATGACTCGTGTGTCCCCTACCGCGTGGGCCCCCGGAGCTTTTTGATCGAAAATTTATAAAAAAGAACACCCATCACCTCTTGACTCCTCTGTCCCAGGCACATGCTCCGTCATCTATCCAGAAAGACTCCAACCATGTCCGCCCAGCAGAGACTCGCCCAAATCGGCTCCCACCTTACGTCCCAGCGCAAGAACACCTCCCTTGCTCCACAGAACCCATACAAGATCACCGTCATTGGTTCTGGTAACTGGGGTACAACCATTGCCAAAGTTGTCGCTGAGAACGCTGCTTTGAGACCACACCTCTTCCAGCACCAGGTTGACATGTGGGTCTTCGAGGAGAAGATCAATGGCCAGAACCTTACAGAGATCATCAACACTAAACACGAGAACGTTAAGTACCTCCCAGGTATTAAGCTTCCAGTCAACCTTCACGCTGAGCCATCCATCGTCAAGGCTGCTGAGTCCGCAGACTTGCTCATCTTCAACATCCCACATCAGTTCTTGCCAAACATCTGCAAGCAGTTGAAGAAGGCTAACTTGAAGCCATACGTTAGAGCTATCTCCTGTCTTAAGGGTTTGGAGGTTACTCCACAGGGTTGTAAGTTGCTCTCCACCTACATCACTGAGCACTTGGGTGTCCACTGTGGTGCTCTCTCCGGTGCTAACTTGGCTCCAGAGGTTGCTAAGGAGAAGTGGTCTGAGACTACTGTTGCTTACAGAACTCCAAACGACTTCCAGGGTGCTGGCAAGGACATTGACCGTCACGTCTTGAAGGCTGCCTTCCACAGACCTTACTTCCACGTTCGTGTCATTGAGGATGTCGCCGGTACTTCTCTCGCTGGTGCCTTGAAGAACGTTGTTGCTCTTGGTGTTGGTTTCGTCCACGGTATGGACTGGGGTGACAATGCTGCTTCTGCCATTCAGAGATTCGGTTTGAACGAGACAATCAAGTTCGCTGAGGTCTTCTTCCCAGGTGAGACCAACCAGGACACTTTCACAAAGGAGTCTGCTGGTGTTGCTGACTTGATCACCACCTGTTCCGGTGGTAGAAACGTCAGAGTTGCCAAGCACATGGCCATCACTGGTAAGTCCGCCCAGGAGGTTGAGAAGGAGCTCTTGAACGGTCAGTCTGCTCAGGGTGTTATCACTTCCAAGGAGGTCCACGAGCTCTTGGAGGCTAAGGGTCTCACTAAGGAGTTCCCATTGTTCGAGGCTATCTACCAGATCGTTTACGGTACTGAGTCCATGGAGAGATTGCCAGAGTTGATTGAGGAGTCTGACTAAAGAAGAAAAAACCCCATATTCAATCCAGTAATTGTTCATTTTGTATAGAGTGACCTTCTGTGAAGGTACGAAAATCTTTTGCACGTTAATTTAGAGAAATCATTTAATGTAGAGTCAGTAACTAGAGTGCTTTAATTCCGATGGTATAGAAGTGCGTAAAATGTCAGGGGACCCCGGTATGCAGGACAACGGCCACAGGGTTCAGGCATATAGGCGCTTAGCGCTGGTTTAATAAGACAACGACACTTTTATTAATAGATGTGGTTTTTCATACTATTTACAGTAGTGGTGCAATTATGGCCAAATTCCGAGTTTAATTAATTTCCTAAAGACATTTCCAGGAAATGGAGTGGTGTCATCCAAACTGAACAGTTCGATTGAATTTTCAGAAAATAAATCGATTTTTGCAGCACTATTAGACGAGGGGTTATGGCCTCCAAAGACCCTTCAGATCGATTCAGTGTATTCTTATTTACGTAAATGCCGTTTCAAAAAGTGTCTAACCCGCATCATTGTGTATTTTAAATAATTTTTTTGTATGTCTGGGGTGCCTGGTACCTGGCACCTCTACCTTGATATACGACAACGGCATTACTACGAGGTCTTTGTGGAAAATTGAACTTAAACAACGGTTTACAAACTAACAGTCACATATCCTTTAATAGAACCAAAAACTCGAAGATATAACCATCAATTACAACCCCTTTGACCAAGTACAAGCTCCTTGTATATTCCTCCCATCCGAACACCAGAATCGACCGCGATCTCCGAACACGCCAGCAAATTGATTTCCTGGCAACACCCCAAAAAGGTGAAAAAGCCTCCCTTTAACACCCACCACTCATCTCTTTGGATCCTAAAACTAAGGGAAGGAAACACAAGAAAATGCGTCTCACCAGATACGGAGCACTCACCATCTTGTTTGCTCTTGCCAATGCTGAAGCTCCACGTGGAGTTGCCCCAGAGGATGCGGAGAAGTATGTCCCTAATGAGGCTGGCAAATGGGCATGTTTGAACCATCCTGAGATTGTTCTTGATTGGAGCCAGGTCAATGACGACTACTGTGATTGTCCAGATGGATCCGATGAGCCGGGAACAAGCGCCTGTCCTAATGGTGAGTTCTGGTGTCAGAACGAGGGCCATGTCGGTCAGTTCATCCCATCTACACTTGTTGGTGATGGTGTTTGTGATTACGACGTTTGTTGCGATGGATCTGATGAAGTTGGCACTGTTCAGTGTAAGAACATGTGTGCTCAGATGCACGAAGAGGCTGAGTCTAAGAGAAAGATGTATGAAGCTGATAGAAGAATTGCTGTGGATAAGGCTGCCAAGATCCAGCGTGCTGCAAAGAGACTTAGAGGCAAGTTGGAGGAGAGTCTTAAGGTGGATAAGGCATTGCTCACATTCCATGAACGTGAATTGGCAAGATTCCAAAAGATGCTTGATGATAAGCAGCAGGAAGTGTTTGGATCCGAGATCCAGGACTTGCAGAAGAAGGCTAACCTCATCATTGAGGAGCTTCGTCAGCACTTTGTCACTTTCAAGGCTGGCGGTAAGAACTTTGCCGTTTTGAGAGATACATTACAGAGACTTGTTGATACATTCAACGAGAACTTGAACGATGCCGCCGTGAAGAAGACCGTGGAGGATTTCAAGGCACACACCACTAAGTACAAACGTTTCTACGGAAGTGTTCCAGATTATGAGAACCTCGAGAGGGAAATCACAGCAAAGCTCACTGGCACTATTCAGGAATCCTCTGCTAACTATGGTTGGATCAAGTCTGAGTTCAAGAAGGCTTCAGACAAGTTTGATAACATGGCCGTTAAGATTGGTGATTTGGAAGGATTCTTGTCATACTTGAGTGAAAACTACAATCCAAACTTCAACGATCCTAACGTTAAGGAAGCTGTTGCAGCTTACCAGGACTATGCTTCCAACAAAGAATCTCTTGTCATTTCACGTGGATTCAGCGATAAGTTGAGGGAGAAGCTTGATTCCATCAAGAAGGTGGTTGATGAGATGAAGGAGGCAGTTACTCCAGGTGAGAAGAAGGATATCTCTGCTCCAATCAAGGCCGGTAAGGGTCGTAGTATCTTAGATACATTGAAGTCTAAGATCCACTTTATGGTTAATGACTTCTTGGGAATTGGTCCACCAAAGAGAATTGTTATGCCAGTTCCAGAGTCCGATGAAGAGTTTGCCAACGTCTTTGCCGAGTTCTCCAGTAACAGTGAAGAGGAGGCCAAGACAATCTCATCCATTGAGAACGAGTTGAACAAAAACTATGGTCCAGAGGATATCTTCAGACCTATGGATGGCGTTGCACTTGATGTTCAGTTTGGTGATTACCAGTACAAGATGGAATTCATCGGTGAAGTGCGCCAGTTGGGCCAGAACTCTCACAACGTTCTAATTGGTAAGTTTGACCGTGTTGAGCCAAAAACTGGTGGTGAGGAGGGTCTTATTGCATACTATGAGAACGGTGCTAAGTGCTGGAATGGTCCACACAGACGTGCTGTCGTTCATTTGGAGTGTGGTGCTGAGCACAGCGTGTTTAGCGTTTCAGAGCCAGAGAAGTGCGAGTACCACTTCAAGATGAAATCTCCATTGGGTTGTCAAGTTCCAGATGACAAGAAGCTAGAGCTTGTTGCCTGAATACACGGAATAGCATAGAGACTTTTCTGTGTAGTGCCCTTGAAGTTGCGCCTTCCCGTAGCTGTGCTAAATTTAAGTTCACCCACCCACCTTAAAACACAATAGAACTGGAAACAAACTACAAGGTTTCTACCAAATCTAGATTAGATCAATACGAGAGACTTAACAAGAGAGAAATTATGGTATTTTTATTGCAAGGCAAGCCAAGTGTCGTGTACCTGTTTTTTCAGTGTTCCGTCCCACTGACACTGGCGAGAAGTAAACAGGAGGTCATGAAGTCAGAATATATGATGCAAATAAAAGACTCTTACAAACCGAGAGCCAAGACGACTGGAGAGAGCATCAAGGCACCGAGGAGGGAACCAGACTTCCAGCTCAACTGAAGGGTACCAGCAGCACCAGAAGAAGAGGAAGAGGCGGAAGAGGATGTAGAGTTGGAGGAGGATGTGGAGGAGTTGGAGGAAGCAGAAGCAGCGTAGACAACAGCCTGAGTTGGAACGAGAGAGAGAGTAGAGTAGGACATTGTTATTATTGTTGTTCTTTTTGAAGATGGTGAGAGGGAAAGAAAAGAGAGAAGAGAGAAAACTGGAAATCCCCCTTGTTTTATATGCAAATGGCGCTGTTTGGGTCTCGGGAGGCTGATCCCGCAAGGAGGGTCGAGGCTGATCCAGACGCGCCAAATTTAGACTTTTCTGCACCGGCGCTCGGTACCTTTCGCGTCTTGTCAACAAAAAAACGTTTGAGTGTGTCTCCTTTGGGAATGTGGGATCAGCGTTTCTCTTGAGAGTTTAAATCTCTGCTTGTCCCAGTAGTTCTACACAGATAAAAGAACCCAGAGCTATCACAAACACCAAGAATTCTAGATCGGCTGGGCTTTAGACAGACCCCCTTTCCCAAGACACGCGCTCCCAAGCCTCAGTCTAAGCTCCCCCCTTTGCCCTTTGTAATAATTTTTCAACGCGTTAACGCGTCAACAGCCAATTAAAGGCGCGGCGCGTCGTGTTAGCAGGAGACGTTTTCAGTGTTCACTCTGAAATCGGGACGTATTCCGTATTTATAGGCTTCCATTGCATCTGGAGAGATTCCTATTTAGGTATTTTGATGTAAGTTGTTTCAACCTGTTTGGGTACCACGCGGAGGTGCGTGTTCTGGCCCCATACACGAAGACAACGGACGAAGTCTTACTCCTTTACTTGTTCATTACAGCTTCGATTATACAAGCTTGAATATGCCTCTTCATGATAATTCTATATTCAAGTATCTCTCAAATCCGGTGATTCTTTAGGAGCGGATAATTCCTGCTTTCCGACTTCATAACTCAAGACTTCACCCCACACATTTGCATCTCAGACATTTCGCCTGCTAGGAGTACAGAGCTTATAGGCTTCAGTATGTTTGTGGTAAGCATAAAAAAGCATCATATAATACAATTGCAACAGATGGAAGCATATTTTGAGTGACTTCTCAAGACGGAAGCACGAAGATCAAAGCACATGTCAAAAGAGAGACGATAGAGTTTCGATTTCCCTCCACCAGTGGTTTCTTTCCGTATACTCAAACAACTATAGTCAGGCTTGACATATTTACATAACATGATTGAACATGAGTTGATGCAAATGAGTATGTTTCAAGAAAGCAGGTTTAAAAGAAGCACGCCAACGAGATGAGAGCAAGACTGCAGAATACCGACGAGTCTAAAACCAGGGGTAGCACTCACCACATGCACACCAGTTTGACACTAGTCTAGAATTATAATTTGTCTAGGTATGTACCCAATGACACTCCTGGTTTCACCAACAGCTCTAGTATTGTTACAGGAACATTCGAAACCCATGCGTTTTGCATTGGCAATCAAAGGAAGAAGATAACTACCGATAAATCCAAGCAAGAAGCTAATGTACCCCATAAGGACACTCAAATTGAGTTACGAAGACAGGCGCCTTGCACAGAAAGTTCCCAACTAAGACCAATTGTGGTCTAAAATAGACACCCGATTATATGATAAAGTCAAGGTTCATGTTCGTTTATGCATCCATATGCATATTCGCGGGTGCGAAAATTTCCTATTTGGGAAACATCTTGATGTCGAATATTGGATGCTCGCCATTTTCGAGATGTAATGCTGGGAGAGTGGCCGAGTGGTTAAGGCGCCCGCTTCAGGTGCTGGTATCTTCTAAGATGCGCGAGTTCGAACCTCGTCTCTTCCACTAATTTTTTTTGGATCCGCGGAACTCTCCCAAAATGGCCAAAAATGGCCCCAAAACTCCAAAACCCCGCCAAAAGGCCATCTATTCTACTTAAGAAAAAAAAAAAAAATCATTTACTTAAGAAAAAAAATCATTGTTCAATATTAGTTTACATATATTATACCCATCTAGTTCAATGATAACCCAAAAAAAGCAAAAACCAATGTCAAATCAACACAACGTCCTCTCATGCAAAAATACTCTCCTGTTATGCGTACCCCATCTTATGATCTTGAAGGTCTTGGTGCGTCCTGGAACACAATACTCTTCTGTTCTTGAGTGTTCTCCTCCTTAATAGCATGTGGCATCAGCCCGCCCATAAGGGAACCCATCTTGGATCTTGTAGATGGTGGCTTGATTGGTGAGTCTTCCTCATCGTCCTCATCACGAGAATTTCCTGGAATCTGACCCAGTGCAGCCAGACGTCTCTGTCTCTCAATAGCAGTCTCTTCCTCATCCTCATCCTCATTGTCATCCTCATCAGATTCATCATCACTATTAAACTCTTCGTCTTCATCCTCATCCTCTTCCTCACTCTCCTCAATTGCACCAGGTAATGAGAAATTTTGACCCTTTGGTGAAGTGATTGGTGAGATTGGAACAACACTTGGAGGAGACTTCTTTAAACCAACTGCTGAAAGAGCCTTTCCAGTCATCTCAGAAAGCATAGTAGATGATCTGCTTCTCTGTGGTGCACTATCATCAATATGCTGGTTGATTCTGTATCTTCTCACAATCTCACCTTCCTCGTTCTCGATGATCAACTGATCACCACTTCTGTATGCAACAAACTTCTTCTTGTCTGCTCCCATCTGTGCAAATCTTGAAGGAGAGATGACAGAAGCAATTGAAGAAGCGTTGGAACGAGTCTTTCTCAGCTGTAGTGAAGCAGAGGCATCTGGAACCAACTCGGCAGCATCCAAGATCTCTCCATGCTGATCCTCAACAATAAGCTTGTTACCTTCTTTGTATGCATTGGTAGGACGTCTTGAACGTTCATAATCATTACTGCTGCTGCTTCCCTTGTCCTCATCAGATTCCTCAGCAAGAACACCTTGTTCGTTTGATGGGAATGGAATAGCTGGACTGGTGAAAGTGTTAGCAGGTGTGATTCCAACACGTGGATAACCTTCTTCATTGTGTTCTGGAAGATCAGTAGACTTATCTGGAGCACTGCTGCTGTTTCCACCAATGGCGAATGAAGCAGCCTTTGCTTCCATCTCACGCTGCTTTCTCTCTCTATCAGCCTGCTCTTGTTCGTAAGCTTCGCCAGTTGAGATCTTCTTGAGTTTCTTTCCATGTTTTCTTCTTCTCTTCTTATCACTGCGTCTCGCCATACCACCAGCTGGTTTAGCCTTGACTCCAGAAGTCTCAATAGTAGCAGTCTGACTGAGCTCACCATTCACCAAAGTACCTCCACTGGTCAAAGATGGAGCCTGTGTATCAATACGACGCAGAGAGAAAGAACGGCCATTTCCTCTGAGTTCTGGAAGACGAGCCATCCAAGAAGATGACTTTTCGTTTCCAGTGGTGGTAGTGAAGGACATTGAAATGGCCATAGCGTTCAAGTGTCTTCCCAATGTGAACACGGCAACAGAGGAACCATGAACAACGATAGATGCAATCACCAAAAATGTGACAACTGGCCAAATAACAGCAATTAACTGACCGTATTCTGAATCCAATGATGGGATAGATGCTAGAGGGACGTTATCTGAATCAGTAGCGGCAGACTCCAACTCACTTCTAGCCAAAATAGCAGCAAAGATTGCACCGACACCAATAGGACCAAAGTGTCCACAGAAGAGTGCCTCTCTCCATGTCTTAATGTCAGGAATAAACGGCTTCAGTGCTAAAACTGCTGGAATTCTTCTCAGGAAGATGACAACAAAGGCCAAAAGGACCATTTTCCAGGCGGAAATACCCAAGGTGGAAGAGTTGAATTGTTCCCATGGAATAATGGCTCCAAAGTAGACAAAGTAAGCCAAGTTAAGAAGTAAATCAATGACAGTAGACACATGTGACTCCTCTGTCTTTCTGGCAAACCATCCATCCCAGGAGAAAGCAGCACCGGCTGCAAAGGAAACAAGCAAGTCATCAACACCAAGCATGGATCCGATACCAGCGCAAGCAAATGCCAATGCAATGTAAAATGCAAGGAATGACTCCCTGTCAATAAGTTTAAATCTCTCAGCCATCTTGATGGCATGTCTTCCCAAATATCCGATGACGACTCCAATCAAACATCCGAGAATACACTCGTACAGGATGGTAACACAGATCCAATCCTTGACAATCTCACGTGCGTTACCTTCATGGATAACAAGATTAACACCCATGTAGATGAATGGAAAAGCCATACCATCGTTACATCCTGATTCTGCGGACAACAAGTTTCTCAAGTGACCTGGAACACGCTTGGCGAATTTTCCCTTACCAACAACTGCGGCTGCAAGAACAGGGTCAGTAGCTGTGATGCATGCACTAACAACAAGAGATTCTGAAAAGTTAAGTGGTGGAATCAGAATGTACATGAATGCAGCCACCACAAACCAACCCGCCGTCATGACAGGCACAAGAAGCATGAAAACTGATACCCAGTGATTGAGCATGTACTTCTTTGGTAATTCGACAGCGACGGCAAAAATCTGGAGACATAACACAACACGTGAGAGTTCCAAAGTGATATAATCTGAATTACCCCATTCCGTGGGCGTAAACCAATTGAGTACGTGCGGCCCAACGATGAGTCCAACGATGGCCGCCACTGTTGCCTCACCGATGTATGCCTTCTCTTTCACGAGGAGAGACACAAGCATGAACACGGCGGCAAAGATACCCAGAATAGCATATGCAGCATGAGCATGATCCACGTTGAGATGTTCCCACACCATCGTGACTATTTGAGTTGTATGGTGCGAGTTGTGGGAATGTTCGTTGTATGAGTGTGTGGCTGCTCTCCTTGAAGGGGGCTATATCCGAGTCTTGCTTGAGTGTGAAAAGTGGTCGCTGGCTCAAACAGTGAGAAGTCTGTGGAGGTATTTAGGGACGATAGAATTACGTAGCCCAGGACGGTAAGGGTATTTGATGAGCAGCCGCTTCGTTAAGTGTTTTCGTTTGAAAGGAAGATGATTAACGCGATGGGGCATCTCTTTCTTTTTATACTGGAAGTTTCGCGAATAAAGCCGTGATACCTACAGCTTCACCAAGCCCTGCTGATCCTTCCGACTTTATTGTCTCGCAATCAGAAGACGGTTATAGTGAATTGTTAGAAGGCGCAGAATTTAGGTCCCCTGGAAATACGACATCTTGTTTACATTCCAGCTCAACCGAACACACTCCGTTCCGGCTGTTGCTAGCTCGGTGCTCTGCCTAGCCCGGACCCTGCATGTTTGAGATTTTGAGATAGCCAAGGAACTCTATTGGCCGGTTCAAAAGCTCGGCGTGTTAAAAGAAAAGTCAGCTGTCTCAATATTGAAGACCCGAATGGTAGTTTCAGACTCTCCTAAAAGTCGTGGCTTTCCTATCTGCGCCTTTTAAGCTTATCAGTAAGTGTGCACTGTGCCACCTAACCTCCTGGCGCACTGTGCACGCACTCCGCGTTGGTGGCACAAGGCAGTTTCAGGATAGATACCCCAATTGATTCACATGATCTTTCCGCAGTTACTGCCTTAGCAATATTTTTGAGCTTGAACGTTTATTTATCCGGGAAATTGAGCCCTTGTCGTTTAAAACATTCTTCGTTAATGACCTTTTAGCGAGTGTTGATCGTAATGATGTCATCCGAGATCGTCGATGGTTGGCTGCATCAATGCGAGTTCAAAAAATCGATAACCAGGGAACACATCTCGTTAAACGCACCAGAAAGTTCCATAGCAGGTGAATGACGACAATTCTGAATGACGACCATTTTCTTATCTTCCACAGGTACGATGTCGACAAACCGCCGCGTGGACTCAACATCGTTTGTCTGTTCCGCGGTGTTAGTGGAGGCAGGAAATTGGAAAGACCTTCAACTACACTTACCTTATCAGTATCACCGGCAACAACTAGAAGGGGGATATCCCGGAACCGATTAGTGTAGTGTGAATTCAAGAGTTTTTCGCCTCTGCTTTCTGTTAGTACTGTTCATCTGGAAGGCAGATATGGGAACTTACCTGTTGAGAAAGTCACGTAATTGACCCAATGTACCAACTGCCGGCTTTCTGGCAGGATCCACACTGAGAAACTCAATCCATCTCAGATCATTAGTTACATTGGCAAGATCCATGTCCGGATGATAAACCTTCTGAGGCCAAAGTAAGCCAACCAGCTTTCCAATGATCATGATATATGATGGAGGTCTCGAGGATGGCTAGAATGATTACTGTTAGTACACTTGAACTGTGTAACAAAGTGTAGTCAACCACTCACATGAAGCTCAATCAAAGGAGATGACACAAAAATGCCCCTCAAATTGGCTTTATACTTTCCATGTATAGCGTAATTTAGTGCGATTCCTCCGCCCATTGAGTGACCACCCAAAAAGATCTTCCCATCTTCACCCACTTCCCTCAAATTTCTCTCCATAAAGAAATCCAAGTCATTAAACGTATGATATTCATTAGTTATACCCATGAGGTGGTTTGGCGATGTATGTCCTGAACCGCGCTGATCGAAGAAGAAGACCTCATAACCTGCAGCGCTTATCACATCGAACATTCGGTAGTACATCATCTCGTGCTCTCTGAAGCCATGAACGAAGAGCACACGTCCTTTCTTGGGAACTTCTTTTGAAACAGCCTGGCCTTGTCAGTAAAGTGTTTTTAACGATGGCACTGATGTACTTACCCAAAAAGAAGTGTGGAAGTTGGCACCGTTGAAGTTGATCGTCTCCTCTATGGGGAGGTTTTTAGGTAGATAGGGCGGAGTAGGTTGGTAGGCGATCTGGGGGCTTTCAAACATAGCAGTGGTTACAGGTTCACTCATCACATCAGTAGGTTTCTAAAAGCTTGTGGGGGAAGTGGTACTCCTTTTATGATCGGCTCATCAGTGTTGAACAAGGGCGGCAAAGGCTTAACAAGGGCGGAGTGTTGCGCTAAACAAAGTTCAACGGGTGACCAACCCCTTTTTTATCGCTTTGATCGCGTTACAAGAAAACCTAATCAATGATCATCTGATTTAATGTATTCGGACGTTTTATTTCGAGCTTAATAACAAGTAGAGAACTCATCACCAAGTGATCAACTGGAATCTGTCATCGATCTCCTTTTGAGAGTTGATGTATTCCAATGTTCTCTCAAAGTGTCTCTTTGGACCTTCACCAGCAGTTCCTTCACTGTTCAACGTCTCCAAATTTGTTTGGATCAACTCGATTAATCCATTAATATACTTGATCGTGATACTTTCGTTTCCATGGATAAAGTAGTACAAGCATCTGTTCAAGATCTCAACAAACAATTCAATGCTGCTCGTAGCATCCATGACCATATCGGCAACACGGAGAGATCTCTGCAAGCACTCCAGGACACGCTTTCCATCTCTGTAGAACTCGGTGACACCTTCTTCCTCACCCAATGCAGGAATCTCAACGCCCCACCAGAGATGAGAAGCCAAGTACACAGCACGGCACTGATCTTGCTTCTTGAGGAGTTTAGAACCATGTAAAGCAGTCTTGGTGATCAATGTATCATAGTTCTCTCTGGAGAAGTTTCTGCACTGTTGTAATGCTCCAGCAATGGAGACCACACATTGATATTGCAAGCGTGAATCACTAACAGCCTCCTCGTAAATGGTGAAACACTGTGCAAAGAACTCATATGCAAACTCTTCAGAATGAACTTGGTCTGCAATGAGTGCTAAAGAGAGGTAAAGTTTGAAGCTTAGGTCATTCAAACCAGTTCTGTAGAGATCCTGAATCACACGAGAAGCGAATTTGAAGAGTGAGTTGGTGTTTTCTTCATTCTTGTTGCGTCTGATGAGTTTGAGTGTGTTAAAGAACAATGCTGGGTAAGTATGTTTGATGTTTCCAGAAGAGAGCTGGTTTTTGAGACTTGTAAGCAACTTGGCATGGATTGATGTATCCTTGTTCCAAATGAGGTGCACCAATTTGGCCAACTTCTCCTGTTCGTTGATGTATTCCAATGATTCATCTCCATTCTTGTCCATGTCCTTGTCTTCGCTGGTAATGATAACCTTGAAGAGCTTCACAAGTCCATTTACACCATCAACAGTCTTAATCTTGATGCCTTCACTGAGAATCTTGTTCAAGATCTCCAAACTCATGGCTTCTTGAACCTTCATTGGCTGTGACTCAAGCAAGCCAGAATAGTTCTTCAACTTCAAGATATCAAGCAGGTTAGAGTAGTTCTCAACTGGTGCAGTCAACAAAAGCTTAAAGTTCTGGTCTGGGGAATCTGTGAATGTACTGCTAGACTCTTCAGCCTTCTCACAAGCAAACTTGAACAACTGGTCAATGTTGTCGTAGTTGGTTGGGTAATAGGTAAGAGTCAATCTAGCAACGGACTCCAACAAACTACTGATCTCCTCAATAGATAGCTGTCTCGACTTATCGAGTTCGTTGATGTAGAACCAGAACTTCTCGAACAAGTTCAGCTCAATCTTTGTCTCTGCTGGGGGTTTCTCGGCGACGGTCTCAGCTTCTGGGGCATTAATAGTTTCCTCATCTGCTTGTGTCTCCGACTCTGCCGGAGTTTCGGTTTCACCACTTTCAGCCTTTGCTGGTTCATTAGTGATTGTATCTTCCTCTTTGTTCTCATCTTTAGTTTCATGTGTCTTTCCTTCCTTTGACTCACTGATTGTGAGTTTCTCAAAGTCTGTAAGGTCTTCTCTCTTAGCAAAGTCCGTGAGTCTGTCGATCAGAGTGATAAGGACCTTCTTTAGGCTGACACCTGGATTAAGATCTTTGATGCAGTTCAAGTAAACATCCAATGTATACAGATGGAATTCATCCGGGAACACCTGAATAACCACGTCCAGCAAATACTCCTGAGCAATCACATCCTTGCATTGAACAATCTGCTCAAGAATTGCTGGAAGAATGTATGACTTGTAATATTCTTTGTCATTCTCCAACTGTGACAATCTAACCAAATTGGATCCAACAAGAATTTTGAGCTCTTCTCTCTCCTTCGTTCTCTTTGCTTTCTCCTTTGATGGTCCTTGGTGCTGTAATCTCACCCATAATTTGTTCATTTCAATGAAGTTCTGAATAACAAACTGGATAGAATCTCTATTCTCTGGAAGAAGACTCTTAGTTCTCTGCTGAAGGTAGTATCTGAGGAACAAACCTCTGATTGGGTACTGAACACCGCGGCACATTTCCATCATATCCTTCATGATCTCCTTGACTGGAGCATCCGGAATACTCATATAAACTGTACCCACTGTTATCATCAAATAAAGTCTTGGGACAACATTACCAGCATATTGAACAAGCTCGTACAAGTCTGCCAAATGATGATGAGGATGGTTATCTTTGAGGAATCCAGCAAGCAGATTGAGGGAGTCGTAAACCATGATGTACAACTCATAGTACTGCTTCGGAGTCAATTGTGAGGTTCGGAGCTCAGTCAAGAAATTTGACGCATGTTTGAGAGCATCCATGAGCTTTCCACGTGTCTCCAAACACTTCTTCATCAGCTGTGTTTCGTGTTTGATAGTGTTGATGGAATCCTTTAGGAGCTGCGCCTGCTCCTCGGGGCTGAGGGTGTCGGCCATTGTTCTCTTTTAGCTTGAAAACAGTGAGATCTTGTAAGAGCGGCTAATTTTGTGTTCGGTTAAGACTCCAATTATGGGCTTAGTTAGAGAAACTCTGAGTTGCTTTGGTTGATATTGCGATGATGATTGTGGGCTGCCCATCTAGCCAGCGGCGTCAAACCTGGACTTGGTCCGATATGAGCTTTCGCGAAAATTGTTAAGCGCACGCTAGCCGACCCCACGATGTAAGTTTACTTAGTTCAACACGCAGCCACGCAAAAGGGTGTCGCCACCACAGCATTCACAGGGCTAAAGGCCGAAGGACTTTCATAGCAGACGGCTGATATCTGAAATTGTTGCCTTGTTTAAGGTGTTGACCAATCAGTGCTCGTAAGAAGAACAAAGGCCAACTACTGTTTATCGATGGGCTCTATCTCTCCCAAGGATATAGAGGAACTGAGAACACCCCACCCTCTGAGGAGCAGCTATACGAACTTCTCTGAGTTTGACGGGGTTGGATCTAACGATATACCTCGTAATATGGATGATGATGACGAGCACCTGAGGACTGTGAGCAAGTCTCCGTCTGAAGCGGTAGAGAAGCTCAATGAGAAGCTGAGGGCGTACACCTTCCGCAGGGCCAAAGAGGGCGATGTTCTCAGAGACAATGAGAAAGTTCTTGAAACAATATCATCTGGGTCATCATCAACAGGTCTTAACACTCCACACTCTCCAGCTGTGAGACGGCGCTTCTCCATTGGTGATCAACCCGTTCTTCCCACTCTCCTGAATGCCCAGTTAAACAACATCAACCTCTTTGACTTTGACAAGGAAAGAACCAAATCTCGAACAACAGACTTGGAAATGGAGTCACAAATCTGTCTTGAACACAAGTTGGCTACACTTTCGACTGCTCTTATGACGAAGCGCCAGCTGGGAAAGATCCTGGGTGGAATTAGAGATATCGAAGCCACGCTGAACCACGTCAACATCAGAAGCAAAATCACAAATATCATGATTGTTACGAAGCTTAACGACCCTGAACCTATTAAATGGGCTCACACCGTTACCCAATTCCTTCTGAATTACAACAAGGAGATCAAGGTGTACATCCAAGATAGCCTGCAAGACAACGAGGCATTCAAATATGATGTACTAGTGAAAGAGCAGCCCACCAACAAGCAGAGGATCTTATTCTGGAATGCTGACAGATGTTCCTACAGACCAGAAGTGTTTGATTTGATTCTTACATTTGGAGGAGACGGTACTGTCCTCTATGCCTCATGGATTTTCCAAACAATCATTCCACCTGTGCTTCCTTTCTCTTTGGGAAGTTTAGGTTTCTTGACAGACTTCAACGTTACCGATTACAAAGAGACCATGACACGTATTATTGAAAAGGGGTATCAATGTTCTATCAGAATGAGATTCGAATGTACCATCATGAAGAGCAAAAACACTGGTGATGCAACGAGAAGCCTGAAAGATGATATTGCCAAGTTAGGCGTTGACAGTGATACCCATGAGATATTTGAGACATTTACAGTGTTCAACGAGGTTGTTGTTGACAGAGGTCCAAATTCTCAAATGACTTCTTTGGAGATGTTCAGTGATCGTGAACAGCTGACAACAGCCGATGCGGATGGCTTGATTATATCCACTCCAAGTGGATCTACCGCATATTCTCTCAGCGCGGGTGGTTCACTGGTCCATCCAGAGATTCCTGGAATTCTGATTTCTCCAATTTGCCCTCATACACTTTCATTCAGACCCCTTGTCATTCCTGAATCCATTATTCTTCGTCTCGGTGTGCCGTACGACTCCAGATCTACTGCATGGTGCTCATTTGATGGTAAGAACAGAGTAGAATTGGCCAGAGGAGATTTTGTCACTATTACTGCAAGTAGATTCCCAATTCCTTGCATCAAAAAGAACAACTCAAAGAACGCCTGGTTTGACAGATTGAGTTCTACACTACATTGGAACGAAAGAAAGCACCAAAAGCCTTATTCACTGAACTCCCAATTTATTTAAGGAACTCAACCATCCAAAGAGTATACAATGAATATTATCCAACTTGTTTTCATCTGCGTTTGTATTATGGAATCTTCGTTTTGCCGCTTTGGTTGATCTTAAGAGGTGTTTACTCTTCTGTGGCTCGGAGGTGTGAGGCGCTCTTACAGGCCTGAAATGCCACAAAGCCGTGTCGATTCAAAACTTCTCTTCCCAACATTTTAATCCGCATCTTTGCTACGTGATATAACTTCTGAATCTGTGAACTCATTTCTTAATCGATCAGATGTCTGCGTTGAACAGCTTTGTCAAGATTTATGAAGGTTCCAGTAACGAAGCCTCTCTGAACTTCAATAGCGCTTCCGATCCCGCTTCTCTGGATTACTCCACACATGCAAGAACTCCCTCTTCCAAACTACACTTTTCATTCCACTATAGCATAAATGAAAATGCCACCACCGGTCGGTCAGACGATACAATGTACCTGAAGATTGAGAATTTACCGACAGGGTTTCCACCATCAGCAGAGACACTGGTTGTATCTGCTTCTTCTTCATTGTCGAACTTTCTCAGAGATGCCAATCCAGATGGCGGAACCTCTTACCGCAACTTCATTCTGTCTCCTCGGAAATGGTTCAGTGACGTTGTTAAGAATATGAGAAAGGGTCCCGAACTGGGGGGACTGGAGAGTCCAAGTGAAGTGTTGAAGGAGGCAACCCCCATGACTATTATCAAGGCCGACTCTCCTGGTAGCTTTGAGAGTTTCATGATTGGTGAAGGAGACATGAAGCTTATTGATGGTCACAACAGCCAAAATGTCGATATTCCAACGGCAGAGCGTGACATGATTCTTGAATCCTACTTGACATACTTGAATCTGACTGGAGAATATCATCCATATGATCACAGCTTGTCCCAACTGAGCGTAAAGCTAGATTCTATTCCAAGATTGAAACCTTACGGTGAATCTGGTGACTTCAACGAAGACCCATTTGATGCCTCTAAGGATAAGACTCTGACTACAGAAGACGACAAAGAGAACAAACCAACAAATATCAGAAGAAGAGGGACCCTCAGAAGGATTGCTTCTAAGATATTCAGACGCTCTCCAACACCTATTGAATCCAAGACCACAGAAACGGACAAGGAGAACGAGGATAGTACAGAGAAGGAGAACTACAGACAGAAGGAGGAGCACGGTCAGATGGAAGACTACAGAGACAAGACTTCCAGAACAGTTAGGTCATTTTCATTGAGAAGGAAACTCTCTACGGTATCTATTGGGCTCTCAGGTTCGAGACGTTTCTCTTTGCATCACAAGAGGGGTTCAGTTGTTGATGACTTGGACGCCCAAAGACCAGGTGATGTTGATTATCTCTTGGAGTTGTTTGAGTTGCCGGAATTTAAGAAGAGGTTAGATGAGGGCCAAGTTCTGGAAAGATTACCATACGTTGAGTATGAAGAGAATCCTGTAACATACATCTCAAGAGAAGATCAGAGAGATGAATGTGGAGAGGAGCTCACTCTGAGACAAGCGTTAGCTGTTCTTGCCGAGAAGAACGAGAACCAGACGATTACAAATGGAGACAAGTACCCAAAGTCCGCATTGGGAATTTTGAGGGAGAAGACATCCAGAAGAGCGCACAGTTTCCGCAATGTATACAGGGCAGCGACACGCCGAGAACTCAGAGTGACTAGTAATGACTGCGTTATTTAGGTGTAATGCTTTACCCCAATGTTTACAAGATATCTATGTAGTGTGGGGTTAGTGCCAACTGCTTGTTGAACTTGGAAATCTAGTGTTTCTTGGTGACGGAATCTCGTTGTTGATTGTTTTTGTGGATCCGCGTGCCCGATTCACCAGCGGGGTGAGGGTGGGGTCTCTTGTGGGGAACTGCCTTGAAACTCTTACGCAATTCCCTAATTGGGCCAAGTTTTGTGCAAAAACTGTTAAAGTTTTCCTAAAGTAGATAAAATTGGCGGACACAGAGATATCGGGTGCTTGGAATCCTTTGAGACTTTTTATCTTTTTGATCTTTTCAAGGTGTACACGATGGTTAGAAGTTGGGGTGTGAAGGGTGGATGAAGATGGAAAACAACTCAAAGTGGTCCTATTTCTTCCGCTTTGTTGAAACTTGGCAATTACGTGTATAAGAAGAGTGTAGTGTTATCTCTTTTCCCAGGTGTAACTATGCGTTTCTCATTAAACAAGTTCTATCAGATATGGCAGAACAAGGCAAAACCCACAAAGGTGAGGAACAGGCCATTAAAGCAGTCAGTGAGAGCAACGAGAAGACTGTTGAAGCTTCCCGGACGAACAAAGCAGGTGAGGTGTCTGTTTGGTTGGAGTCCAAGGGATCTGGTTCAGACAGGGAGTATGATCAGTTTAGTGATGTTGATGAGAAGGTTGTCCTCAGAAAGATTGATTGGAACCTGTTGCCTATTTGTGCTGTGCTTTACTTGTTGGCATTCTTGGATAGAGGTGCCATTGGTAATGCAAAGATTGAAGGGCTTACTGAATCTCTTGGATTGTCCACTAATGAGTACAACTTGTGTTTGACTATCTTCTTTATCACCTATTCACTCTTTGAAGTCCCTGCTAATATGATCTTGAAGAGATTGGGTAAACAGAGTGTTTTTCTTCCTTCAATTATGATCTGCTGGGGAATCTTCATGACATGCATGGGGTTTGTCAAGGGCTTTGGTGGGCTGTTTGCAACAAGATTATTCCTTGGTGTCTTCGAAGCTGGTTTATATCCTGGAATATCCTTTGGATTGACAATGTACTACAAGAGATCTGAGATGCAGTCCAGACAAGCCTTATTCTATGCTGCGGCTTCAATGGCTGGTGCGTTCTCCGGGTTGCTTGCCTTTGCCATTGCCAAGATGGATGGTGTTGGTGGATATGAAGGCTGGAGATGGATTTTCATCCTAGAGGGAATCCTCACTGTTGTATTTGCTATTTTCGGCTTTTGGTTAATGCCCGAGTATCCTGCAAATGCCAAATTCCTAACTGAGAGGGAACGTGCCTTTGTACTATGGAGACTCAACTCCGATTCCAACGTTGTCAAAGTGAGCGAAGATTCTGCGTTATGCGGAAGACCCGTTCCTGATTTCTCCTCCTTCACCGACAAGAATGATGTTTCGCTGAGAGAATCATTGAAACGAGTATGTGCCGATTGGCAGAATTACATCCATGCATTGTTATCTATGGCCATCATTACTCCGACTTATGGCATATCGTTGTTCCTCAAACAGTTGTTAAGAACCTCGGATACACTTCCTCAAAGGCACAACTGATGACCATCCCCATCTACATCTTTGCCTCTGCCGTTTCTGTCATACAGGCATTCATTGCAGATCACATGGGTGTCCGTGGTGTATTCATAGCTACAGATCTCTTCTTTGTGATGATTGGGTTTTCATTGGCTATTGTTGGAGAAGAGTTGGCGATTGACGGACTCATCTATGGAGGCGTCTTCGTTGCCGTTGGTGCACTGTATGCCTCATTCCCGGGAATCATCTCTTGGTATTCTAACAACTTGGCTAACTCACGCAAGAGGGCAATTGCTATGGCTGTGCAAGTTGGATCTGCTAATATGGGTGGTGCATTTGCCTCGAACTTCTACAAACCGGGTGCGTTCACATTGGGTCATGCTTGTGAGCTTGGGTTCGCCACTATGGGGTTCATATGTACGTTGGTTGCACTTGTCGGGTATAAACACATCAATAAGAAGAGAGAAAGGGAGTTGGATGAAGGTAAATGGGATGATGCTACTGATGAGGAGTTGTTTAAAATGGGTGACAAATCCCCATTCTATCGTTATAGGCTTTGAACCTCGGTAAAGTCCGGGATTTGAGGTCTTTTTATTGAGTTGACCAATACACAACAGTTTTGGGTCTCTAAACCACGGAACGCCTCTAGAGATCAATTGCCTCAAACAAATGATCATTAGTGACTATTACTAAGAACCAAAGGGAAGAAACTGTGGCCTTATCAGCGGGTGGCCATCGCCGACGATCCAAGTGGGGAAGAGACAGGGGGTCCTTAGTGTGGAGACAGTAGCCTCACCGCTTATTTCCGGTGGCTTGACGACTCCGAAGCGCTGAAATTGGCGATCTTTTGAGTGGTTTTCTGTTAGTGATGATGATGGGGTGTTGGGGGTGTTGGGGTAGAGCTGATGGCTGGGAATTCCCTCGTTGTTCTCGTTATAAGGAGCCCCAGATCTTTTGTCTTCACCACAAAATGCGTATGTAGACCCTTACAGTTTGTTCTAATAACAAATGTCAAAACTTGAGGTTTCTGCAACAGACGAGAAAGAGGTGATCTCGACTACTTGGACAGACAAAGGTGCTGTTGTCGGTGAGGTTGCTACATATGTTGACTCCAAGATCTCTTGGTCAGACAAGGATGACGACTTTAGTGATATTGACGAGAAGGCTGTTCTCCGGAAGATTGATTGGCACGTTTTACCCATCTGTTCCATCCTTTACTTATTAGCCTTCTTGGACAGAGGTGCTATTGGTAATGCTAAAATTGAAGGACTTACTGAGTCTCTTGGATTATCAACAAACCAGTACAACCTGTGCTTGACGGTCTTCTTCATCACATACTCATTATTTGAGATCCCATCAAACATGATCCTGAAGAAACTGGGTAAACAGAGTGTTTTCCTTCCAATCATTATGATCTGCTGGGGTATCATCATGACCTGTATGGGTGTCGTCAAGGACTTTGGTGGACTCTTCGCAACGAGATTCATGCTTGGTGTCTTTGAAGCTGGATTATACCCTGGAATCTCCTTTGGTTTGACAATGTATTACAAAAGAGCTGAAATGCAATCAAGACAGGCCATGTTCTATGCAGCCGCCTCAATGGCAGGTGCCTTTTCAGGACTTCTTGCCTTTGGTATAGCCAAGATGAACGGTGTCGGAGGATATGAAGGTTGGAGATGGATCTTTATCCTGGAAGGAATAATCACTGTTGTTGCTGCCGTCATTGGATTCTGGGCAATGCCAGAGTATCCAAGTCATGCAAAGTTCTTAACTGATAGAGAACGTGCCTTTGTCCTGTGGAGATTGAGTTCAGACTCTACTGTGAAGGTCAACACTGATGAGATGGAACTAGGCAAAAGAGTCCCAGATATCTCAAACCTTTCCGAATCTCATGATGTATCACTTGCTGCTTCTTTAAAGAACGTGTTTGCAGATTGGCAACCATATATCCATGTTTTGCTTGACCTGGGCATCATCACTCCAACGTATGGTATCTCGTTGTTCCTCCCAACAGTCGTCAAGAACTTGGGATACACTTCTTCCAAGGCCCAACTCATGACGGTCCCAATTTACATCTCTGCCTCCACAGTATCAGTCATCCAGGCCTTTGCCTCTGATCACGTTGGTATCCGTTCGATATTCGTCGCTTCTGATCTGTTTGTCGTCATCATCGGGTTCATCATGGCTATAGTTGGACAAGAAACAGGCAAGAGTTCCGTCATTTATGGAGGTGTCTTCATTGCAGTGAGTGGGTTATACGCTGCGTTCCCTGGAATCATCTCCTGGTTCTCCAGTAACTTGGCTAATGACCGTAAGAGGGCAATTGGAATGGCCTTCCAGATTGGATTTGGTAATATGGGCGGCGCATTCTCTTCAAACTTCTATAAACCGGACCATTATACCCTCGGACACTCACTGGAGCTTGGATTTGTCACGATGGGATTTGTATGTGCAATCATTGCCGTTGTGAGTTATAAGCATATCAATAAGAAGAGACAGAGAGAGATTGCCGAGGGTAAATGGGATGATGTTTCCGATGAAGAGTTGTTCAAGATGGGCGATAAATCTCCATATTATCGTTACAGGCTTTGAAGAGTTATTAACACGTTATATACACACAAATGTTAAGTATTCACGTTCAATTTGTCGTTTTGTTGATCATACACTAGTCTACAAGGGGCCTCGGTGATTCTCGGCTCTTCGGAGGTGTGAAAAAACCAGCCGAGTACAATTCTTAATACACAGCAAACACCCTTCCCGTCCGCCCCTTGTCGCTTTGTATCAATCAAAAAATGGCTCCAATTACTTACAAACAAGTCGGATATAACTACAACGGCCCGCTGGAGATCGTCGAGGACACAGTGGACCCTGCCTCCTTGGGGCCTTCGGAGATCCTTGTCAAAGTTGCAGCCGCAGCATTCAACCCAGTTGACTTCATCCTCTACAACACCCATTTGTATGTCACGTTCCTCAATAAGGGAATCAAAGGTATTGGTCGTGACTTCTCCGGAACTGTTGAGGCCCTTGGTTCAGATGTGACGAAGTACCAGAAGGGTGATAAGATCTCTGGTATCTTTGAACCGGTGTACAGCAAGTTTGGTTCCCTTTCACAGTACATCGTCATTGACACCACTACAAACACTGATATGGGCATTGCCCCAAAGAACGTCACTATGGAACAAGCCGCCGCATTCCCTCTTACGTTCGGTACCGCATACACCACGTTAACCAAGTTCAAGAAGCCATCTGAATGCGAGAGCGTGCTCGTCGTTGGTGGTGCCACTGCCGTTGGTGCATTCGTCTTGCAACTCTTGAAGAAGGTTCATAAAGTGAAGAACGTTGCCAGTGTCAATTCAGGTGCCTCAGTGGAGAGAGTCAAGCGTTATGGCGCTGACTTCATCATTGATTATAAGAAAGGTGATGTCTTGAACCAAACGTTGGAACTAGTGAAGGAGATTGGCGCGTTCGATCTCATTATTGATTGTGTTGGTAATTCATACTACTTCTCCCATATGGATGCTGTTCTTAAGCCAAAGTCAACAAATTCGGCATACCTCTCCATCAACGGATCCAGTGTTGGTGACTACACCAAGAGTGCCTTCCAATACTGCAATTGGCTTAACGTCAAGTTGCTCCTCTTCCCAAGCGCTTTCAACTTCAAATGGACTACGATCGATAAGGGTGATTGGTACGAGTATGGAAGGGAGTTGATTGAGCAGGGTGTTCTTGAGATTCCTATTGATTCCGTGCACTCCTTGGAGAACTACAAGGATGGTGTTGACAGAATCTTGGACCACAAGGCCGAAGGTAAGGTTGTTATTAAGGTTGAGTAAGCTTCGATTCCGGTATATATTCAATTTATGACTCATGTTTTCTACGTACGTGTTTGAGGGGGTATAAGGGATTTTTTTTATTCATTAACTGTAACAAGCTTTGCCTTCTTGACTTGGTCAAAATTATAATCATCATCGTTTCTGACTCTCTTAGAGTTGGAAACAGAGACGGAGTCGATAGAGGCAGTGTATGTCTTATTGTGTTGTGCTTCGACAATTGAGTGATCAGCCTTCTTGATGAAAGAATCAATCTTTTCAATCCACTGGCGATACTCATCATTGTTCAAACCAAGTTCATAGTTCAAACATTTCAAAACACCCATCTCAAGCTGTTTCAACTCACCAGTAGCCAAGCCGGAGATTTTGGACCATGCCTTCAAGTTATAAGTAGAGTCATACTGGAACTTGAAGCTGAGGATGAGGCAAGTGAGGAACACTTTCTTAGGACAGTTCAAAATGGAGTTGTTGTGCTTCTGGATCTGTGGAATCAACTTGTTGACGTAGAACAGAGCAGCATGCAGAGCAGTCTTTGAGCAGCGAGAGCGACGAAGGATCTCAGTGATGAAGCGTGTGTATGAATTCAGGTTGATGGCATCAGTGGCTGGAGTATGAGCGAAAAGGGACTTGACGGGATGCCAGGGACGCCAAATTGAGGTGATAAACACTGCTGTGTTCTCAATATACGTGTGAACCTGGGTGGACTTCTCAGCTGGAGAGAGAGGAGTCTGTGGGGTGCGTGGCTGAGTGGATACTGGTGGAGTAATCAGAAAGGCATTGGTCTTCTTAGAAGACTGGGCTGTGTTGGAAGAGCGAGCACAAAGCTCAGACGCTGGGGTGAGAGACATGACCTAATGAAAGACGAGTCTCGGGTTGCTTAATAGTTCATTAAGAAAGCAAAAGATGCAGGATGCGAGTTGAAAGTGTCAGTGAAAATAGTGTGGAGAGAAGTGAAGGTCGTGTATGGTCGTTAGAGTGAGAGATAAGTCAAAAGGGGCAAAAAGGGGTAAAGTCAGAGAGAGCTGGTAGGGGGGATCGCAGGGGTTTGTAGTTTAAACTAAGAGGTTCTAGAGCACAAGGAGCTTGATCACGAGTTGCTGGACCCGTAACCTCTACAGCGACTTCTCATAGACGGCCGGGAGCAGAAGTGGTGGTTTGACAGGTTTTATATGGGGCAGGAGACGGTGACGCACGATGACTCGGAGGTTCGCCGGCCTCGGAGTGACTCACATTTGAGTGCGCGCCACCCCGGGCACGTGACTGCGGGTCATTTGCCGGCGGAGTGGGTGTCGGCTCTTTGGGCGAAAGTAGACGCATTGCCGCTAATTTGACAGATTTATGATCTCTGGTGTGACTCGTCTGAAGGCAGCACTCTGTCTGGGTCCTGGGGGTTTATGACTCTGAGGGTGTCTATGGTTCTTCGTTGTCGGTCGTCGGTCATTCGCTGCTCTCTAGTCTCTCTGTCTGCTCCCTCTGTCAGCTGACTTTTGTCACTCAAAAAGAAACGCACCACTTCGGCTATTGAACTTCCACTTCGACGATCAGCGAAGCCCTCCGACTTGTGCCCCCTAAAATGTGGGAAAGGGCCCCTTATCGTACGGAACAACGCGCTCGGAACAACTTTTGTCGCGCTACACTTTGACGCAGGAAGAGATCACGGCACTATGAAGCCCCCCACACATGTCTCCCCACACTCTTGTCGGTGTTTGAAACACTGGACGTCACACTCTTCACTCGGGAGGACGGGGGTGACTTCTAGATAGTCACCTTCGCCACTATATTCTCTGTCTAGGTGGTTTGACTCGAGTCATCGCGGGATAGCACTGCCCGTTTACACAAACGTGCCCCTGAACGATGCCTGGCCTGACTGCGTTTACAGGATGTGCCGTAGCTCCGCTCCATAGATCTAGGGGTTCCAGATTTCTAGGGCTTGTTGCTAAACTCCGGGGATATATTAATCTGGTAGCGTGATAAGTCATGATGGTGTCTATCAGTTGAAATCTGGACACCAAGGTCCAGCATTATGTGGGGGTTTACACAACGATCATACCTTTCGCCAAAAAAAACATAACTCTAGAATTTCCCAATGTACTCGTTATATAATGATATGTTGTAATGAAATAGTCTCTTTCATCAGATTACTGAAGCAGAATACTCAACTCAGCTTCACCACCAAGACCACTCAAAAACTCCTCAACGTTAGTCAACGCCTCTTCCGAAAACAATCCTCCCTTAGTCACTCTCATACCATCTCCAGCAATATCAACACTTGATCTTATCTTCTTCATACTTCCTCTTCTCTTCATCTTCTGTTTAGCAATAGCACGGACGGGCGTCAAGGAGCCGACATCAAGAAGTCGACCCTGTTTCTTCTTAGAAGACTTGTGTTTGGAGCCAGAGCCATGTGAAGAGCTGAACCTGCGTGTGGCATTAACATGAAGTGCCTCATTGGAGACAACACCTTTGTTTCTGAATGCAGAGAGTGGCACTTTTCTGGAAGAGTTCGTCACTTCAAGCCAAGCAGCATGATCCATTCCGTTCTCAGTTTCAGAATCTTCAAGTTCAGACATGTTAAGCAACTCATCAAGTGTGAATTCCTCAACTGCCGCACCAGAGGGAACAGGCGTGCTTGGTCCCTTGGATCCATGTGGTGGTGAGGCTGCTCCTGACTTTGTAGATGTATGCATGAGAGAACGAGTAGAGAGACCATCAATGATGCCAAAGGGCTTGGAGTCAGTGGACCAAGTACCAAGTTGTGGTGGTCTTGCAATGATAGAGGAAGAAGACAAAAGCTCCTGAGCTTTGGCTCCAACCTTGCGTCTTGTAGATGGTGGGGGAAGTGTCGTATCTTCATCAGTGGCTTCATCATCACTGTAGTTGTCTTGTTGCCCATCAGCATCCTTATCCTCATCATCGCCATCTCCGTCACTAAAGAAATAGTCCCAGAGATATGAATCATCTTCACTGTCAAGATCCTTCTGCTTCTTCTGTGTAGAGTTGATAGCTCCTTCGGATGTGTAGAGAAGCTTATCTCTAAACTCTGAGTCGTCAAAGAATGGAATCGTGAAATCATCAACACCATAGCCATCCTCATCGTAGTAATCATCTTCATCATCATAATCCTCATCATCAGAAACGTATTGGAGGTTCTCATCATTAGGTAAGTCTTTCTTGTGCTTACGCATCATCTCCTCGACAACGGAATTACGTGGTGTGGTGTTCGTACTCAGCTCAAGAGCTCCTGTGGTATAATCTTGAACAATCTGGTCGGTCTCATGTTGAAGCAAGTTGAATTCATCGTCACCAGTATCGATACCGGCATCAAGTCCATCACTCTCTTGCTCAAGAGTACGTAAGAACTCGTCCTTATCGATATCTCCATCAGACTCAGAATCTTCAATAGCGACAAGACCCATTGGATCAGCAATAATTGGAACTTCCTTCTTCAACGGGGAAATAATCTCACTCAATTCTTCTCCCATATCCTCTTCATCATCCATCTTCAGCAAGTTATCGTTATGGCTGTTCCAATCAAAGGAGAAGTTGAGTTCATCGTTATCATGCTTCTTGAGCCTCGATGGTTGTTTCTGTTTCTTGGCTTGAACAGCCTGAGGTGGGGGTGTCTGAAAAGGCGACTGACTTCGGAATTGTTCACGAGATCTAGCTTTTCTCTCTGCTGTGAGCTTGACAAAATCAACGTCCTCATCATCTGAAGAACTTGAATCATCACCTTCTTCCTCTGACGCTTCCTCTTCTTCGTCATCACTTGATGTGTTAACAACTCTCCTTCCGTGGTTCTTCCATAGTACTTCATTTGTATCTGATGAGGACTCATCATCATCGTCATCGTCATCTTCGTCGTCTTCATCTTCATCTTCGCTCTCGCTTCGCAGAGCTTGAAACTTCCCACTGTATTCCTCATCACCACTATCAACTTCACTCAAAGATGAGGAATCTGAATCAATGAGACTGAAACGTCGTTGTTTGGGTTTTGAGAACCTATGTCTGGGAAGTATTGTCTTTCCTGGTGCCTTAGCGGCCTTGCCGGTTTTCGGCACAATGTTCTTTCTTGGACTCTTAGCCATTTGTGTGCTTCGTGTATGTGTTTCCTTATGCGAATGTTAGCATATCTTCAACGGGACATCCAGATTGTTTTTTTTGAAAAAAAAAGAAGTCATTACTCACTTTGTTTGTTAGTTCTTATGTCTGATGTGTAGTTGATACTTTAAACTATCTCCTGTTCTGTTCAAACTGTGGCCGTGCTCAGAGCAAGACAGCAGACATGTCTTTGCCGATTATCTTGCCTTGTAGAAAAGTGTTGAAACTGTGATCTCTGCACGGAGGTAGTATTGTCGATGAAAGTGGCAATCGCCCTTTCAGCTGTTTCAGTAGCGTGTGTGTGGTGTGGTTCAAGGCTGGCGATGAGCTCAAGCTGTGCAACCAACGTGGTAGGATTCCTTTCTAGTAACGTGAAAACTGTGATGTGGGGAACCTGAATGGGTAGAGAAGCCGTTGAAAAGAGATATATGTGAAGTATAACCTGACTGGCTTCACTTCTGTAGATTCCAATGGGGCGGCACCTCTGTTTATGCTGTGTTTAGTTTATAAAGTAGAAGTGGAGCGGAGTACCTCTCGTACTGTTTTGATAATTTTAAGCGCAGAAAATTTTTGGATCACCGCAAAGGGTAAATTCCGAGGGCATTTTTGTGTCTACTGAATCGCGTACTTTTCACCCCCGGAAATCGAAACAAAGGGAAGGTTTGTACGTATTGATCACCTGAAGAAGATATTCAATACTAAGAGATCTTGTGAGTTGTTTCACTTGTCTGTTAATGTATGTTATCGCCTGACTTCCTCGTTCCCCAAGTCGTTTGCTGTTGTTCATACGAGCCTCAAGCATCATGACGTTTTACTTCTCCGCACAGGCAAGATACCCTTCTACGCGTTAAAAACTTTCTAATGCGGTTAACAAACCCTTTATGACACCATAAAAAAGAGTTTGTCTCCTATTCAAAGTTTCCGTTGGTATTTAGTTCAACAAAACTATGCCCAGGCAGCCAAAGGCGTAACAATCATGACCCAGATCAGAATTGGTCGTGGCTTATGCATCTCGAAGGATTCGCTCCTGTGCGATTGATTTCACCATATACCGGCCTGTACACGGTAAACTACTTGCATATGAATTTCAGTTTACTGTATCTGTCAGTTGATGATCTACGATATACAAAACCAGTCAGATGCTCTCTGTTCACTGTGGCTTAGCCTTAGGACCCCAGTTCTTTGTTGGGTTCTCTTGGTATCTAGTGATCTTGAGCTTTCTCAACTTCTCAACCTTGTGACTCATCTCATTCAATTCAAATGACACTTCCTTCTCACACTTCACGTTTTCATTAGTCAATATGCGGTATCCAGCAGTGGTTTGGGACATCTTGGAGATGTCATGCTCTGGAACTTTTTGCTTGAGGTATTCCTTCAACACTCCCCAGATCACATCCCATGGAGCATTTGTCTTGATCGCAGATGGAATTGCATGTGTCAGGGATGCTTCGTAACCCATGTTTCCAAGTCCAGCAATGAGAACCTTAAGAGGTGGCACAGGACATTTGAGAACTGAAGAGATACGTTCTGGCTTGAAGTAAAGAGCAGAATCAAGCTCATTAACAGCCAATGTAAGCATACCCTCAATTCTCTTTCTTGTTTTGTAAATTCCATCACTTGCATCCTTGTTCAAGTCCAAAACCTTGTTAATGAACTCCTTGTTGTGCAACTTGCCATTGTACATTGGACCAGCGACGTGGTTGACAAATCCACAGTATGTGCAGTAAGGTCCGATAGCAGGGGCAGTCTGTGCCAATCCAAACTTCTTGGTCTTGTTTTCTCTAACTGTAACCTTACCCAATGGTTGATCCTGGATGGCTCCACAGCCAGAACACATGTACTGTACGCTCGTCTTTGATCCTGTCTCCTTAACCTCAGCTGGTGATGTCTTGACTCTGATGAACAATCTGACGTAGAAGTCAATAGACAAACACATGAGTGGTTCGATAGTCTTTTTGTACTTTGCTGCACTGTTGGCAATCATGCCGAGCACCAGTCTGAGTGCAGCCTCATGAGCAGCGTCGTGGTTGATGAGTGGAGAGCCACCATACAATGCAAAGCACTTCTCTGGGTAACCACCACCAGCAAGAACTGCGAGATCAGTACAAGTAACAAGCAAAAGACCGTCATTACTCACAGATTGAACAGCTGCGTCAATGAATGGAGATGCTGTGCCGTATGGATCAAGGTCGATCACATTGAACAACTTTCCTTCGGCCTTGGATTGATGCATGTATGCGTTAGCGTCGCCTCTATTTGGGACCACAATGTTCTCAACACCATTATGTTTAGCATTTCTCTCAATAGACTTGACGGCCTCTTCCAAGAAGTCATTAGCGACAACTCTTTGAACACGAGGAATCTCCTTAGCGTATCGCACAGCACGAAGACCAGTAGCACTGAGAGCTTCAAGAATAGAGATGTATGGCTTCTCTACTGGTTCCTCTGCATCAAGTTTACGCTTCTTAAGCAACTTCTGACCATAAATTTCACTCCAGGCTCTGATGGACAGTGTGGAGAGATCTCTGTTGAACTGCTGAACTGGGTTGTAGAAGACGTCTTCTGCCTTTGGGAACAGAATAGTGGCAGAACCCTCTGTGACGGGCGTAAAATGTTCAGCAACGGTCTCAGTCATCTTGTTGGTGAAAAGGCGTCTGAAAAGAGACACTACTCGGTTCATACACCGTATTGGTTGTCCAATCTAGGAGATGAGATGAGTGACAGATCTTCGCTCGGACTTTTTTTGCAAAATAATGTGGTGTCTGGGTGTTCAACTAGAAACCCACTTTTGGCGAGTGGATCCAATACATCTCTTCAGAATATCAATGCATGGAAGTCTAAGAGCTGTGTTTGATGCGTCTACGAAAACAATACATACCAAGAGCTCCATCATTCAAATCGCCTGTCCTGAACTCAAATCGCTGGGATGGGCACAAGCATCGTCTTAACCTCGCCGAACCCATCGAAAACTTGTCACTGGAAGATAATGTATACGCCCGAATGCTTGCTACACCCTCAAGAATTGACAGAGCAACGAGGCATATGGCACTCCCGAGAGCATTCTTGATGAGATATTCCATAGTGAGACACCCAGATACAGATAAGTTGTGGTATGTGCCGAACATTGACGACTCGCGCACTGGTGCTGGATCAGGATACGGTGCAAACAAAAAAGAGGCACTTCAGAAGCTGAAGGGAAGAAAATTTGCACAAGTTGCTAGTATGGAACTACTGAGTCAGACATATAATATGACAAGTGTGAAGGATGTGGAGTGGAATGATCACAATTGGTGGGTTGCGGAGGGCCTGTATTTGGAGGGGTTGATGAAGGAAGTGGATACGATTGTGAAGGGAGAGCAAGTTGATGAAAACTCGTTGGTGATTCATCTAAAAGAAGGAGCTGAACTTATAAAGCTGAATGGGACTATTACTGAAGTTTATTTATCCAATGTTAAGGCAGAGTATCCCTCATTCAGGGAGTTCACTGAGAAACTGAAGAAGTTGAGCGTTGATGAGAAGGTTGTTGTACCAATGAAGCATACGAGGTTTATTGACCTCTTCATGAAGTTTGTTGCATACTTCTAATGACTATTTATGACCCAAATGACAAATATATACGACATCTAACAGGCGTTATACCGTATGAGCTATCAGCCCGGTTTAGAAATACCATGAACTACAAGGGGATCTTGACCCTGGTAATAATGCGCAAAAAACAGATATATAACAATAAAGCAAGTACTTATAAATTCTCATTAGCTCATTTCACTGCAAACAATCAGCTCATTTGACCTGTCAGTGCCTTGATTTCCGTACGCAGGGCCTCGCATGCAGTTTCAACCCTTTCAATAGCATCTCTGAACTCGCCCAGTAGAGCTTTTCTCTTCATAGCCCTCTTGTTTCTCAAAGCCAATCTCGTCTTTAAATCAGAAGCACAAAGTTCTTCAATATCAGCAGTAGATCTCTCAACATCCTTCTGCAACTTCTCAAGTTTAGCTCCAAGTTTCTCGCGTTTGGCTTGTAATGTATCAAGCTCATCATTCATATCAGACAACTTAGTTCTCTTAACATCAATCTTGGAAAGGTATGCATTCTTTTGGTGCTGGTAGGATCTGGCCAGCTGATCGAATCTTCGTTTCTCAACCATATGGACTTCCGCAACTTCATTCTCCTCGGCTTCGACTTCAGCAGTTGCTTTTTCAACTTTGGCCACGTCCTCTTCGGCTTGCTTGACAGAGACTCTCAGAGATAACACTTTCTTCCAGTTCTTCTCATCATGCTTGTCGGAACTGCTGATCTTATTCTTAAGTTGTTCAATTTCGGTCTTGTAAGAACTCAGCTTCTTAGAGATCTCTTTTCTTTGTTTCTTCAACTTAAGTCTCTCTTTAGCCAAGTTATCGTTGGTAGTGATCAAACTCTCCTGGAGCGTCACCAACGGACTCAAAACCTTGTTGTTGGATGCAGCAGTATCGGAAGCAGCAACACTCATTCCTCTGTTATCAACGGTGCTCACAATCAAGTCATCTAAAAGGTGTTTGCGTTTCTTACCCTGGTGGTCTTCCTCTTCAATGATAAACTGGATATCATATTGAGACAATGGCGTTAATCCACCAACGATGAAATAGGCATCGCCACCATGAAGACCTCTAGAAACCTGATACCAAATAACACCATTTACACGGACAATGATATCACCGTTGTGGTAGTTCTGGAGTTGGAAACTGATCAGTGTCTCACCAATGTAGTCGATGAAAATGCGGATGCGCTCCTTGCGGACCCCCGATTCATCAAAGTTGGCAAACAAAAATTCGTCGTAGTGGTTCACATAATCAGATAAGACAAGTGCGTTGTTGCTTTCGGAGTCTGCTGCTGTCTCACCTGAGTAGATGTCCTTGCGGGTAGCCATGGCTCGAAGTGCAGCAAAGAGAGACCAAACCGGTTGACGATGCTTGGCCTTTACGGCATTAGTAGCACAAAACACCTCAAAGTTCTGAGAGACAACGTTCTCTGTTGAGGCTGGATTCGGAGTTATGAGCCTGTCCTGGACATAAGCTGCGGGTGTTTGGTCGTCCTGTGGATGTTCTGGGAACTCTGACTCCAAAACGAGTTTGGCGTTTGCCTGCTCTGGTGAAAGCTCGATTTGAACATCACGAGCTTCAGATTGGGTGTGGTCTCGGACTCTGAGATGGTTATAAGTCGGAGGAAGATCGTTGCTTGCTGAAAGTTGGTTCAGTGATTTGGATAAAAAGTTGGTACGGAAAACAGATGCAAAGGCGACAAGCACAACATGGACTGCCAAAACAAGATTGGCGACATTGACGCCGATCGAAAGGTAGTAGTTACCTTGGTTGTGGTAGTACCCATAGTTATGGTTGTAGCTATAATGAAGCAGAGAGTGTGGAAACAGTTGGAAACCGCTGCTTATGCGAATCCCAAGCCGTGTATCGAGGTAATCGACGGAAGTGCTGAAGATGAGCTCGGCACACGCCACAACACCAACGGCTAAAAAGACTCTGAACATGCGATCTCCACTGAGTGAGCCTGCAACAAGAGATTTGGCAAGAACAAACACTGCTCTTGTCATCCATGGCCCCGTAAAATGGAGCACAACACACACAAATAAATCAAAAAGGCCGATTAAGATGATGGGTGAGCTTGACGACTGTGATTTCTCATCTTTCTCTTTATCTTTCTCTTTGTCTTTTAAAGAATATCCTGGCGGTAATAGCTCATCAAGAGAATCCGAAACAGGGCCTCTCAATATTCTCGAAAGCGCTGTTGTCAATGTGTGTGAGCCGATCGAAACGACGAACAAGACATAGGCGGCGAGGGCCAATGCGCTTAAAGACGGCGGCAAGGAGAGAAGAAGGGCAAGCACAGCGAGCGTGTCCCTGAAGGTGGCCCTCGGGATGACCGTCTTCAGTGCCTGCTGTTCCATCCTTCTGGTTGTGATCACTTATGTGCACTTAGGTATGGGTTTGGGAGAAGGTTTGTATGGCATCGAAGGGTCATTTTGCCGCTTCGATGTTGTTGGTGATCGAGCCGCGGTCGGAACTTGGATTTTTTGGGGTTACCTCCGAGGGTGGAAATTTGCTATAAAGGGATATTTTCCTGATTTGGGTATTTTCATTTCTTTTTAAGATTATAGCAATTAATCAAGCATATTGGGATTACTGTTGGTGATGCGGTATAATAAGTTGCTTGATATTTCTATGAGAAGGTCAGATATTGTGAAACATTTCACAAGACCCATTAAGCACGGTTTCTGGTGAAACTCGAGCCAGGCTACGCGCTCCGAGGTCCGAGGTCCGAGGTCCGAGGCATCTGTTGATCTTTACGCCTTTTGACAGTTGCCACCAAGATCAACACAGCTGCGCTTGTCATTCCAGGACTAAAGGCGGACAAATCACGATGTTATGGCTTATCCTCTTTATTATGGCCACCCCAGTACCCATATTAGGAGGTCTGTACTATGTAAAGTGGGTAATAACTTCCCAATTCTCCGATGGATTTTGATACTAACACTCTGTTTCATTAGCAAGCACCAAGACTATTACAAGGGCAAATGGAATGCATTCACCAAAAGAGTTCTTGATCTGGAGTATTTGATCTTCCGTGGATACCTCTTCCGTACTATTTTATTCTTCCTGAGGTGGGCAGTACCCGCTTTATACCTCTCTCTATTTGTCGGACTGTCGTACTTCTTCTACAAATACGTTCACCACAAGCTTACAAACCCTCCCACATTCCTCTACAACACTCTCCTATTGTTGTTGTTTGCCACTTTCATCCTGTCGATATATACACCACCGATCAGATCACTGGGGGCAAGAGGCGGGACACCGTCGTGGCCTCATGACAACCTCATCTTCTTCAATACCGGTTGTCATACATGCAAGATCATTAAGCCTGCACGCTCCAGACATTGCAAGTATTGTGGTGGTTGTGTTCTACTATATGATCATCATTGTGTTTGGTTGAACAACTGTGTTGGGTTGGGCAATATTGCGTGGTTCTACGCATTCCTCGTCATGAACTGTATCGTCCTAGTATGGGCTTCACTTATCATGTTGCCGCTGGCTTGGAAGAACTACAACCTCGGTGTTGATTACGATTCTGAGTTTGGACTTGGGTTGTTGTGTGCTTTGTGTGCAATCATGCTACTGTGGTTCACATGGATGAACTGGTCGCTCTTGAGAGATGGAATGACAACCACTGAATGTCAGAAGTGGGAGGTTATCCAAGGCTTAGCCAATGATGGACTATTATACAAGCTTAATGGTCTGTATTTCGAGTATCTGGATCAGCAGGATGTGTTTGTGAGTGCCAACCAGAAGGACTCTAGGGTTGTTGATGTTCCTAGGGAGAGATTGCATAGAGTTGATGGTGTAAAAGAGCTCGTCAACATTTACGACAAGGGTGAAGTTTGGAAGAACCTAAAAGAAAGGGTTTCATGTACAAGACTCCCCTCTTTCTAATAATGACTAATGAATCATATCTCTAGATCGGGTGCATAGAATGGACTATAGATCCGGACAGGGCCGGCATTTGTGCAAGCCAGGTTCAGTGCTTACTTATAGCACATGGAACAGATACTACCCCGGTTTCGCCAAGCAATTCTAAAGATGACGTTCTTGAGGCCGCGTATTTTCTTTACCCAACGGGGGGTGCCTCCTGCACAGAAGCGCCTTGTCGAAAGGAGGGAACATCATATGCCCGCTTGGGTGTATCTGATTCAAGATAACGTCGTTCCAGACTCGGTTGTGTCACAAAATTCCTAAAGGAGTAAATTCATAACAAAGGCATAACATTGAAGATCTATAAACCTAATCTCTTGACCAGCAAGGGATTGACCTCAACTTTTGTGATCGTTCTAGTAGGCAGTTTCTCTTTTCTCGAACTTGGGCCAGTCTCGGCCGAAGATTTGGTTGCTGTGTAACTTGATGCAAGACTCTGTGACATTGATGAGGTAAACCTGGATTGAAGAAGGGTAGAAGCGGCCTGTTTTGAGAGTGGCAGGTCCGAAGGCGAAAGAAGCTTATATTTTGGGATGTAGTCATGCAGGTTCGTGGGTGTGGGTGTAGTTCCAGGGAGGATGGATTTGATAAAGCGTGGAAATATCGGGTCGGTTTGAGGCTTCAATGACGTTTTTTGTAACAGTTCTCGCTGGAACTTCACTTTGGAATCCACACTTTTAAGCTTGACGTTAAGCTGTTGTAGGGGCTCTTGGCCTTCGTCATCAAATTCGTCCTGGTACAGCTGAAGACGACGTTTCTTCTTCTTCGGTTTAGCGTCGGCTGTCTGAGACGGTAGTAATGGCTGCTTGGTCAGGAGATTGGTATATGTCTCCCATGACTGCATGTCGAAGAATATGTCATGATCTAGAGATGAACAAGTACTTCTGTATGCACCCACTACTCTGGTTCTCGAATCATCATGCTTGTCAAACTCGTCCTGGTAGTCATCGGTACGTCGCTGTTTAAACTCGTGCCTCTTGTTTCTTGAGGATCTAAACGCTTGGGAAACGGGAACGGAATCCTCAGAGTGGAAGAGGTTGTCGTAGCGGATGTGGGTGGAGCTGTACCTGGGGGAATCGACCCCTGAGGCGGGCCTGTGGGAAAGACCAAAAGGGGGCATCTTCTCTAAGCTGGGAGCAGGAAGTTTTGGGGTCTGCAGCAATGCATAAGGTCCGGATATCAACTTATTAATCCCGTCCGTGTCGAAGTTGTGCAACCAGCTCCCGAGTTTGAGAAGACAATGTGCATCTTGCCTAGCTCAACAAAAAAAATCTAGACCATCGCGATGTGCGGGTGGATTGTATGGACGGGGAATTGCGATTACAAAGCAATGCGCTTGTTCTACTAATAAACTGATTAAATATCTAGTTACAATTCCTCTTTACTACCCTATTCATGTTCTCAAACTCCGCAAAATACCACTATAACATGAAGTTTTAGAGACATCTCTCCCTTGCTTACATAATCATGTATGGCTGTCATTGTTTACATTTCGTCATGAAACCTCTCATCATACTCGTAAACCACCCGCCTTCTAAACCAAATCGGCGAAGATCTGCGCTGCATAACATTCTAGTTCGCTCATTACTGCCAGGGGCTGGTCAGCATGCTGCAGAAGTGCACGTCATGATAGCTACTGAGTCTTCTTCCATGCGTCTGGTGGCTCCGGGGCCTTTATATACCACGCCATGATCCTCGTTGGGGAAGGACACCTCATTTTGTCCTTCTCAGGCCTGAAGGAGCAGTACGTTCAATGTCTAACCGCAAGCCAAAAACGAGTTATTGTTGTGGCCCTTGTAAGAGACTCAAAGTTAAGTGTGACTTCAACGTTCCGTGTACTTCCTGTGCTCGTAACTCCCGACAAGACGAATGTCTCCAAAAGCCAGCAAAGACCTTGACACAGTTCAAAGAGTTGATCAAACCCAACGCTTCGTTTGGAAGAATATCTAAGCAGACGAGTCCGGTTAAGCAGCACAGTTATATCACAAGGAAGCAATCCAACAGCAGTTCTATCTCATCAATTTCTTCACTGGAGACCCCAATTTTTGGATCACCAGCAGAAAGCTTCTCTTCAGCATCTACTTCACAAAGTAGAGATAATCATATTATAATGGAAGCCATGATGAAAGACCAAACGAGTCGTCTTGATGAGCTAACGCAACGTAATGCATATTTATCCACCCAGAACGCCGAGTTGTTAAGACAAGTTGGGTTCTACTTCCATCTGTCCTCAAGGCCTGGTATACAAGATTTTGGAATGAGCCAGTTGGAGAATGACAAGTTGCTCAATTTGAAGAAGATGATGGTTTCTTTATTACCGGTAAGGAACGTTGGTGCGGTGTTGAAGAAGCACTTCTTTGTCTGTGTGTCATTTATCAACGATGTTGTTAACCCAACTGAGTTTGACAAAGATTATGAGAAGTTATGGAGTCATATTGTCAATGACAGAACACTCAGTGTTGATTTGACTTTTTTGGGTCTTGTTCTTATGGTATTAGCATTGGGACTACGAGCCGCCCCAAGAGAGTTGCTGTTGAGTAATGAGGCAATGTTCAGATCTTGGAGTTCACCAGAAGCTCTTGAAACAACATGTTTGTCTTGGTTCCGAGCCTCAAGACAGATTTTGGCATTCAACAAAACCCCAGGGATCTTGAGAAGTCAGATCTTTGTGCTTCAAGCAACGTATTGCTCTTTGGTCAACGATATGGAGATGTTGGATGAACTCTTGCCTTGTGCTGTTGGAGATGCAAAGAGAATCAAACTTAATGATCCACAAGCGTCAACATCTGAGATCCAGAAGATTCTATGGTGGTCATTATGTTCTATTGATACACAGAGAGCATTGGAGAGTCGTGGAACTCCATATATTATGTGTTGTCAATCAAGAGTTGGATTACCACAGTCGTCCTTCTTGAAAGCACAGGCGCAGATTGCAAAGATCCTGAATGCACTATACACACATGATTTCCAAGCAATGCCATTATCAGTGAAGTTACAAGTTGTATCACAGATTGATTCGCAGTTGGTGACGCTAGCGTCACAATTACCACATTCGAATGGCAAGCTTGCGAGATTTGAGCATACGACACTCATCACGGAGATCACGGTGCACAGGAGCAGACTTTATGAATCATTCTTGGAGTTAGAGATTCCAATCGCATCCTCTGTGTGTACGCATCTGATATTGACTGCCTTTGATGCCTATAAGCAGCTCAAGCAGATGTATATCGTGTCGCAGGACCCGTTGTACATTGTGTTATCTCCACTTCTTGTTCGTGTGGCATTGGTGTGTTCTGTATTCCTGATCAACAACACGAGGTTGAACTTGTCTGATATTGAGAGTGTCAAGCATGATGTTGCGGTTCTTCAAGACGACCTGATGGCGATGGAGTGCTTCTCGCCACTACCCGTGGTGTCTTACGGTATTAGAGGATTGCACCACCTTTCCACGGTCAAGTCGACTCGGCGTCGCAGAAGCTCTGACTCGCTCAAGATGAGACTCAACTCGATCATCAACATCGAAGCCAGGGGCCCGCTGGACGAGAGCATGCGGATGGCGAGGGAGTTAGAGCGGAGTGGAGGCTGGGAGCCTCAGCAGGACGACGAGGTCAAGAGACGGTTCGGAGAGGCGTACGGAGACTACTGTGCATTTGTCAGATGAATGTTATGATGTAACTGAGAGAGAGAGAGAGAGACGTAGACTCACGTGGTCAGATTAAGTTCTTGCCCCGAGATCCCCGAGGCACCGTAAACGTACGCGGCTTCTCGGCAATCTCTCCTGTCTTTGGGGTCCAGGCCTTCTCCGCTTGATAATCGCGGCTGGATGTGTCACAGAGTTCACCCGCAGCGGGCCAATCAGAGCGCCCCAAAAGCGCGCTTTGTCAGCGGGATCCTACACAATGGAGTCTCCCCTCATAAGGACGGAGGCTGAAACACGCCATCCACACCGAAGATATAAACCCAGACATTCCCCTGTTCACTTGCTTCTGGCCTGGACCAATCATCAACATCAATTGCACAATGGCCACCGCTATCAGGCTTCCCCAGATCTCCAGACGTGCCCTTTACGCGCTCTCAGGTGCTACTGCGCTCGTGTCTGCCACATACGTCTACAACAACAGAAAGACCACGCCGCCTTCAAGAAACAACAATGCCACTAAGGCTGGTCTCTTCAGTTCTGGTGCCGCCCTCAATGCCGCCGCTGACCCTTCACACTCCAAGGCCGACTACCAGAACGTGTACAATGCCATTGCTGAGCAGATCCGTGATAACGACGAATACGACGACTACATCGGCTGGGGCCCAGTCCTTGTACGTTACGCATGGCACTCTTCAGGAACTTACACAGCACCATCCCCAGGATGTCCTTTCAGTGGTGGCTCCTTCGGTGGTACAATCAGACATCCAACGGAGCTCGCAGATGGTGGTAACAATGGTCTCCAGAACGCTGAGTGGTTCATGAAGAAGATCCAGAGCAAGTACCCATGGATCTCATGGGGTGATTTGGCCACTCTCGGTGGTGTCGTTGCCATTCAGGAGATGGGCGGTCCAAAGATTGGCTGGAGAGCTGGAAGAAAAGACCTCGGTCCAGAGTTTGCCATTACTGGTAAGCTCCCAGATGCATCCAGAGACGCTGATTACGTTAGAGAGCTCTTTGGAAGAATGGGATTCAACGATCGTGAAGTTGTTTCTTTGATTGGTGCTCATGCCCTTGGTTCTTGTCACGTTAAGGCTCCACTCTTACCAGGCCAGAAGACCCCAGCTATTCCAGGTTCCGGGTTCACAGGAAGATGGACCGCGTCTCCAAACTACTTCACCAATGAATTCTACAGACTTTTACTTGAGGAGAAATGGGAGTGGAAGAAGTGGGATGGTCCAAAGCAGTACGTTAACAAGGATGACTTGATGATGCTTCCAGCTGATATGGCTTTGATCGAGGATCCAAAGTACAAGAAAATCGTTGAGATGTACGCTAAGGACCAGGACCTTTTCTTCAAGGACTTTGCAAAGGACTTCCAAAAATTGCTTGAGCTTGGTATCGACTTCCCAAAGAAGACTCCAGTCTGGAAGTTTGACACTCTTGACGAGCAGAACCTTTAGAGACTCTTTTACAGGACATTTTAGGTCTTTAAACCACATATTTATTCAACCTTATACATATAAACATATATTATTATTTAACATCATTATTCAAGTACTTTACTAGGCCATTCATAGTGAATAGCGGAAGTTTGGGTTCTCCTTATCGGTAAGATCCGCAAACTCAATGTTCTCAATGGCTGGACCTCTGATACCAGCCTCCTCCCTCTCAGCGGCCAAACGGTCTCTTTTCTTGTTATCGGACCAGTAAGAGTAATAGAACCAACACATAAAGAGAAGACCAATGATGCAACAGCATGCAATTGTGATCTTTGCCGGGTTATAATTTGGTTTGTCGCTTTCCCTGAACGTCTGTGGTCCAATCAAGTTCCCAACACAGTACCCGATGAGATAGATGGCATTAACTGTAATCTTCTTCGTGTGACCTGCAACATTGGATGAAAACAGCGAAAGACAAGCAATCATACCAACAGGGCCGATACCTTGGAGGAAATATCCCGTGAGTCTAGCAGTTTTGTTCTGCTTCTCAAAAGCGAGCATACAGGCACCAAATGTAGTTATGCAAAGGGCAAAGATTGAAACACGGAATCTATGTCTCGCATACTTGCTCAAATACCCGAATAATGGACAGCCAATGAACTGGATCGCACCAGGAACCATACCCCATCGAAGAGCGTCTAGTGTAGAATACCCAAAGTCACTAGTCAAGAGAATTGAACCAAAATTGGTGATACCTCCATTCGGGATGTTTCCAATCAGTGCAAAAAAGAAGAAAGCCCATGTTCTTACATCTCTGATTGCCTCCAGCATCTGATTTTTTTTGAAGTGTTTGTTACCGAATCCTTGGTTATTCGTTCTGATCCTTTCAACAACCATCAACTTCTCCTCGTCAGTCAAGAACCACGCGCCAGCTGGTGTATCTGGGATATGGAAGTAGAATGCAATGGAGACGACAATCGTGATTAGCCCAGTTACGATGAAGAGAATCTTCCATCCCGGAATGGCATAGTTGTCAGTATAAACTGCAATACCATACGCAATGGCGGCCCCGAACATGTTTCCAAATCCATTACAGCCAAACCAAAAGGCAGTTCTTAGGAATTGCTCTTCTCTTCTATACCATTGTGAGGTCAATATAACCATTGCTGGCGTGATGGAGGATTCGAGTGCACCCAATGCTGTTCTCAAGAAGATGAATCCCGCATAGTTAGGCGTGGCGTGCAGACATAGGACAATGCCCCATATGAAGATGAATAATGATGTCACTTTTGCAAGCGGGAATCTTTGCAGTATGGCAGACACGGGGAATTCAAAAGCGAGGTATCCCAAGTAGAAAGCACTGCCGACCCAGGTATACATATCACCCTCCATGTGTAGATCCTCCTTTAGCCCCATGATAGCAGCGTTTGAATTGGTGGTCTTATCCATGAATTGAACGGCGTAGAGGAAACAAAAGAGAGGAAGCAGGTGAAGGTCAATCTTTAGTAAGAGCTTGGATGCTCTTTCAGGAGTTAGCTCGATGGTTGCTGATTGAAGTGCCAATTTCATCGCTTCATCAACGTCATCAAAGTCGTTTTCAATGCGGTTCCCATCGGGAGAAACAACAAAAACAGCATCATATTTGTCAATCGAATGAGAAGTAACCGGAGTGACATTCACTCCACCAATATTCTTCTCCTCGTCACTCATTGTTGGGTTGGGAGATCTCCCGAGACACGCCCCTACAACAGGCCACAGAAGAGTTGAGCCCCACTTAAGTAGACTAAAGATGGATCCACATCACCGCTTAACAATCCCCGGTAGCATTATGGCTCTAGACTTAGGTTTCCATTTCTGGAAAATCAATCGGAGTTGATGTTGTTATCTTCTGTGAGTTTTGCAAGTAAACCGCCTTTCTTGGTATTGGGGGCAACTCCGAGCAAGGCGGTATATGGGAAGGAAGGTGTCTCGGGAGTAGATGCTCATTGGAGGGCCGCAAAGGTGTTGTTTTGATAGTTTGTTCGGGATTTAAGCTGGTTATGTGGTGTTTTTCTTAGATATCCAATGATCTGATTGAGGCACTCCCCGATTCGGGTGTCTAACAATGGCTATGCCTGTGGCCTGTGGCTCGAGGCTTCACTGACGCCTGATCTAAACTTCTTGGCAGATTATGTGGCACTGGGGTAACAATACGAGACTAGTTTTCGGTGACGCATCTCAGGAAGTGACTGCTCAGCTTGCTCCTTTATTTCTATCTCTGTGTACTTCTATATAGTAGCAACGCCCTGCAAAAAACTTACAGAGAGTAGCGGAACTTTGGATTCTCCTTATCGGTAAGATCCGCAAACTCAATGTTTTCAATGGTAGAATCAATAGCCCCAGATTTCTCCCTTTCAGCGGCCAAACGGTCTCTCTTCCTGTTTTCTGACCAGTAAGAGTAATAGAACCAGCACATAATGACCAGATTACCAATATTGCAACACGCAATTGAGAGCTTGGCCGGGTTGTAATTTGGTTTGTCGCTTTCCCTGAACGTCTGCGGTCCAATCAAGTTACCAGTACAGTAACCGATTAAGTAGATCGCACTGACTGTGACTTTCTTGGTGTGTCCTGCGATATTGAAAGAAAAAAGAGAGAAACTCGTAGCCATGCCAAGTGGTCCGAGTCCTCCTAGGAAATATCCCACCAGTCTTGCCAGTTTGTTGTCCTTTGCAAAGGCAAGCATACAAGCTCCAAACGTTGTGATTGTAAGTGCACCAATCGTTGCAACAAATCTGTGTTTGACGTACTTGCTCAAATACCCGAACAATGGACAGCCAATGAATTGGATTGCACCAGGCACCATACCCCAACGAAGGGCGTCTAATTCTGGGTATCCGAAGTCAGTTTTCAAAAGAATGGCACTGAAGTTGGTAAGACCTCCATTTGGGATGTTTCCAATGACTGCAAGGAAGAAGAAGACCCATGTTCTAACCTCTGTAAGGGCCTCCACTAACTGATACCTCTTGAAATGCTTATTACCGAAACCCTGGTTGTTTGTTCTGATTCTCTCAACAACCATCAACTTCTCATCGTCAGTCAAGAACCAAGCACCAGCTGGTGTATCTGGGACATGGAGGAAGAAAATAATGGCAACAATGATAGTGGTCAATCCAGTAGCGATGAAAAGCACTTTCCATCCCGCAATAGTGTAGTCGTGCATACGCAATGCAATACCATACGCGATGGCATCACCCATGATCATGCCAAATCCATTACATCCAACCCAGAAGGCTGTCCTCAAGAACTGCTCCTCTCTTCTATACCACTGGGATGTTAATATGACCATAGTTGGTGAAACAGAGGACTCAAGACCACCAAGCATGACTCTTAGGAAGATGAACCCCGCGTAGTTGGGAGTAGCGTGCAGACAGAGGACAACGCCCCATAAAAAGATGAACAATGAAGCAACTTTGGCAAGTGGGAATCGTTGAAGAATGGCAGATACTGGGAATTCAAAGGCGAGGTATCCGAAATAGAAGGCACTTCCGACCCAAGTATACATGTTGCCAACCATATTCAAGTCTTTTTGAAGTCCCATGATGGACGCGTTGGAGTTGGTGACTTTATCCATGAACTGGACGGCATAGAGGAAACAGAATAGAGGAAGTAAGTGAATGTCAATCTTACGAAGGAGTTTAGCATCTTGCTCAGCGGTGAATGTGAAGTTTTCAGTATGAAGAGCAAGCTCCATTGCCTCATCGACATCCTCAGTCACTTTAAGCTCCCTCCCGGGAGAGGCAACGCTGGTAAGACCATTCTTGGCATCCTTACCAGTTGAATGCGATGTTACAGGTGTTAATATGTTAACTTTACCAACGTTCTTCTCTTCTTCTGTCATTGCTTTGGATGTATCGAACTAACTCATCGGGCTCCAGACATGTCAAAGGAGAGAAGTCCAGGCTTAAGTAGAGTGAAAAAAAAAAGGTTCCCACATCACTACTTAGCAATCCAACAAGACCATGGCTCAGTATTTGCCACATACATTTCCCTTTCTGGTTAATCAATCGGGATGTGGATGTCGTTATCAAAGTATAGCGTGTGCACTCTAAAGCTTGTTGGTTCTTCTCTCCGATCATGACTCCGGTAAACGGCCGGGGCAAATGGAGGCGAAAAGGTCCGGTCTGTGGCTTTTGAAGAAGTTGGAAATTGGATCAATACAATAGGCTTACAGTTTTATTAACCACTCATTAAGCCCTGTATTTTGGGATCTGTGGCGACGTCTGCTGGGTGACGTGAGAGTCCGACTTCAGGCGATCCCACAGAACAAGATCGGTGGAGGGTGAACTCGGGTACTCCACTACAAAATTACTTTTAGAAACCACCAGTAGTTCAATATAAAATGCATAGTCACAAAGAGGGTCTGAAGTCAGGTTTATGCTTGTCTGTAAGATCAGCAAACTCAATGCTCTCAACATGGTGGTACTTGTCACCTTTAGCAGTGTTCTAGTCTCTCCAGTAATCCAATCCCATGAGTCCCTTAAAGAGGATTGATGCGGTATAACAGCCAACAATAGTACCTTTAGCAGTTGGGTAAGATGGCTCTTCTGAAGAGATGAATGTCTGTGGTCCGATCATGTTACCAGCACAATAAGAGATCAGGGAAAGAGCATTACCAACAACCTTCAAGCTTCTTCGTGTGACCTGCAGCGTTAGATTGGAAGATGGAAAGCATACAGATGAGATCGAGGTCTGCAGTAGTCATGATGAACAAGTAAGTTGCTACAGTAATGAGATGGAGGCTTGTGCAGATTACATAAGGTGAACACTGGTGTCAAAGACTCAAAGTTGGGAAAGACAATTGTTGCTATCTCATACCACTTCATCTCTAGGTGTCATACTTCTCCTCATGGCTCACTGAATCACTGATCCCGAGTCTTGGCATCCCCAAGAATCGTGTCCATGTGCTTGGCCCTCCTTCTTTATCCGCCTACCAGATGCCCTGTTCTTGATTCCTCTACAGTGTGTAATTGGGGATTTTTAGAATGTTATATGGTTGGTTCATTGTCTTAATAGTTCAAAAATGAGGGTGATTTGCTGTAGACTTAAGTAAGTTCCCCATATCCGTTTCACTAGTGTTTGAGTTGGCCATCTGCTGCAACGCTGCAACCTCCCTGTACTCGGACTTGGCGCGGTTCTCTCCCGATACACTGTTTCCAAAGTCCCGAGCTAGATATCGCCTGTATCTTACGTCACATATTCTATGATATTATCGGAGTTCTTCTATCTGTTATCAGTTTGCCTTTGGCGATCTATCCTTCGTGCTGATCCTACTCAAAAAGTAAGCCATTAGCTCCGTTGGGCTTTACTTGTAATTAAAAAAACACATTATCAAGAACTGAATAGAAGGTTGATCCTTTAAATCTTCAATGGAAGAATTTGATCTCAAAAAGTGGTTCATCAATGTCCATAGCCTCCAACACTTGGTTAATGGAAGACATCCCATTGTATCTTGAGGTTGGGAATCTTTCATTCAAACGATCAAATCCTTGGTCCAAAGCCTGCCATTCTGCTTCACTCATACCATGGAAGTTTGAAGGAATATTTGAAAATTCAATATGGTGGCCATTATATTCAAAGTTAGACTCAAACATGTCAATCTCGCCCTGTTGGTGCTTGCGGAGGATATGAAGGAATAACTTCCAACGGTTCTTCATTCTCCAAACGGCAAAGTAGTGTTTCAACACTGGGAAGGAGTCGAGCTCTTCAATGACATTAAGGAAGAACTTCACCAGTGCTGGATATGGTTTCTTGAAATACACCGAACGAAGAATGAAAGATGATAACTCCTTAAGCAGCTTCTCCATCACTGGAAATAGGCATGACAACGCCATAAACTCGTTGCCAGTTACGAAATACAACGGGTAGTTGATGATCAAGTCAAATGCATCGTTAAAAGTCTCAACGTTAAGATCGATGAACTCACGAATGTATTCGTTAAGTCTGCCCTTGTTGGATTTTGGTCCTGACATCTCGAAATGCAGCATGATCAAAGAGAGAATGTTCGATTTGCTCAGCTTGTGCAGTAAATCATTGACACAGAACATCAATTTATCAAATGGATTTGCACGGGACTTTTTGAAGTCGTTGAATTTGCCTTGAGTTTGAAGCACAGCATTGTCGTATTCTCTCAAGAGCTCATCCAAGTGTGACAAGGTCAAGACAGATGAAAACACGTGTAAGCTGTTCAACAAGTTCTTGACAGTAGAGTAAATCTTCACTTGTTTGCTGTAAGTCTCATGAACTTCCTTCTGGAAAGTTGTGCCATAGGTAGAGTCCTCTTTTAACTGTAAGTTAAAGTACTCTTGACTTAAAAAGATTGGAAGTCCACGGGTACATGACAAGAAGTAATGATGGAAGTAAAGATGATACCACATCTGTACTGTGCTTTGATCATTTCCATATTCACTCTCGTTATTAATACTCAAAGAGATTGCAAGAGATGCAAGGGAAGCTGGGCCGGCGTCAACACCTGGTGCGCGGCCATTGAATGAGCAGAAGTTGTAAAAGGTTTGGAAGAGTGAAAGACGGAGTAGTGACATACTATCAATGTCCGAACAAGTTGTGACAATATTATAGAGGATGTGGATGTAGCTGTCGTAATCATTTGAGGCATTACTGTTCCTGAGGGTGGCGGCCTGTTGTTTGTCGATGTTAGGTGAAACCGTGAGTGAGAATTGGGTGACACGGAGAATCATAAGCAAAAATGTCAAGGCCATGAGCTGTTTGTTATCGTCAAGTTCAATCTGTAACTTCACTCTGTTATCGGAAACAAGGTCATGCTCACCAATGATCTGTGAGATGATCTTCGTAAATTCCTCTTCATCAAGAATTGGAATATATGGATATGCAATGGATGCAAAAAACTGGTCAAACAATCTCCAGAGGTATTTCCTGCGAGGTAGTTTCTTTTCGATATCCTTTAAAAGCTCTGCCAAGTTTAATCCACTAAACTTTGCATACTCTTCAGTATCATAACGTGGGTTGTGAATGAGCTTCTTGAAGTGCTCGGTAAATTTCTTCACAACGATTTTTCTGTTATCTGGTAGCGATTGTTCATACTTGAGTAAATGGAAGTAAAATAAGGTCTGGAATGCATCCTTCTTAACCATTGAGTTGTTCTCAAAGAGACCGTCAGACTGAAGGTTGAGGTACTTAGCCTGAGGAATAGTAGCCCTATTGGAGCTCAATACGTCACTTGGATCAAAGAACGAAGGATCAATGTTGGCATTTCCTTCCATATCTGTTTTTGTATCGACAATTGAGGTCATTCCCTGTTCGGGTGATGGGTCATGAACGTTGTTTATCTTTGGCACCCCAGGGTATTCACCATTGTCAACAATAGCCTGTCCACGCATTTCTCCCTCCACTTGAATAGCACGTTGCTTTAAAAGATCAAGTTCGGCTTGAAGGTTCTGCTGAACATTGTAACTCTGTGGAATAAATGGAATTGGCGCCACAGGCATTGGCAGTTGTGGAGGTGCAGGCCAATTCTGCTGCTGAGGCTGAGGTTGTGCCTGCATCGGTGGCTCAGGTACTGGCGCGTACCCATACGGAACATATGGCATCATTCCACCGCCGTATGTCATCGATTGAACCTGTGGATTAGCGGATGCTCCTGTGAGCGGTTGGCCTGGTTGTACCCCATACTTAGCAGCCATCTGAGACTGACGCGTATGCTGTGTCTGTTGTTGCTGATGCAGCCGCTGTTGAAATTGAGACTGCTGCTGCTGTAGCATTTGTTGTTGTTGCTGTTGCTGCTGTTGATGTTGTTGCTGTTGTTCATTTGGGATATTAGCGGGCATTGGGAACATTGGTAACTGTTGTTGTGGCTGTTGTTGCTGATGCAGGTGATGGTGCTGCTGATGAATATGGTGATGACTAGCCTGCGGCCCATCAAGGACATGCACAGGATTCGGTCCATCTTCATACACACACAGATGACTCATATTGGCCCTTTTGCAGGCTGTGCACGCTGGTTTTGCCTTGTCACACTGGGTATATGTTAGTGTCTGCTAGTACACGGTCCTTAATCCGAAGACGCGCGGGGGAGAACAATGGAGGCAACTTACGCGGATCTTTCGGCGGCGGCAAACGTTACAAACAACTGGCTTCCTCATTCGCTTCGGGAGTTCCATATTTCTGCCCTCAGGCAAGGTTTCTTGGGTGTAAATGCGAAAGGTGTATACAAACGGAGGTTGCCGCGAGCTGATTTTTTGGACCCAAACGTAAACAACATGACTAAGCACACACCTGGACACCACGATCGAACACACCTTTCTCGCGATTAGCTCTCTTAGCTCCACCGTTGCCTCTTTCTCTCTGGAGCTCTGGAGATCATTCGGTACACAAAAATAGAATATCGCCATGGAAGAACCAGTCAAGTACGGTCAGAGTATCGAGTTCAATAAAAAGGTATGTTTTTCCTTGTTGTTCCTCTCACTACAAGTGGCGTAATGGAACTAACCATCTCCAGTCTCTCCAATACATCCAAGATCTCACATCGCTAATACTTGGCGCCTCTGCAGGAATCCTTCAACTCGAATCGACACATGGCTTTGCCTTTTTCTTTGCCACTAATATCATTGTGAATACACTGTTTGTTCTAACTTATTGCAATGGCGCCCCATCCAACTACTTCATCTCACCTCCAAAGAACATCTACGTCGATGGGTTTGCCAGATCACTAACGGCGTTCTTGACTGCATGGACACTGTCATATGCTTTGGTGCAATCATGAAACTGACCCAATATCTGTTTAATGACCAACTTCTTTTCCGTGTGATCGGTATATTCTACGATGATTACAAGGGGAGATAATCCTAACGCTTTTTAGAAATCATGTACAAATGTAGTATTAAAATCAAGTGTCATTACAAGTCATCAAAGTCACCCATCACATCCTGTTGCTTTTTCATCTTTTTCTCCTTCTTGCTCTCTCTCACAAGATCCTTCCAATCCTTCTGCTCATCTTCATGATCAGATTCAACAAGCTCCAACTCTCTCTTACGCTTAGCTGAGTCGGATTGTTGGAATCTGTCAGAACGTTCTTGTTTCGATGTATTGGACTTGGACCATGCAGTGTTTTCTGTTTTCTTCTTCTGAATACGCTTCTCCTTGTTCTGGCCCTTCTTCTCCTCAGCTGCCATCTCTTCTAAACGTTTTTGCTCCTTAGCCTCATCTGCGTACTTGTATGTCTTGAAGTCCACTTCTGTATCAATAAATCCATTTGGAACGTCTTTGACATAGGAAGTAATCTCAGGCATCTTTGGCAATCTCAAGAGTCCATAACTCTTAGCCAAACCAACATAATCCAAAGATTGTAAACGGAAGATTGAGGAAGCCGTATGTTTGGAATAGTATCTCACAAAACTGACAAAGCTTCTAACTGCTTTATCATGACGAAGCCTGTCTTGGAGCATCCACTTCTTAACAACGTTGGCAAAGTTCTTGAACTTCTCAATGTCACGATCAAACTCTTCAAGCTCGATGCCCTTCACTGAGAGGAAATCGATGTAATCCTCCTCACGACCTTCATTAACCAACGCAATTGCGTGACCTATATTGTTGGCCCTTCCTGCACGGCCACAACGATGAACAAACACATCAGGATCTTGTGGTGGGTCCAGCTGTACGACAAGATCAACGTTCTCAACGTCGATACCACGGGCGGCAACATCGGTGGTCATCAAAACGGACTTCGAGTCGTTGTTGGACTCAAACTTCTGTAGCACTTTAACTCTTGCAGGAGTCTTGAGCTTTCCATGGAGAGAGTAGAATGAGAGACCGAGGTCGTAATGCGATGAGACGTGACGGAAGAGTGTGTAGAAGTGCTCCACGGCGACACATGTTGGGAAGTACACAATCGATTTGCGGAAGTGGAATGTGTTGAGTAATGAAATGAGCTTTTCGATCTTTTCTTCTGGTTTCACTATGGAATATGCAAGGTGGAGAGTCTGTGGCTTGTGACCCTTGGAGTTAACGACGATACGCACCGGGTTTCGAAGACCAGTACGGTACAAGTTCTGTGTAGCAACTTCCGAGAGCATGGTGGCTGAGAACAAACCAACACGTTTCTGCTTTGGAAGAGCAGAGAATACAACATCCATTTCCTTTTGGAAGTTGGCATCAAGTAGTCTGTCAGCTTCATCAAGAACGAGCACTTCAACGTTCTTTGGGATGACCTTGTTGAAGAACTCTGCTAGACGACCTGGTGTTCCAACAATAATCTGTGGTGGTGATTTCTTGTAATCTCTGATATCTTCTTCAAGGGACTGGATACCTCCAACAACACTCTGAAGCTTGATTTCGTCTTCATTAGGTTGGAATCTGAGGACAGTCTCAAAAACCTTGGAGATCTGCATTGCAAGCTCTCTTGTTGGTGCTATAACAACTGCATTGATAGACTTCTTGTTCTTTGGATTATCCAGCTTGGTGATTCTGTCAATTGCTGGAATGACGAATGAGAGTGTTTTGCCAGATCCTGTGACGGCCTCAACGACAACATCCTTGTTCTTGGAGAAGAGGGGGATAACTGAAGCTTGCACAGGAGTCATCTTCTCAAATCCAAGAGCATCAACTGCCGTGTAAACCCAGTCAGTAAGATCATCTTCGATCTCTGACCAGCTCAGAGACTTTGCCATGGCGTCTAAATGTCTCCCTTTGCTCTTGTCTTGAAGTTCTATGGTTATACCAAAGGGAAGCTCATCGCAGTAATTTTTTGGGCCTAACAAAAAAAAAAAAAAAAAAAAAAAAAGTGTTCAGCGTCCTCTTCCCCGTTTCCATTGTCTCTCCAACAAACTGGGGGCAACGCATATGTTCACTCGTTTCGTACGTCACTTCTCCCAGTCTTGTGTTATGTCGGAACGAGTTTCAGGAGTTGCGGGTGCCAAGTATGTTCATTGGAGCAAGGAGGCTCTTTTAGAGCGAGTCCTTCAACTGGAGCAAGAGATGAGATCCAACGCAGTCAAGGTTCCACGCTCTGGAAAAACAAGGAAGCAACGGCCTATCGATTTCTCCAAACACAATAAGAGATTCATTGCTCTCAGATTTGCATACTTGGGATGGAACTACAACGGTCTCGCAGTTCAGAAAGACCCAACACCATTGCCAACTGTTGAAGGTACTCTAATTGAGGCTATGAACAAGTGCCGTCTTATCCCATCTACTGATCCGAGCGATTTCAAGTTCAGCAGGTGCGGAAGAACAGACAGAGGTGTTAGTGCAATGAACCAAGTGGTCTCGTTAATGGTCAGAAGCAACTTAACTCCAGAGGAACAAAAGGACCCAGCTAATGACGATAAGGAAATCGACTATGTCAACATTTTGAACGCCCTCCTTCCAAACGATGTCAAAATCCATGGGGTTTGTCTGACACCACCAGAGGGATTTGATGCAAGATTCAGTTGTGTTTCGAGACACTACAAGTATATGTTCCACCGTAAAGATCTCGATATCGAAGCTATGAAGACAGCAGCAAGTTACTACGTTGGAGAGCATGACTTCCGCAACTTCTGCAAGCTTGATGGTTCTAAGCAGATCACGAATTTTATGAGAACGATGCATGTTTCGCAAATTCTTGAGTTGGATGATGAGTTATGTTGTTTCGACTTGGAAGGCTCGGCTTTCCTCTGGCATCAAGTGCGTAACATGGTCGCTGTATTATTCCTCGTTGGACAACGTTTGGAGTCACCAGAAGTAGTTAAGGAACTCACAGACGTTACAAATAAGTATCCAACGAAGCCACAATTTGAAATGGGAGCAGATTTCCCGCTGGTGTTGTACGATTGCAAGTTCGAAGGCATCGAATGGAGAAGTGCTTTCAGCAGCACTAAGGCCGAGAAAGCGTCTTCGACCGTGTATGCCAATTGGCTGGAGAACAAGGTCAAAGCGCAAGTTTCTAGCTTCATGCTTGATCTCTTCCCACGCCCAGATTTGTCACACATGAAGGAAAAGGTCACCATCAACATTGGAGGTGGTACTGGAAAAGTGGTTCATGAGTACGTCCCATTGGGGAAGAGACAGAGGCATGATCCTTACCATGTTGTTAATGAGAGATGGCTGAAAAAGCAGAAGAAGTTATAGAGTTGTCTAGATTCTAATGCATCATGTACTTTTATTTATCATACCTCAAATGACATAGTCTTTGTAGAGAATGTTAGGGTATGGGAATTATGCGTGTGCGCTGCATGTCGACAATGTCTCCCTCACAACAGAACTAAAAATTTCAGGAAGTTTTGAGTGTAGTTTTCATATATTTGACTTTCTGGTTTCTGGTACGTATAATGACTCAATAAGAGGCAATTTTGATTTTTTATAGGGTTTTCCCCAGAAAATGGAGTCACGTCTTTCATATTGGTCCGTTCACTCAACTTTTCAAAAAATCATCAAAATTTTGCACTATTTAGAAGGCAGCTAGAGGTTTACTTTAACTTCTAAAAGTTAGTCTATTATTTTATTCAGTGAAATCCAGCTTTAAATTGCCAGTACATTTCTCTGTTGTTGAGATATTAGAATTTATTCATCACTAGTGTTCGGGTGTGTCATGGGATGTATGTGCGGATGGTGTGCGTACTGTATATAGCCACCCAAAGCAGTCAATTCAGCAGAGATCTGCTCCGTAAAATTGTACTTAATTTACGCTGAGATTATAGAGTGTTCTAAAAGTATAGTTTTCACAACTTATGGACTACATAACCCCTTGTTGAGAGTTAATGCTGGAGGCCTCGTACTTCTCGTCGTTCGCGTGCTTTTGATCTAGTAAGACTTAACACACTGCAGCTTTTATAGGCCGGTATAACTAGCGTACCTCTACAATTGTTTCAATAATTTCAGTTACCATACAATTAATCAGAATATAGACCTGGGAAACTAATATCCTTCATCCTCCCAATAAGCAATTCCCCCTTGTAAAAAATCAAACATCGAAAATGAACAAACAAAACAAAGAATGCAAAACCCACTCCCCATTCTTCACTTGGAAGCCTGCAAAGGAGCTCCAGTGATGATGTTCTTTGAGGTATTACTTGTATCAACACTCTCACCAAGTTGGGATGTACCCTTCTCCTTGTACGTGCTCACAGCAGGAATGTCTGCTTTAATTCTCTGAACGATAGTACTGTAAGCTCTTGGCTCCAACTTAATCAATGTATGCAATGGGATAGACATCCATGGGGACTCTTCCTGAGGAACATTCATGAAGTATGCATAGATACATCTGAGCACAGCCTGGTGTGTGATAATCAAAATATTCTCCTGTCTTTCCAATTCCATGATGATTGGTTCCAAACGGATGACAACATCACGGTAGGATTCACCTCCACGGTAACGGTACTCATATTTGTTTTCATCACGCTCTTTGAAGTCCTGTGGGAATTGTTTCTCAATCTCTTCGTAGGTAAGTCCATCACATGCACCCGCATCCAACTCGTCCAACGCCTTCCACTGAAGCTTGTGGTACGGCAAGTACTGAGCAGTCTGTTGTGTTCTTTTCAATGTGGAAGTCCAAACTGTCAATGGTGTATCATCATCACCAACAGCCTCCTTGACAAGTTGTGGAAGTTTCTGTGCGTATTTGAATCCACGCTCACTGAGATCGGCATCTCCTCCAATCTTTCCCTCCAGGTTGTATGCAGATTCTCCATGACGAGACAAGTAGATGCATCTTGGTCTGATGTGAAGGTTCATAACATAGTACACAATACGTGACTCCAAATAGGTCTCAATTCTGTTGATAATAACTTGCTCTGAAACGTTGATAAGCTTGACAAAAGTCAAATCTGAGTTCTTCTCCACGGTGAGGGGTTCGTAGACCTCCTCATATTTCTCGATTCTCTTGATGAAGTCAGAGGCGGCAGCATCAGGATCGCTTCCAACATAGTCTGGAGAAGTAGTCTTGACATCAACAATGTTCTTCATGATGATCTTCTGGTCATCACACCAACTCTCCAAAAACATTGGCTCAATAGAGTTCTCACGACACAATCTCAGCAACCAATCTCTTCTCTCCTGTGTCGTATTTGTAGCATCAAGGATAGCAACAACACCATCCTCCTGGGAGAACCAGTCCATCATATCTTCGACGGCTCTTGCTGCGGCCTCTTGACGTTTCTTGAGACCGTCAGTGTTGTGGACATCGAAGAAATCTGCTGAAGGGTGCTCCTCTGTTTGACGGCGATAGTTGCCTACATTAAACGACTTGGCCTTGATGGACAGCCACGAGAGATATCTCACAATCTTCTGCGAGATGAAGGATTTTCCACGAGCTGGAAGACCCACCATAATCACACAGATACGTATGTTTTGGACCTGGTAAAAGATGTTAGTGTGTTGTTCAGATAAGACGCAACTAGCGGGCCTCTAAACACGGCGGCAAAGGGCCATATGGACAGTCCAGGGTAAACATTGTGAGACTTACGTGGGACACGGTGTAGACTGGCATCTTGGGCGTGTTCTGGTCGTTGTTTTGTATGAACTACGTGATGGCCGGATTGTAGCGGCTGCCTGAATTATTGGCCACGCGATTTTGCTGGGACCCCAGAAACCGGTATGGGCCACACAGCCGCCGCATGTTTGGCGTGCTAATTCTTCTACAGAATCGGCAGACTTTTGTAGGTAAGACGTAGAATTCCAGGGGACAACTTGCTTATCAAGGCTTGTGACCTTCCTGCTGAGACACCAATCCGTCAAGTGACCCACAAGTGTAAACACAGCGTGTTCCGCGTCAAAGGAAGCCATCGCACGACTAGTAAAGACCACGGCTCCACGAAATCAAAAGCCAAAAGGCACCTCAATCGGAACAAACGGCTACGTACACCCCGTCGCCTCGAACCTTCCAACACACAGATCCAGAGAAAGTCCTTATGGAACCAATGGCCCACCAGCATGTTTAAGCGCGCTGTTTCCGCCCGTCTATGCATGGGTGTTCCTTCCTTTTTGTGGCAAAACCCCTTCGCAAGCGCCATACCGCAAATCATCTACGAAGAACAACACATGGTGTATCCTAAAGAGTGTGCGCGGCGCCTTAAGATTCGATTCTGAAGCGTTGATCAAGATCTTCTTTCGACCCATGGCGTTGTTTTACAAGAATGAGAAGGCCCTTCAGTCTTCACAGAGCACCCAAAGTCAACACCTGAAGGAGGATGACGAGGATTACGAAGTTGAACCACTATCGCCCATTGAAGATGATCCATGGTCTACCGAGTCGTTAAAGGATTTGTCAGGAGATGCATCTACCCCGGATTTAGTTCCTGTACGACCAGTACTGAACTTCACCACACATTCTGCCGCCTCCACCTTGCGTACTTTGAGGCCCACACAGAGAGATGATACAGGCACTCCTACCTATTACATGTTGAAGAGTTCCTCAGCAAGTGACGGAGAAGTTATAGGTAATGATGATAAGGTTGGAGAAGTTTCTCCAAAAGTCAACCCGTCAGTTGTCTTATCACCCACAACTTCATTGGAACATCTTGCACCTTTGCCGGATAACCCAACACCAAATTCTGCACGTATGTCCTCCTCGTTACTCACAACAGGTCCATTAGAAGGTAATACAACAGAATTTGAGACTGCAAACACCAGAGAGGATGAGAGCGATCCACCAAAGCTGTCACCCACTGCTTCACTTCCACCATCCCATCAAGCAATTTGCACCGGTTTTATTAGGCGATCAAAGTCCATGATACTATCTCATTCAGGCACATCTGCTGATATACCCACAGGGTGTTCCTTAATTCGCCAACTTACTTTGAGTAATGACGAATTGGACCGTCATGTCTTGAGTACGGAGTCAATGGCACCTGAGTCACCTGATACCCTTTGGGAAGAGCAGACGTATAGAAGGGAGTTGGCTCGTGAAACCAAGAAACTCCAAAGGATCCTTGCAAGGTCTCAAACATCCAAGCACGCTGCCGAGGATAAGAAGGATGCCAAGAGCCCTCCGTTGATGTTTGCTCAGAAGTCACTCACCAGATCTTTGGCCGTCAATGAGACACAAGCCACCAATATTGAATCCGATACAAGTTCAAACCCTGAGCCTTTTGACTCTAAAGGAAAACTCAAACGAAAACACACATTCAGAAAGACGAAACATGCAGATGTACCAGTATCAAGGTCTGGGAAGCACCTTGGTATTGAGACGATAGATGAGTCCAAGCTTACTTTCAACGCTGATGACAATGAAGATGGGGTTGTTTCTGCTTTATCTGCCGATGCTGCTAGCGCAGACCTTACACCTTTATCAACAGCTCCTATTTTAGTTCTGTCCAATGAGTCAGAACTAGTATCTATGAAAAATACTGTGCATAACACAATATCTGGTGCATTTGAAAAGACCTTGAAGGAGAATCCAATAGTAAGAGAAACCTACAGTGTGATAGGGCATCTGATGATAAGTGACTCTTACAGTGGCCATGAATTACCAAGTGGTGACGGTTTAAGTGAGCCGTTTTCAAAGCTCAAGAGCAACATTGAGGAAGAAGCACAACCAACGATATTTGAAACGTTCAGAAACTTCTATAAAGCAGAAAACACAAAACTCAACCTAGCACCAACAAAGGGAGACAGTGATGTGAGTTCGGATGAGGATGGTAATGGCATAACTGGATTCTTGAGAACCAGACCTACGAGAGATCTTTGCAAGACTATCATCATTTGCGTGTTGGGTATTGTCTTGATTGCTGTCATCTGCATATTCATTCCATTGTTAGTTGAGGCAAACAAGGGAAATGATACCATAGTGACGAGATACTTGACAAATATAAATGAACAACACAGAGAGAGGTTGTTGTCTCCATACTTCAACTCTACACGACTCAACACAACATCTGGAACAAGGATCTTTGAGCCTACACAAAATACCATCACATCACCTTTGAATGAGAAGTTGAATCTGCAATCACTGAGCGGGAGTAAAGATGGGAGAGTACGGGGAGGTCTCAGGAGCCCTAGGTTCCCAACTCGCACCAAGGCTGGTATTACCAAGTTCTCAAACATCCCAACAAGGTTCCAAAATTCTACAGTACTTAGGGGATTAATGGAGAATCCTCTGTTACACAATGTCTTCTATGGGATTGATTATGCTCCTCAAAACGTGTCATATCCAACCTGTGGTGCAAAGTTGTATGAAGTCTTGCTTGATGTTGCCCTTTTGTCTCAAGTTACTTCTCGGATTAGAACCTATGGAACACAATGTCACCAGAACCAGTACATCTTGGACTCAATTCACTACTTGGACTTGAATGTGACTCTTTCACCAGGAGTTTGGATTGGAGCAGATGATAATCAGAACAGGAGACAAATAGCAGAATTGAAAGAAGTCCTTCGTGCTTATCCAAGAAAGTACTTTGAATCTGTCTTTGTTGGTAATGAAGTTCTTTTCAGAAATGATCAAACCAAAGATTCTCTCGTCAATTACATCAAGGAAGTGAAATCTTACGTACAGAACGAGTTGGATTGGGACATACCTGTTGGGACATCTGAAGTCGGTCACAAAACGGAGGTAGCAGTGTTGAACGCCTGTGATTTCTACGGAACCAATGCTCATCCATTTTTCAAAGGAGACCACGTACGAACTTCAACTCAATGGGTGTTTGATTATATGCAGTATCAAGTTGAGCCCTTCAAGCATCTTGTGTTCACCGAGAGCAACTTACCGAAGGTTATGATCTCTGAAGTGGGATGGCCATCGTCAGGTGGACACTACAAAGATGCTATTGCAGAACCAGAGGCATTTCAAAAGTTCTTGGATTCTTGGATTTGCGAAGCGAACAAAAAGAGTTACCCATGGTACTTTTTCGAAGCCTTTGATGAGCCTTGGAAGAGAATCTATAACAAACCAGGTGCCAGCTGGGAAACACATTGGGGGTTGTTCACAGAGAACAGGAAACTCAAAGAAGGCATAGTGTTACCCAACTGCACAATATCCTACCAAGATGGGTGAATAATAGAAATACTACAACTGCTTCATATAGAATAATATCGTACATTTTTACCCCAAGCGTCCTGTTTGATTAGTACCCTTTGTCTGGAAGAGTAAAGATCTTATAGTAAGTCCAAAGCCAGAACAATCCAAAGCATCCAAACGACAATGAAACGTTACACAAGACCCAGAGGTCTGGGTATCTTGTAGGGGGTGGAATGAAGAAATCGACGAAGTGAATCACTGTCATGACAGAGTAAGACGCCAGGATGACCGCGATCCAGAACCAGCTAGAAGGCAAACCATGTCTCTTCTGTCTCTGTGATTCCACGATGGAGATGGATGGACCAGGAGTAAGCACTTTTGGTAAGAATGTTGGGGTGATGAAACTGAGGTTACCCATAAGCCAATTTGACAAGAGGAAACTTGCAAAGTATTGAAGGATGAGTCCATCTCTCTTTAAAAGTGGCCACATTGAGAACAATCCAATGTTGACAATCCAAGACACTATAGCCATCTCGTCTGTGTTGTTTGTCGAGTAGAGCAACGTGATTGGAAGAAGAGGAACAAGGATGGTCTTTTCGTGCACTTGGAAGGAGAAGAGGAAGAAGGACATTGAGCAAGCTGCAAGGACCCATGGGAGGAGGTATTTGCGTGGTTTGAATAAGGTGTAAATGCATGCTGGTAAAAATCCAAGTGTGGTGAGAATTAATGAGTAAAGTTGAAGTTGCTCCTGTGCAAATTTGTTACGATACTTGATGAAGATGTTGGAGAAGCACCAGAAGTTAGCAACTTTGTCTTCAAAGATACCACGAGCGAATGGGAAGATTCTATGGATGGACTGTAAGAGATTTTCAAGACCGCCGAAGAGGAAAAGTGGACCCCAGAGAATTATGAAAGAGAGCACTGTGGAGATAGCGATGAGGATGAGTCTGAAGAGGTTAACTCTGTTGAAGATTGAAATCTTTGGTGTGGAGAAGTCAATTGAACGACCAAGAAGGTAGAAGAAGAAGATTGGCGAGTAATAAAGTGCCATCTGCTTGAATCCTAATGAGAAAACGAAAAAGACACAAGCCAACATGTAGTTGTCATACAAGAGCTGGACAATGGCAAAGAGTGTGAGTCCAAGCATAACGGAATTGTACTGGAAGTGTCCATGGTCAATGATCATAAGTGCTGGTTGGAATAGAATTGAAGCAGCCACAATAGTTTGATCAATTGGAGAGTGTTTCAGCATCTTTCCATTCCATCTTGTGAATCTGAAGACAGCAGGAACATAGACGAGGAGCTCACTGAGAAGAACAGTAAATCTCATGTAAGACTTTAGTGTAGTGTCTTCATTACCCCGACTAGCATCTAGGGCAAACCATGAAGGAGTAACAAGGTTCCCCAGTTTTCCCAATGCCCAAGAATGGTATGCGGTGAGTGGAGGATAGTCGAGTCCCCAGTATTGAAGATCATACCAGTACCACTCTTTCATCGGTAGGTGTTGGGTGATCTCCATCCAATGCCTTTGTGCCTCAAAGTCACCGTACATTGGTGGAGTATTTTGGCCAGAGTATGATCCGAACCCGATGGCTGATCTGACAATGATGGCAAAGATGACGACGATGTATCTTGCTGCCCATTGATTCTGGGCTCGTTTGAATGGCGAGAGGAAGTCATAGATTGCCGAGCCGTAGAACAGCATTGAAGGATCCTTGCTGGCCTTTGACTTCTTGGGAGCCATTTGTAAGGAAGTGGTGTAAGAGTGACGAATCCACCTGTGTAAAGCGGTGATTGTTAGTAATGTTTTTAAAGAGAAAGAAGGTGATTAATACGATGCCCAAAATTTCCGCGGCCCAAAAACGCGAGATTTGACAATGCATGTATTTGGCATCACCTGTCAAACAGTAAAAAAATAATTTTTGAAATCTGTTCCTCGTGGCCCAATGGTCACGGCGTCTGGCTACGATTTAAGTAGTTACTTCTGAAACCAGAAGATTCCAGGTTCGAGTCCTGGCGGGGAAGATTTTTTTTACCCTTTGGTAGTTTTCCATTCGAACCCCGGATGGGGCATTATTTTATTTTTGGGATATTTCTGTTGAATTTTAAAGATACTAACATTTATACCATCAAATCTAATCACCAGCCTCCATATAATGTTACATCTCCCAATTCGATTGCTGTATGCCCGACTTGTTGACTACCGCAACTTCCCCAGCCAGTCGAAACTTCGGGAAAAAAGAAACATCATCTCGGTTCTTCCTCAAACACTTCAACTCTGGCATCCCGCTTCAGACGGTAATATTCATATTCAAATATGGCAACTAGATTGAGAGCTCTTGCTGCTTACAGAAATGCTCTTAGAGCCACACAGATAGCTTTCAAAGGTATGTACAGGACGCACTACAAGCTTTGTTTTAAGGCATGCTTACTAACAGTTCATACAGGCGACACCGCAGTCTTGAGTGCTGCCAGAGCTGAGATTAAGAAGGGTTACTACCAGCCAGATGAGACTAAAACTGTTGAGGAGAGAATTAAGCACTTGGAGGATGTTTCCAAGTTCCTCTTGGCCAACATTGTCCAGGGTACTAAGAAGGAGGATGGTAAGTACCACTTGAACATTCACGAGCACACTGAGCTTGGTGACAACCAGACCATCAAGTCTCCAAGAAAGCCAACCATGAGTGCTGGTGCTGGTGGATGCTGTGGTGGTGGTCAGCGTGTCTTGAAGGAGAGACCATCCCTCTAAATACTGAGACTCTCCAATCACACAGGCTCACACCCTTTTGTTAATGACCTTTTGATGACTAAACTTGCCGCTTCCTGGGAGTGTCAGCTGGATGAATACTGATTTGTATATAAAGTGGAAAGGATAAATTCACACACAAACTCTTTTACTTGGTAATAATTGGGTGTAGTTATGTAGTTGAGTCATAGATCGGTACCCCATCAGACACATCAGATCACCGCGAAGAATTCTTTGGACCCTACACTATCACACTCCCTTCCACTCACCTTCTACACTCTCCACACCCCTCGATTCCCCTCTCAATAGCACAATGTCGGATCGTGCAGATCGTGATGTCAAGATCTCAAAGGCACTGAGTTATCTCCTTCGCCATGGCGCCGTTAAGGAGCGTCTAAACATTGACTCTGCTGGCTACGTCAAGGTCTCCGAAATCCTCAATAACAATAGACTTAAGAGTCATCGTACCACAATTGAAGACTTGAAACGAGTAGTGGAGAATAACAACAAGAAGAGATTCAACCTTGAGAGTCGAGAAGATGGGACCTATATATGCGCTACCCAGGGCCACTCCCTCAAGACTGTTGGAGATGGCTCATTACAACTTCTCCAAGCGGACGAGTACCCACAAGAACTGATACATGGAACCACTCCAAAGAACCTTGCTCTAATACTACAAACAGAAGGGTTATCAAAGATGAACAGAAACCATATACACTTCACAAGTATCCTGAAAAACGATGGAGAGGAAGTGTCAGGACTGAGGAACTTCACCAACGTGTTGATCTATATTGACGTGAAGAAGCTGAAAGATCATCCGGAGTACAAGCTTTACAAGTCTTTGAATAACGTTTATCTCACGTCTGGTAACGAACAGGGATACTTACCTAAAGAATTCTTCATGAAAATTGTGGATCGTAAATCCGGCAAGAGACTCGATGCATGAATAGCTACAGGTGCTCAATTAAGTCATGTACAACTTCATTAAATTCAAACAATCCATTAACAGTCCAATGATTCCTTACTCGTGTGGCTGACGTGGCCTCGTCTTCCATTCAAGCAATGTAGCCAATTTTTCTGGACCACATGCCATTTGCAAGAACTCATGTTGAAGCAATTCATCGGTTGAGGCTCTGTACTTGACATCAACACAGAGACAAATACTCAGGAACTTCTTGATAGACAATGACAATTTTTCTGGACTCTTCAACTTAGGAGTACCGTTTGTAGCAATCAAGAACAAAGCTTTCAATGGTTCCTCGTTCAAGTATGGCGGTTCACCTTCAATCATCTCGATGGTCATGATACCCAAAGACCAGACATCAACCTTTTCATCATAGGCCTTAGTCTTGACAACTTCAGGAGCCATCCAGTATGGTGTACCAACCATTGTGACTCTCTTATTCTTTTGAGCACTCAACTTAGCACAGAAACCAAAGTCAGTAATCTTGACATTACCCTTGAGATCCAACAGCACATTATCAGATTTGATATCTCTGTGGATGATATGTTTGTTATGCAAGAACTTCAAACCCTTCGTCGTCTCTTGGCAAATAGCAGCAATCTGATCTTCTTGCAAACAACTGTCATTGTTGTCAATCACATCAGTCAAAGAACCACCTTCCATAAACTCCATAACAACCCAGAGGTCCATACCATTCAAAAATGCCTCCAAGAAGTTCACAATGTTCTTATGCTGTGAATCCTTCATGACGAGAATCTCATTGACAATCAGCTCCTTCTTAGGCTGCAAGTTCAAATCCATCTGCTTGATGGCAACCTTGAGTCCACCTCTCTTGAGAGACTTGGCTAAGTACACAGTACCAGAAGCACCTTGTCCCGCCTTCTCAATCATCTGGAAGTATGGAGATGGATCAGTATTACGCGTCACAGCACGAAGGTTCTTCATACTCTGTTGCTCATTCATCTCAGCAATACGACGCTCCTCATTTCTCTGCCTCACGGACTTCTGTGGGGTAGCCTTAGTTGGAGACGTATCAAGAGCAGCTTGAGCAGCAGCCTGTGCAGCCATCTGGGCCGGCGACTTTGTTGTCTGCTTCTGAGGAGTTGGCTTGTAGTTAGGATGATGCTGTGGTTGAAGTGGCTTTGTAGGTTGGTAATGCTGTGGTGGAGGTGGTCTCTGCTGAGGGTTGACATGATGAGCTTGCTTGAGTTGAGGTGGTCTCTGTTGGGAACCTGGAGGTGGTCGTGGCGCCTGACGCACCGGTTGCAAATCCATTCTCTTCTTGCCCTGTGTTGGTGATGTCTCAGTAGGTGATACCTCCAAGCTGTCAGCATATGGGTTTGGAATAGCGGCACTAGTGGCTGCAGAATATGGGGCTGGTGTAGGTGTTGTGTAATTAGTCTGGATCTTCACGTTTGGATTCAGCTTTGGAGGGGCAGACTGGGATGTTTGTTCATTGAGTCGAATGTTGGAGTTGGAATGAGTTAGTGATGAGGTGCCATCAGAAGCAGGTGTACCATTCTGTCCAAGCTTTGGAGGTGGTGGTGCTCTTCTCATTGGAATCAAGTCAGCATTAGGCTGGGATGGCGTGGTAACCTTCTGTGGAGACGTTCTGGTCAGCTCAGTCAAGTTTGCACTAGAGTTGTCAGCACTGACATTAGCACTTTGGGAAGCATAGTATGGGGACACCTTTGGAGGGGAATCACGTCTCTGTGGAGTGTATGGCTTGGAGAGATCAGTCAGGAGTCTTGTGGAACCATTATCTCTATCGCTTGACATAGAACCGCTTGATGTTGTGGAGTCATCAGAGTTCTTGGACTTGTGATAACCCTGGATCTGACCAGTGGGTTGCATACCAGAAACTGGGCCAGAGCTACTACCGTCCATACCTTGCTGGTCTTGGTAGAACTCAAGGACTTCGATAACAGCGACAGGATCCTTTGTCCAGTCCTCATTAGTAATCTTGGAATGTTGAAGAAGTCTCTTCCAGTTCTCAGGAAGACCTGTGAAGTTTCCACTTGTTGGATCAAAACCGACGTGGACTTTATGTGTGAAGTTTGTCGGGCTGGAGACTGTGCCTGTGAGAGGACACTTGGCAAAGATAGCATCCAACCATCCGTAAAGATCGTTGAGTGTCTTGAGGGAGATAAAGAGCGATTTTTTGCCACCCGAACTTCGGATGAGTTCGAAGCAATAAGGTCTGAGCTGGACCCTCGAGAGATTGACAATGGATGTGAGGCCGATCTTAAGCCAAATCTCGTCCCTGGCATCTGTCTTGTAGAAGATCAAGTTGGAGTCATTGAGTACCAGATATCTTTTGGGCCATCTGAAGGACATAATACCTTCATCTTTGACTTGGACCCAACCTTGACGTCTGATGACCTTACTTGGATTCAGGGAAAGGGAGGTTGGGTTTGATATGAGGCCAGGGGTCGCAATCGGGGGTTTTGGCGCAGGTCCCAGGTTAGAGAAATCGTCGTCTCTATAGATGGCAGCTGAGGCAGAAAGTGACATCCTTGGTGTGTGTAGTGTGTGTGATAGGGGGGAATGTGTGCAAGGCCAGCTTGTTTATAAGATCAACGTGCCGTCGTTGATGCGATCCGGAATGTTGGAATGTGGACAAAGGGGTGGGATCGTATGCAAAATGTGTAGGAATACCGGTGGAGTGGACAGTTGAAGATGCTAGCACTCAGCAGCGGCAGTGGTGAGAGTCTCTTGACAGAAAGACAGCGTTGTTATCTTGATATTTGAGTTGTGGGGGGTTGGGGTGTAGCAGATTTTGAAACGTCGAAGTATCAGTAGCGCGGCAAACCTCAAAAGATGGTGTGTCTTGCAACGGGATCCTGTGGTGAGGCAGTGAGACAGTCTGTGTGGGGGGTTCCAGCTACGTGGTCTGACGGGCTGCTTTTCTGGTGTTGGAGGAAGACAAGAGGCCAGAAAAAAAGCTGATGATGAAAGTTGCCCACTCTGCCCCTCTGGCCTCTGCCCCTCTGCGAAGGAGCGCCAGACGTGGCCCCAACCGCGTTCTCTGGTAAGGCCACGATAAGACCTGAAGGGGGGCCAAGCACGACTGCCATCTTGTGGAACACGCGTATAAATGGCATGTGGAGAGGTATGCGTTAGTGCTAAGCGTCTGCTAAATTGTAGCAATCAAGAGAGTCTTTGCAATGGTATAGGTTGGAGCCTTCAACCCAAAGCAGGAACTTCACATAGCCCGGTGGGACGCGGTGCGACGCGTCTCCCTCCTTCCATTTAAGCGCAGATTAACGCGACCTATCTACATCCGTTTTGGTATATACAACTTCTAGGGTTTTATCACCAGGTATATAGTATATACGGACCACACTGACCCTTCCATAGAACAGACCCATGGAAATACCAGAAAAGGGCGCACATTCCGATGGGAAACCCAAGCCGTGGCTGATGAACGCTGGTTCCTGCCATAGAGACGTCACTCAGGACCACGGTACCAAGTAATCAAGACATGCTGCATGCCAAACATTAAGAAGTCTTAAATCTTTAAGCTCGAGATCGAGTGGAAGCATCTCATTTGCACCGTTGACTACATCTCGGTAGGCTGTTTCGGAGACTTGATTTTGAGTGTGAAGCACCACGAGCCCCTTGCGGGCCTCGGTCCCCGGTCCCCGTCAGCCGGTCCTTTGTGTAGAACTTAGACATGTGCTTACTACTGTGGCAATTCAACATCAAATATGCTAGTTGTGCTCCGATATAGAGCCAACATCTCTAGAAAATTTATTAAACAAACCCAAAAACAATTAATATATGTAGAACCCAATCCTTTCTAATTACCGCGTGTATCATTTGTTCTTCCAGAACTCTTCAACCTTCTTGAAGTACCTTGTTCCATACTTCTTAGCGTATCCCTTAACAAACGTCTCAATCTCTTGCAACACCAAGTCGTCATCGTCAACAAATCCATTCTCATCAATAGACACGTCCTTTCCGGCATTATCAACTTCAATATAAACACAGCCTCTGTATCTCTTTAACTCATCATCCGTGATGTCTTGGAAGGCCTCACGGTACAAGTCAGCTCTGTGGATGAAGTCCTCAATAGCCTGGTCATGGTCTTTGTTGATGTAATCAGGACCTGTAGTCTTGCCTTCAACATTATATCTCCACATCTTTGGATCCGAGCATCTGACGTGAAGAATCATTGTGTTGATCTTAACACCAGTCTTCTGTTCCTTCTCCTTCAGTGTCTGGAAGATGTACTCACGACGCTCCTTGGTAGAGTTAGTGGCGTCAAAGATACCAACATTAATCTGTGAGTTGATGAGAGAGTTGAGCAAGTGATCCAATGCAATGTGGGCAAACAACTCTCTTTGTGAAGTGGATGCCTTGTTCTTAAAGTTGAAGAAGTCGTGTTCTTGAGACTTGAAGTCGGACATCTTTCTGCGATAGTTTCCGGCGTTGAACGCGTCAATCTTGAAATCTGCTGTTTCGTCATAGTCCTGGAAAGAAGAGGTCATATCAGTCATTAAATTTTTGCAAATGGAAGATTTGCCACAGGCTGGAAGCCCGACGAGAATGATGCACCATTTCTGGTTAACCTGAGGTTCGTTGGTAGGCGTTGTCGTCAGGTTGTTGGCAGATTTTGGCTGACCATTGTTCGATGTAATCTTTGAAAGTGCAAGAGACAGTGCATCTAGTGAGAGAGCACTTGAACTTGATTGGTGTGTGTCATCGCTAATCTTTGTAAAGCTTAGAGACTTGGGAAGAACTCTTGGTGAGGCAGCGTTCTGAGTAGAGACGGACGTTGATGAATCTTGTCTCGAGAAAATCGAGTCTGTGACTGAATCATTCGTGTTAAGCCGTTGTAGCTTGTGCTCAAGCTGTGATGAGAAGCTCATTGGGGATAAATGCGTCTGGTCCATTGAAGTTGCGTGTGACGGAGTTGTTTTGAAAGATGGAACCAAATTTTTTTTAAAGTCGTGGCGAGTGGTGAATGTGTCAAAACGCGTAGTCCAAAAACCGATGATCAATTGATGTGTCAATCTAACGGCTAAGCGAGGATCTTTCTGGTGTTGACTATTCGTATCAAGCTGTGGTGTGAAAGGATGTGTTAATTTATCGATTCTTGCCCAGAACCTTAGAAGATTGGAACAGGTGAATCAGAAAACCAGAAAAGTCAGCAGATATAATCAGATCTCTTGGGAGTGGTTGAGGATTGCCGCTCCGATGACAGGTGGCGATAACGTGGTGGCCCGCAACAAAAGTTTTTCCGGTCTGCCCACGAGGCTCCAAAAGAAACGACGAGTGGCTAAAAGTGGTTAAGTCCGGTACCTTCTCGGACTTGAATAGGGGGAAAATAACAAAGTTCCCATGAGTGGAAGATCAAGGAAGTTCTGAACATCGTCCAAGAAGATTACCAAGCCATAAAAGGTTCAAAACACCCTGCGTTGAGAGACCTTCTAGCGTATTTCGTCGGACGACGGTTTCACGGACGACGATCGTCCAAATGTCTCAAATAGGAAAATGTACGTGTTAGGATAATTCAAAACAACGCGTTATTCGCGGTCCATCATCTGCTTGATGAACAGCTTGTACTCCTTGATCTCTCGTTGTTGTCTCTCAATGATCTCTTGAGCATATTGCAAGTCTCCATTTGGTAGTTCACGTGTCTCGAGAACAGGCCTAGCAAAGGTCTTTTCTTTCGTCTGTAGCTGTTGCCGTAAAGCTACTTCCTTCTCATCGCGGCTCCTGATGTCTTCTTGCAACATCCGTATGCTTTCTTTAGCTTTTGAAAGATCCAACCTTGTTTTGCTGAGATCACGCCGTGTGGTTTCAAGTAAAGACTCAATGAAGGTGTAGTTTTTGGTGAGAAATGTCATCTTATGAACACTAGCATCGACGAGGGTGGCGATCATATCCACGAGAGAACTAAGCTCTAGATCATCTGTGTTTGACCCTTGTTTGTTACCAGTAAGTTCAATGAGAACATCAATAGAATCCCTTAACTTGTCAAGTATATCTTTGTCAACGGTACCGCTTGGAGTCGTAGTGTGTGAAGGACCTGGATGAGCAAGAGCATCGCTCATTGTCTTATGCACTTGCATAACGGGGCGAAGGAGATGGTGGTTGGATATCCGGCGAGGTTGGGCATCAGTGAAGTTATGAGAATCAAGCTCAGAGAACCTTTCTGGCAGAATACTGTGCATTCTGGTTAGTTTGATTGGTGACCCAGGAAGTGTAGTTGCAGCATGGCGGAGATCTGAGATGGAATCGACGGCGGTTGGCGAGGCGTCGGACTCTGGTCCATCAAGAGAAAGATCAAAGGTGCGATCAGTGATGGAAATACAATCTTCTTTGTCAATCATGACGTGGACGCTGGGATACTGATCGTACGTTTGCTTGGCGGTGTGATCAACTTCATGATGAGAAGCTTCACCTGTCTAAGAATTTCTTCGCGGCTTCCCCAGGTTTATCACCAAGGCCGAATACTGCCTCTCTTAGGGTTCTTAGCAAATGGAGCATGGAGCGATGTCTCTCAGCGATGAATAAGAATCTCAATTTACCCCCAAATTTCAATCATCTTTGGGGATGTGACAAACACAACCACTGGATCTATCTGCACGCAACAGCTTGATCTAGAACCTACTAACCCAAGATCTCAAAAAATGCAAGTGTATCATGTATGGTCATATCTCTATAGTTCTTCATTATAATGCAAATCCCTGTAACCTTAGTCATAAGCGTTCAACCCCATAATTTCTAAGTACCTTCTCGTGCAACTGTAGTCATTCAATGTGAAGTCTCTGCTGAGATCACAAGAGCATTTCTTCTTTTTGTAGACTTCCTCATTAAGTGGACACTGAAGGTACGGAGGGTGCATATAGCCCAAATCCCTCAACCATGTAATCTCATTTCTGTGCAAGAACAGGCTTGCAAATATGCTTCTCACAGGACCATCTCCCCAGCGCTCATAGAATACGCCTCCTTTTAGATCAAGATGATTGAAGTATCGTTGATATGCCTCACTTCTGAAGACATCCATATCTGCAACCTCAAAGTTCGTCCAGAAATGACACAGATTGTAATCACCATCGGGTGTGAGTATGAAGTCCCTTAGGTTATCATCAGGCATCTGTGACGCCACATCTTGATTGGTATCAGCATTCAAGAATTCCACAATACTCTGAAAGAGTGTTGGAATGGTCACTTTGTACTCATATATGGATAAAGAAAATGCATACTTTTTCCCATTAACTCTCATGAATTTGAAAACGTCGTAATCGATATCACAGAAGAACTTGATACTGGGTTCCACTCTCCAATAGTACTTGTAAGGCAGGACGAGCTCATGCCACTGGTAGAACCCTGAATACCATCGACACATGTGTCTGTAGCTCTCTGACCCTCCATATATCACCCGATCCTTCATTTTATCCATCTCTTCATGCATATGGTCTCGGTCGACCCATTCTGGGAGAGACCAGTGTTTCTCATCAATAAGACCGAATTTTGCCTCACCACTGACTAGTCCTCCCACTCTATTTTTGAACTCCTCTGTAAACGGCACATCATTCAGGAACACCCAGTCATAATGGTATCTGTGATTGAATCTGTCTTCGACGTTCTGGACCGTCTCTAACATGGAGAACAGATCATCATTTCTGCACAGGGTGAAGAGTGTGGCGTTCTCTCGGGGTAGCGTTTCTTGACTGTTGAACGGAATCAGGTCCCGCCATGATTCAGAAAAGCCCCCGTGGAAGAGAGCAACTGCCAGTGACAACACAAGTATCACTATCTGCCACATCCTCTGGGGGGACTGTTGGAGCGGGTACACAGAAGGAGGTACTGAAGAAGACTGAAACGTCTGGAACTCGCCTATTTTTACAAGCAATTGGCCAAGTAGGCTTATGCACCAGAAAGCTTGGATCACCGGGGCGACGAGCGAACGGTACCTTTTTATAGAGCAGGGAATAAAACTGCAGGTGCACCACCCTTGACACCTAACGAACAGAAAACATGTGAATCATTGAACATGTTGATAAATGCGAGTCGGTAAGCTATCCGGTTGGCCCATTTAATTCCACAGAAGCCGACTAGAAGCCGAGAAACCGTGCAGGTAGTCGACAGAACTCAACCGGATTTCTTGCATGATCACTATTGTACTTGAAGGGAATGCTATCCCTCCCCAGCATTATGATCCCCAGAAACAGGATCAACTCATATCTGTTCAGATTCACTACTTTGTCCTCGAAGTAACCCTTTTTGTTCAGTCTCCGGCGTTCCTTTTAAGTACGAAGTCTACACCTTAAACAATTACGTCATACAGGCATCAGGATTTCCATTAGACTCATTAAGATGCATTTGCATCAACCATTGTATCCTTAACCAACATGTTAAGATACTCATCCTCAGTGACATTAGATTGGAGGACCTGCTTGTTTGTGACATTCATCAACTCTTCTCTTCTAAGAGCAGAATCCTCTTCGGTTATATCAGTCCATGGAAGAATCTTGTACTCCTCCTCTTCAACCTTTTTTCTAGCAAGAAGTGCACCACCAAGTCTTGGGGCTGTGTCATTTGTTCCTTTGACAGACATTTGAACAACTTGTACGGCATGTTGCTGTGGCTCAGTTGTCCTCATACCCTCCTTCTTTTTCGCAGCTTCCTTGACGTCAATGTACGCTAGACTTGGTCTCATCTGTGCAACAGCATCAACTGGAATAAGAACAAGTTCTCCATCTTGCACGCGAGCAGCATAGTATCCTTCTAAATTTCCCAAGACACCAGTTAGTGTCTGCTTTTCCACGCCACTCCAGTTTTTACTCTTCTCCTCATCGAAGAAACGTGTTGTATCGATTGGAACATCAACTTCTATAAGATCAGTGGATGGTTTAATACGTGATTGCAAAACACGGCTGTCTCCTTTGAATTCTCGATGTGGTGGTCTTCCAGGATATTGTAGCACAGTGACGTTTTGTGTTGATGATTTGGATTTGAGTATCAGTGGGATTTCGGTGATGACTGGATCATCGATCTCTTCAGTTGCAGCGAAATCAGGAGCATTTCCCATAATCTCGTCATTCTCGTCATCACTAACAAAGAGTTTACTCATATTGTCTTTACCAATGTGGGGGTCTCTATGATGTCCTTGTTGAACAAGTCTTTGATGTTGATGAAGTCCCAGGCCAAATTTTTTTGAGCGCTTGAAAAATTGTGAAGGGCCACGCTTCTAGGGGAGAGCTCATCCCTCTTTGTAAGGAGCAACGCTACGAAGGAACGTTTGGAAACTTCTACAAATGGGAATGGTATAATTCTAAACTTAAATTCATGACATAGCCAGTTTTTAGTCTTGCAGTGGGACTTCCTGATCTCAAAACACGCGCTTCAACATCAGGACAACACAGCATCTAGCTGGTCCATTCTCTCAAATTCATCTTGTTGCGCTACTCTCTTCAAAACTTCCTTTCTAGAACTCTCCAGTATATCACCAGCTATAAGCATCTCATCAAGAATGTGGTAAGCCTTCTGGAAGTTGAAGATAATGTCCAACTCACACACGTTTCCGTACGCCTTGTCCATCTGTTCAACATATCTGTGGATGATTTCTAACGTCAACAATTCATTCTCGTCATTGTCAATTCCGGCAATGAAAAAGAGGGAGGCATATCTTCTGTAAACGATCTTGGAGTCCTTGTATTCGGACACATTGCACATCTTAGCCCTGCGTGCCAGCACGAGTGCCGTGAGTTCTCTTGTGATCTTTGCCTTGTCCTTCTGTGAGAGTGGGATGTACCATTTCGAGAGTCTGACTTTACCCTGTCTAGAGAGTAGTATGAGGTATTTGATAGACATTGTGTAAGTTGAGATGCTGGTGCTCTGTAAGTGTTTTTGTATGTGGTTGATTGTTTCGTGTCCCGAAATTTGAAGCTTTGATTCCTCCATGATTTCCGCGCTTGCGCCGCTCCGCTATCTTCCTCTCTTAAATGTTTAATAACTCCACCAATAATGACGATATCAACGTGAAACATAAAAAAGTGGCACTCTAGGGGCCACTATTACAAAAACCAAAAAAATTGCAAAAAAGAAGGTAAAGAAACGGAGCACTCACGCTGGGGGTCGAACCCAGAATCTTCTGATTAGAAGTCAGACGCGTTGCCATTACGCCACGCGAGCTCGGTTTTTGATTCATTAAATAAGCGGTTTTACAGGAGATGTAGTGGTTACGTAAGCACTTACGTAATCAATTCTACTTAATTACTCGTTCTAATTCTATTGTATGAGTTTATGATTCATATCTACAGGTACAGATAAATTCTGAATTTATGATAGAAAACATTACATTTGCATTTATTGTGAGTTGGATTTAGTTTGAAGGTTTCCCAACCCTCCAGAGGGTGCCATTCAAGGAAAGTCCTAAGTGATGAGAGCTATTAAACCCCATCATTACATGACAAGGATTGTGATAGCTTGTAATAAATCATATTTATGTAGATATGTTGGTGCATATATGTAATCCTCCAGGGGTAGCTTGAACGTACGTTACAGTTACAGTTGATTAAGCCTGATTGTGCTTCATGATCCTGACCAGTAGGGGCATATCATCCGATGTTCTGCATGAACCTATTGTTGGTAGAGTTGTATCTTGCATAATGTTCTGGCACAACTTAACATTGTGCAGTCAGATGAGGGGTCTTGGGTTTCTGCACAAGGGGTAAACCCTTCTCGTGTACAGTTTGACAGGATCCTAGTTAGTGGGTACACTATGCTGGTACTGTTACCAACAGAGTCTACCATTTAATAATATTATCCATTATTTTGATAAAAAGAAGCCTGTAGAGTGTTCACATTGAATTGTGCTTCATTATCTAAGGTATTGATAGACCATTGCTGCCTCGAGCCATCCAGTGGTGCGGCCCCTTGGACTTTCTGTGAGTGAGGCTTACCTATTGGTGAAACTGGACGATTATGTTATACACATCATGAAACTAGGTAATGTTATTCCACCAAAATGGGATCATAGTAGTCTTGATCCTAACGGTCTGAGCTTGGCAGTTGAGCGGGATTGGTGCCGATACATTAATTATTCGGACAATGGACCATAAGATATCCGCACAATAATCCACGGGGAATTGATCTAAGCAATTGAGCCCATAACAACTGATGATTGATCTTGAGATTTGAGACCCTTGGTTTGGTACTTTGTTCTTTGTTCATCATAAATAGTCTTTCCGAAGGGTAGTACCAAGATCCGAACGAGCCTGAACTTACGAAGACAACAGTCTTCCGCTATCCGAGGCCGGAACATCAACCTTCTCAGTGAATCGAACCTTGAACGGCGGTGAAGTACATCAAATTCTCTCGGGATGACCCCGTACTTATTTAGCGGACCAGGGGTTTAAGGATTTACAGAGGCTTTTAGTCTTTTCATGGGGCAACTAGTCGTGTGCATATTGGTTAAACCCTGCTCCAACCCCTTCAATCGTCATTTTAGCGAGATCAACGTACACGACAGACTAAAGCAACCGAGGTCCGAGTTGGAATTTGAACTTTGGGAACAGTCCAAGAAATGGTTAGCTTTTGTCTCTAATCGAACCACATTATATGTTATACGTAGGTTTTACAGCCTTGCGACCAGGGTCCTAAAGTAGAACTATGCGCGCCGCCTTGTGCAATTACTCTCAATTCTATAAACAAGTCCCGCACTCTGGAGAAACATTGACTTCGGATTTACGAATCAAGTTACAAGGAACTTTTCTAGGCCTTGAGGCCCCTGTCCCCTATTTGCACCTAGGCTAATGCTCCTTGCATAATGGATAGTGCGTAGCTCAAGACCGGGGTCCAGGTACTCGTCTGCAGGCGTAGGCCATAATTAGGCGGTTTATGAGACAAGATGAGCTTGAGGCGGAGACGGTGGAGATACTGCATGGATGGTGCCACGGTGGCATATACAACATCCAGTATGAATTGACCCCGGGAAGAGATGTACCGACACTCATCAACACCAATAAAGAACACGGAAAAGCGGCGTGACCGTTCCAGCGCTGTATTCTGAAGCGGGTTCGAATCTGCCGGCTAGACCCGTTGCAGGAAGGAAGGAAGGCGAGGCTGTAGACCCCGAAGGCCGAAGGCTAAGCGCAAAACCGAGAACCCTTCCGGCATTTGAGCGGGGACGTATATAGTCTGGGCAATGTATAGTGCCCACTGCCAGGTCCCAAGTGCCATGGCCTGACACGGCAAGCCTGGGGAATCTGGAGGTTGAACTAGAGCATCGATCGCCGATATGATCTGCAAGTTCCGTGCTAAGACTTCCAGCGGGCCAGGCACCAGGGGACCCGGCAAACTCTCCACCAGAGATGGATCACAAGCAGTTGACAACAGCAAAGAGCAGGGCCACAACCTCGAACAATTGAGTGTCTAGGAGAGAAGAAGAAACAGTTTCTCATCCTGCCTGCCCAGTGCCGATTCTCCTGCGCAGGCGGCCGCATTAGCAGATGTGCGCGAACCGTGGACCTTTTCCGCTGTTCAGAACTAGAATTTCTTTTCGCCCAACATACTTAGACATCACGATTCACAACCCCCTACAATTCCACCTTTGATCATATAGTGTGCAGAGTGTCCTGGAGTGACAGACTGTTTCATACTGTGCCCAGAGAACGTGCCACACACCAACCGCTTCCTTTTCTCCCTTATCTCCAGACCCGTTTTTCAGCGGATCAAGAAACGTGTTAGCTTCTAGCCTACGAGCTATCTCATCATCAACAAAACCATCACACACAGCGCAACAAAAAGGGCCTGTCTACTCAAGACACTACAGAAAGTTCCTGTATAAGACCCACATTCACGACCTTCGACTCGAGCAGAGCGGTCTATCCCCCAAGTTGCCCCTGTCCTTCGCCCCATCCAACATACATACGCGCCGTCACATTACAACATCACACACACACGATTACAATGGACGCCATTATCTACAGATTCAGACGGCTTGCACGCAAAAGAGGCTCTCTGATACTAGCATTGCTTATAGTCACAGTATTCGTCTTCCAATTCACATCAGTATCAACATACACACAAGATCAACTGAACGCAATCCAAAATTCCCTTAAGGCCCCTCAGGCCCCTGTTGATGAGGGTCCACAGAGCAGAGATCCTGACGACAAGACGATACCGTTCTACAAGTCTCCTGCTGCATCCAAAAAGCAGTCTGGCAATGACAAAAACTCGCATTTGGAGAAGCTCAAGCAGATCCAACTTTCAATGGAGGATGATCACTCAGGATCAAGGCTTGTTTTGGGCCATCAGCTCTTTGATAAAGTCTTTGAAATCTTGAAGACTGGTGCTCCATCAATCCCGAAACTTGAGAGATACAAAACCGAAAAGAGAATTTACCACGCCGGTTATGATGGAGACTCAAGTGTCGTGTTCACTGAGGAATACCTTGACAGTTTCCTTGATTTGACTGATGAAGAGATTGAGAGCTTGAAGAAATCTCACGACTACGTCGTTAAGAACATTCCAGACGAGGTCCCACAACAGCTATACAAGGGCAATGGTATTGTCTACGTCGGTGGTGGTAAGTTCAACTGGCTGGCACTCTTGTCCATCAAGTCCTTAAGAAGTTTGGGATCCACACTCCCAGTTGAAGTGCTTATTCCAACAGAAGAAGAATACGAAATCGAACTCTGTTCCAGAATCTTCCCAGCACTCAATGCCAAGTGTATCCTTCTTCCACATGCACTTGGTGAGAAGGCCATGTCCAAGTTCAGTTTCAAGGGTTATCAGTACAAGGCTCTTGCCCTGATTGTCTCCTCATTCGATAACGTTCTCTTACTCGATTCTGATAACATTCCAGTCCACGCACCAGACTACCTCTTTGACAACGAGCCATTTATTTCTGCTGGTCTCATCACATGGCCTGATTTCTGGAGAAGAGCAACCTCTCCACATTACTACACCATTGCAGGAATCGATGTCACTGAGGAACGTGTCAGATTTGGCTATGATGACCGCGAAAAGGGCTCTACAGAAGTTCCATTCCATGACAGAAAGGGTGCTATTCCTGATCCAACTTCAGAGTCTGGTCAGCTTATGATCTCCAAATCTTCACACAGAAAAGAGTTGTTCTTGGCCTTGTACTACAACTTGTATGGTCCGGATTACTACTACCCACTTTTCTCCCAAGGTTCTGATGGTGAGGGTGACAAGGAAACCTTCCTTGCAGCCACTGTTGCCATGAATTCTAAATACTACCAAGTGAAGAAGTTCTTGAATGCCTTTGGTCACTTCAACATGGACCACGAGTTCATTGGCACAGGTATGGGTCAGTATGACCCTGTTGAGGATTACAACTTGGAGAAGACCAAATCAAGACAGAAGAAGATTGCTGCAGAACTTAATCAGGACTTGCAAGTTGTTGGTAAGGAACCAAGAATCTTATTTGTCCATGCCAACTTCCCAAAGCTTAACCCAGTAACACTGAAGGCTGAAGGTAAGGTGTTTGAGAAGTCAGGAGACAGACTCAGATTGTATGGACCTGGTATGGCCAAGAGGGTTGGATACGACTTTGAGCTCGTCCAATGGAGAAATATGCACTTCTTGGTTTGTGAACTTAAGGTTGAAGTTGAAGCATTTGACGGTCAGGATTACCAGACTGTTTGTAAGGAGATTCTCGATCAGTTGCAACACTTGGAAGCAACTGTCAAGGATAACGAGAGAGATTGAATCATGGATGGAAGTGATACATCATGCATATTTGCAAGTTTTTCCCCCTTTAATTTTTTGTGCTGCTTTTGGTTTTTCCCCGTTGTTTTTTGTTGATATTTGTTACAAGATGCAAAGGTCTAGAGGCTCATGATTTGCCTCTGGTTCTTGTTGTTACGTTGATCCCTTTCCCGTGTGATTTATTATACAAATAATCTAATTGTAAATTAGCCACATTCATTTGATTCTAGACAAAGCACGATGTCGGATATTAGAATTATACGTCTAGAGATTCATAGCAGCTCATGCTGCAGACGTCCAGTTCAAAATTAAGGCCTATACGTCGTGCCACCGGGTCATAGTCATCTATAATTGACCGGGTCCCGACCACAGTCCACACAATGATATACCCCAGAAACTTGCTCTACGGATGAAATAATTGCCAATCTTTCAGTCGTAAGGAGAACATAATTGCAGAATTGGATCCTGGCTGTGTTAGGCTATCGCGAGAGTTTCCAGTCCTATAACACTGCACCTGTGTTGTTCCAAGTTACGATCCTTCTATTCCTCCTGTCTATTACTTGGAAAAGAAAGATTAGACACAGATGAGTATTTATGGCACTAGGATCACGTACCACAAAGTAGTCCATCACAAGAAGCCCTTGCTCCGGATCCCGGAATTGGAGAAATCCGAGGGTCTCTTTGGCCCGCGTTACACTCCTTTTTTAAATTTTCGAGAGTGTTCAGCAATCTCTGTTCTGTATGCCTTATCTCATGTGTGTCTGCGTGTGGGTTGTGAGTATACTTTTTTTAATTGTAACCTCGAATTTCTTTGCACACACTGTATGCAATCTTTGAGGCATTCATAAAATCCCCTTCCGAGTTCTTCAATAATAGGGTTTCCTTTGAGGTCAATAGCTCGTTGGTCCAGATTGAAACCGAATTGGGTAACGTTTACTATGATGTCTCCATTAGAAATTGATCGCCATATGAGCGAGCCATCTCGTGTTGATATCGATTAACCTTGACTGCAAGCTGCAAGGTTTTAATATGAGCCATTGAGCGGTCATTTTATTTTTCAATTTTGACGTTTAAGACGTTTTCCATTTGATTAGATTGACCTGCTCATGCAATGTGACTGATCATATGAGATGGACATTGCTATGGCTATATGAAACTCTTAAGCGTTTATTCTATCTTGGTTCGTCTTTGCTTTTTGATGATATTGCACGGACGTGCAGTACTTAGTACTTAAGCATGCTTCTCTGTATCTCAATAGTCTAGATGATCCTTTCAATTTCAGGCAACATCTGCTTTTCCCTAGGATTCTGTACTTCCATCGATCGACACCCGTATACATATCAGCCACGTAATCTTCTTCTAGACCCGGTATCGCAATGTCTTTACTCTACTGCAGTCTATAAAATGATAATGCCTTGTATTAGAAGAGCGTAGAAAGTAACGAGGGTAGCAGCCCCAATGAGGTCTTATTCGCAGCCATGGATAAAATCACAGTTGAGCAAGATCGTCCACACAAATTGATCGCGCCAAAAGACAAGACCTTCAGTCAACCAACTCGATCAAAGTCAACAAAATTCCCCTCCAAAACGGCTTCAAGATGAACAGGAACGGGGATAGATACAATAATAACACATTCCAAAACTCAATAGAGTTACAACTGGCTTCTCAACAGAAGAAGACGACGGCGTATCGTCGTGTCATTGACCCGGGCACCAACATGGGTCGTTGGGTCTTGAGAAGGAAACTTGGCCGTAAAAGGCCATCTCCAGTGGGATCAATCCGTCCAGAAGCATCATATACTATCGATTTGCTTCCTCCAGCAGCATACAAGAATGAACAGCCAATCATTGACACACAGACGAAGTTTGTGCATCTGAGCGCAAACAAATCCAAACATGCCATCCATGCTATTAAATTCACACCAGAGGGAAGAAGATTACTGGTTGCTATGCATTCTGGAGAGTTTACATTATGGAACGGATCCACGTTCAATTTCGAGAACATTACACAAGCTCATGATACTGCTATTCTTTGTCTTAACTACTCGCATAATGACGATTGGTTACTCAGTGGTGATCAAGAAGGTACTTTGAAGTTCTGGCAGACCAACTTTAACAATGTGAATATCTTGGAGGCACACACACAAGCTATTAGAGATGTTGCATTTTCTCCAGGCGATTCAAAGTTTGTCACAGCAAGTGATGACAGCTCGTTAAAGATTTGGAACTTCAGTAATGCCAGAGAGGAGCGTGTTTTGAAAGGACACAATTGGGATGTGAAAACTGCAGATTGGCATCCAAGTTTAGGATTGATTGTCAGTGGATCAAAAGATAACTTGTTAAAACTATGGGATCCAAGAGTTGGCACTGCAATTTCCACACTGCATGGATTCAAACATACCATCACCAAGAGTAGGTTCCAACCTCAAACAGGATCCAATCTCCTTGCCACCATCTCAAGGGACAAATCTATGAGAATCTTTGATTTGAGAGCCATGAAAGATATCTTCATCTATCGTTCTGAAGTGGATCTGTCTTCTCTCTGTTGGAATCCAGTGCATTCATCCATGGTTTCAACTGGTGGATACGATGGTTCCCTTTCACACTACTTGCTCAACGAAACAGTTCCAGAAGCAATTGAGAATATTCAGCCATACCACACCATCCCATATGCACATGAGAAGGTCATCCATGCCATTGACTACCATCCATTGGGCCATGTGCTCTCCACTGCCGGTGCTGATAGAACGACGAGATTCTGGTCCAGAGGTAGACCAAACGATCCAAACGCATTCAACGATCCTCCATACACCAATGAGAAGAACAATGCGTGGTACTTTGCCATTAATAATGCTGTCAATGCCGTTGTTCCAAAGAATGAGAACGTGGGCATCCAACAACAGGATGACAGGGGAAACAGAGGAAACTATCCTGGATTGGGTCCTGCAAACATTCCTGGTTTGCACTACTAAAAATAATTTGTATGCCAATGTACAGTTACGACTAGATTTTGGTTTAGATGCTTGTAGTTCTACGTAGTATGTGTAACTATGCATGATTCATAATATTACTGTGATCTAATCACTCGTCATCTTCGCCATCTTCGTTTTCAGCATCTGGAGCATCCTCTCTGTCCATGATCAACTTTCTTGGAGGAAGAACAGTGTTAAATGCCTTTCTCCAATCCTTAAACTCAACCCATTTGAGCATCAACTCAACAACGTGTGTAGTAGTCAACACTCTTCTACCACTGAGTTTGATGTACTCATCGATAGGTAGTCTCTTTGTCTTCAATCCCATCTTCTCAGCCTTATCCTTACACAAGTTCTTATAACGGCCCTTATCGACAATACCACCAATGCAATAAGTCATTCCAGGCTCCAATGTTTCAAGAACCTCTGTGGAATCGGAAGAGAGGTACACAGTATGTTCAGCATCCTCTACTTTGAACGGTTCTTCTTGAAATTTGACATGATCCCAATTTTGCCAGTTTGCATCTTTCAACCCAGTTTCAAATCTCTCTTTGAGCAACTTGTTGAAACTTGTAACTGTGATCTCTGCGGTGTGTTTAGCAAATCTGTTCGAAGAGTAAGATCTTGTGATCTGTGTACTGAGAGAGATTCTCTCTTTTTCAATCATCAAATCGTCAAAATCACAATCAATGATAAACTTCAATCCACTATCATCCTGATCTTCAGGCAATCTCTGCTTTCTTCTCTGTAAGAGCTCTTGAGGGATCTCCTCTCCTTTCTCCTTGTACTCCTGGATCTTAGCTCTCTTGTTCTCCTTTGCCTGTTTCTTCTTCTCCTTACGTATTTGCTGGAACTCAGCTTTACGTTCTTGGAATCTTTGCTTCTTTTGCATCTTCTTCCATTGGGATTTGGACATGCCCTCTGGGATCACTGGCTTGACATGTTGGACTGGTGCCTCGGTGGCTTCAGTCTGTGTGACTGGCTCGGATTGTGGCACTGGTTCTTGTGTATCTGACATTCTCAACAGACCTCCAAACAAATATGTCAACAGATTAAAAGGAAATTAAGGGTATTTATGAGCCAAAAAAGCCCCTGAACAATCTGAAGAGAAAGTGAATTCGAACCTCATCGCTCTCTACAAAATTTTCGCGATACATCCGGACACCATCCAAGCATACATCATGGGGGTTTACACAATAGAAGTAGTTGCCTGTTGATATGAAGGCAGTTGTTCATCGTCTCTTTCTGCTGCTGGTAATTGCCATGATAGGAGTCTTTCAGAGCTGGTTAATCTGCGTGTTCGTGTTGGATCCACTGGGGGTAGCACTGTAACGTCCTCTTCTATCTGAAGAGTAGTGACACTCCCATCTTTCCCTGTGACTTTTGCCTTAATAATGAGTGAGTAAAGAGATTGCCAATGACAGAATCTGAATGAGGGAACTAGTCTTTCAGCAGGAATGATCGCTTCCTCCAATAGATCCGTCATGTCTGCATAGTATCCGGAAGAAGTGCCCGTGTCTCCCATATGCGGCACTGGTTCAACGTATGATAGGTCCACCGTCTTCTCTCTTTTGTCATTCACAATTTCGTATTGTTTGCGGTAATCACTTCTGAACTCCTTAGTGCGTGTTCTTACCGTTTGTACTAGGATGATCTCAAAGTTCCCCACAGTGACCGTTTGACCTTGCATGGAGTCCGGCTCCGTGTGTGTGATTAGATAGACACTGAATGGCATCGATCCTTGAACCAGACTTCTTGGAGAGAAGAACCCCAACGTGATATCTATCCCATTTATCGTGGCGGTATTGGAGAACATCATGGTTTGTCGTGAGCTTAGCTCAGCTGCCTGTGACGGAGATAAGACGATAGGGTGATAAGGTAGTTCTTTCTTCACAAAGACGTCAGAGGATAAAAACCCGGATTTCAAGACAGTAGCTCTTAATTCATAGAAACAGATAACACCTCTGGTACGTGTATCATCCATTCTCCAACAAGTAGGTGGCGATTGTGACAATGGGCCCAGGTGTGCGTCCCTATCAAACGAATTCGATAGAGGGTGTGCTGGATCAACGCAGATCGGGGAATCCTGGAACCTGAAACTGAAAGGGTACTCATGACGACCTTTAACCATGGTGAAGACAGATTTTTTCCGCTTACCATCTTGCGACAGACTGCTTGGTGGGAAGAGCATCTGGATTCCCTGTTGTAAGGCGTGCTTCTCCACTCTGCGGATGTTCTCAGGCATCAAACGTCTCCCTGCCTGGTCAACGAGGACGCCATAGTCTGATGATACGGATACTCCATGGAATGTGATGTGAATTTGTTTGACTTTAATGTCCTTTTTGGCATTAAATATTACCTTCCCCTCGATCAGATCATGTCCTGAGAACATAGCTCCTTCGGAATTGAGCACAATCTCGAGCTCTGTGCTGGGTGGAGTTGGCTTGACAGGTGCAGCTGGTTGTTGGACATCGATGTGACGTATGAACGCCATAGGTGGAGGCATGTTCATAGTTTGTGTGGCGAGTCAAGAGGACATGCCCAGGAAGGAGGAGCAAGAGTGTTGCCCCCCTCATTCTCTAACGTTTTCCCCCGTTCGGAGATTCCCGGAGTTAACGTAAGGGGGCCCGCCACTGTCCGGGGAACGCTGCTGGGCTAAGGGAGTTGGTGATTAGTATGGAGAGGGACTGTGGTGGTTATTGTTTAAAGTATCAAACTTGTAAATGTGAGGGATAAACATAGATCTGAGAAGCCAATTGTCTAGTATATAGAGCCGTGAACACGTATATAACAGCCTATCTAGAGAGAACAGAGCCCTGATGGAGTGCCTCAAGATTGCTAATATTTAAGAATCTAGGACACACAACTTGATACGTGTTTTAAATCAGGCCATTGAAAGATTCTTCACTTCCACACTTCCACATTATGAAAGCCTCCGGATAACCGGTGGTGGTATGTCCTGTTCTAATGACGTAGAGTTGCTGCCTGGGAGGTGGACAGAAAAGAGAAAAGCCAAGAAAAAAACTATGTGGCAACACACACTCCACCTTCTTCTACATGAAACAATAACCACTCATTGAACCATCCAGAGTTTCTGGTCAGTTCATAACCTTCACACTTCACACTTCACACTTCACACTTCACACTTCACACACATACTTACAAAAGACGACCGAAGACTCTTCAATTTAACTCGAAATGCCGGAGCCTGCAAGTTTTCTTACAAAGGCACCAACCGAGATACTGCTACAAATCGTTACTTACCTTGATGCACTCTCTCTGACGAATATGTTTCTTGTTTATCCTTTTCTGACTAAACTAGCTGTCATGTACACGGATAATCCTGCAGATGTTGAACAGTTCAACAGAATACCAGACACTCCAAGATGTGTGTATTTTAACATTGATGGGTACATGCCAGCTCCTCCAGAACCCATCCGCCAGTTCGTACTCGGCCATGCTTATCTTGATTTTGGCCGTGTATATAAGGTGGAACATTTATTCAATGAAACATCTTTTCTTGAGATTGAGGCTATGGAGGAGGATTTGTATAACATCTACCCCCTTGCTGAACTCATGAAAGAGAAGGGGACTATCTGGAGAATGGCAATGACCGTACCATTCTATGCTGTGCAAACGTGCATTCATATTATAAATCCAAATTTCCCAAGGTTGCTTGAATCTCGTCTCGGAGGCGTCCCACTTTCAGAAGGAATCTCTTCACTTTGGATTGGCAGGATCCCTACATTGAAGGACATCAGACTTGAGAGATTATCGTCACTCACTGTTGACTTTTCAGATATACCTCCAGGGACAACAGGACTAATTGATGGAGTAGTGGCACCTAGAATGTCTGATTTTGTCGTGCTCTACTACGGAACTGAAGTACCAGATTTCAAGAACACCAGACTCATGGGCTCACATGCTTTTGAACGTACTTTTGATTTCAAACTTATCAATATCACTGAAACACTCTGGAACAAAAATTGGGTAACAGAAAGGGCAAAACCCAAGAAGATGGATCTTGAGTTTACCAAGTACTGTGAGAGTGGGATCTACCTTGAAGGATGTCCAGATTTCGTTGTAGAGCAATGCCACTTCTCTGAAGCCAAAACTGTTTACTGGGACAGACCATCAAATGAACCACGTGAGGCAATTCCAAATATAAAGAAACTAAAACTGCTCAGTGCCAATTATGCGTTTTTCACATTCAGAGGACCTACAAAGCTTCCACAGGTCTTCTATCCTCCTCTCCAAACTTTGAGAATCAACAGTTTCACTCATGATCTTAACTTTGAGAATCTCATCCATGAAATTGATCCAGAATGGGGATACTCACCTCTCTCATCTGTTATTGTGAATTATTTCCCTAAGTCAGAAGATAGCGAGCCGCTATTGCTCAAGTATAACGGTACTCATTTCAGAAGGTTCCTTAGTGAGGAACTCCAAGCTGAAGGCCCAATAGAGACGTCTTTCTAAAACTAAAAGGTACTACATAGCTATATGAAGTCTATTATATATCCTCATGATAAATATGTATGAATGTAGGGGTATTGTTCTTGTAAAATAACGCCAGATAACCATGGCTAGCTTAAAGCCGCTTATGTCCGACTTTGTGAAACGGGCTCTCGATTTGTTCTCAGAACAGTAAGAAGTTTCGTCAAGACGGTAAATCATGAATCGGACAAACATCTATAAATACGCGGATCAAGTCTTTTCAGGGATCCTTTTTACCCCACTTAACAAGTAAATTTTACTAGTTCTTCAACTAGTACAATCGGCATGACGTCTAACTTATCAGTTCTGGAGATTACGCTCCGAATAATCTCCCACCTTGATACGAACACTGATCCCAGTCTTCAGAAAGAAGCAGCTATTTATTACTTCAAAATCACTTACCGCATTTCATAGACTTACCAGGGGTAACTCGATATGAGATCCACGACGAAATGAGAACGCTCCCTTCTGCACCGCGTATTAGATTCTTTGAGTTACTTGGAAAGTATGCCCGACATCCAGTATGTTTCATAGATTTGCGGAAATTCATAAATGAAACTTCCTTTTTGCACTTTGGCGCTTATCATAAAAAGCTCTTCAACAGTCGGACCTACAGGATTGTTAACTTCTTGAACAAGAGAAACATAAAGTTTACATTCTTCGAACCCGCCGGAGGGACTAGGATTGAGGGTGATCTTTTCCAGTGCTCTTCACTTGATTCAAAGAATTAGAGAGCCATTGCTGAACACTCTGAAAATGTCCTTATTGAGGGGATTGGGTTGCTTAATGACTTGAATTGTACCAGTGCTCGTACGCTTATTCTTGACTTCACCAAATGTGACCAAAACGTCGTTCCAGTAATCGATGGGTTAATAACAAATAAGCTTAAATATTTCACTGTCATTTATAATGGTGTTTTCCCGAGATTCAAAAACATGTCCAGAGTCATAACTGACAGAACAGACTTTGATTCCAGGGGGGTATCAGAGAGCAGCTTCACACTCATTAACAGAGCCAGTGCTACTTGGCCTTTAGATGCTCAATGTGAAGATATAATGAAAGGTCAAGATTTCAGTTTTTTGAAAAGATTTACTAAGATCTCAGTTATCGGATGTCCAGATTGTGTTGTTAGTAAGGTTATTGAGTATGACAATGCGAGGGAGCTTGTTTGGGACAGGCCCAATTCAGAACCCACAGATCTCTTCAAACTAGGAAAGAAAAGGTTCTTCCAACATCTTAAGGTAATATCATTTGTTTGTCACAGAGATACAGGTACAAAATTTCCAACCTTCCTAACTTATTTAGACTCAATATCTTTACAACGACTCCAAATTTGAATGCCGACTTCCTGAGGTCAAAGCGCCGCTTTGCACCTATTCAAGACATGATCCTCTATCACAATCACACAGGAAGAGAGTTAAATTATTTGGTGTTCCCTGAGAAGTATTTAGACGTCGCATTGAAAGACTCCGGTTTATATAGCCTTGAAACGAGGGGAGTCGACATTCTGCAATTAGATCTTGATGAGGAACAACCCATTCCTCCCAGTTGAATTCCCTGGGGTCCAAGAAAGAACAGCCCACGGCATTGTAGTCTTGTCCTTGGAAGTTCTCACTGACATCAGGTCCTTGTTGTAATACGATATTAGATAATACAGTTCATTTTATTCTTCTCAGAGTCACTATTCAATGTCTGCAATTCTTGCTATCAGGGCGTTAAGTTGGAGGTATGAACCAACACCTTCAAGAACTCTCATATGTGTGATACCAATCTCTCTCATGATTTCCAATCTCTTACTTTCACTAACTTCATTCAAGTTTTTCGTAACTTTGAAACTTGTAGATGCAATATCAATGGCGGAATAACCCTTATCCCAAAGAGTCTTCAAGAAACCCAAACTCTCATCGATGTTCTTATCATTCACACAGCTCAAAATCATCTTCTTAATAACCAATGGATGCGGTGAATCGACAATCTTGAACACATTTTCACCATTGACGAATCCAAATCCTGCCACAGTACTCTGTAAGTTGTTAATTGCCTGTCTCATATCACCCTCAGCAGTGAAGATCAAGGCTTCCAAACCATCATTGGCATACTTGACATCCTCAAACTTGATAATTTCCAATAATCTCTTAAGAACTTCCTCATCTGCAAGCTTTCCATATCTTAAAATGGCACAACGAGATTGTAATGGCTCAATGATCTTGTTACTTTGATTACAAGCAAATGCAAATCTTGTTGTGTTGGAATAGATCTCCATGGTACGTCTGAGTGCCTGCTGAGCACCTGGAGTCATGGAATCAGCTTCATCCAGAATGATGATCTTATGACGACCTGTAGGTAATTGGACTTTCTTCTGTGCAAACTGTTTGATCTTGCTACGAACGACATCAATACCACGATCATCTGATGCGTTCAACTCCAGGACTGCATCGTTATAAGACTTCCGTAGTAGTTCACGAGCAAGACAATGGACGGATGTGGTCTTTCCGATACCTGGGAGACCAGAGATGATGAGATGTGGCATGTTACCATCACGAGCAATGAGCTTGAGACGTTCGATGGTTTCTGTGTTTCCCACCACGTCTTTAAGCACCATTGGACGGTACTTCTCCACCCATGGTAGTTCCAATTTTGTGGCAAAGGAGGTCATTGTGTGTTTTGATTCTTTGAGGCTGTTGTATGTTGATCTTGTTGTATGGTTAAAAGAGGCGAGCGACGCGTCCTTTTGAATTTTTCGCGTCGCGTTGGGGGATCCGTTGTTTTTACCGATGGTTGCAAATAAGAACATATTTGTAGGGAGTTCGGGCTTCGAGGAGTTTGAGAAGGTGGAAAAAGTAATAGAGATGACTACCACGACTAATTAGAAACAGTCAACGACTTTATACTCATCTGATCCACCAGTTTTCCCAGAATTTAAGGATTTTTGATCCTTTCAGCATCGAGATCGACTAATAGAGTAATTTTCGCGGAAACCTTATGCTCCATGACGTTGTTCGACAGGAAAATCCCACTGGGAACAAAAAAATAGAACCGGAAACTTCTCCTTCACTCACTTACACTCATCAAGCATTGCAGGACTGTATTTACTCTCACAGTTATCAGTTATCACACACACTCATCAGTATCAGTGTTTTTATTTGGTTGAATTCTCGCTACGGACAAACACAGAGTCTATCATATTCATGGGAAGAAGTTGAATCAGGCACAATCCACTTCCGAAACATACAAAACATTCACTAAAGGGCATATCTTCTCCCAAAAATTTACAATAAAGAGATGTCACAAGTGCCTCTTATGGATTCACAACCTCAATACACGCGTTTATCGCATGCCGAGGAGACCCGTCGTGCATCCTTATCAGGAGAGGAGGCCCGTGCTCGCTCAAAGATACACAAGGACTCGGGACATTTGGAAAAATCGTCATCCAAATTAATCTCAGTGATTGCATTATTTGTTCTTTCGTTGTTTTCATTCGTTTCACAAACAGAATTAACATCATACTTGTACAACTCTCTGGATTTCGACCAGCCTTATCTCTTGTTGATTCTGACGCATTCGTCTTGGCTTTGGATTTGGCCGATTCAAGTGATTGCAATCGCCATTTACAAACATATTAGAAGATGCCGCAAACATGGATACTCATTGTGGGATAAGACCTATCTTAAAAAGAACTTCACTGAAAGTATCAAGAACCAACACAAGAACATTTACAAGACATCCGGTATCATCATCAACGAACACTATACCCAAGATTTCGAGTTCCCACACTCAATTAAAGAATTCATCACCGGTGCATCAATGCTCCATATCATCAAGTGCATTGCCATATTGACTGTTATCCTTAACATTGCTGGTGTCACATGGTACATTGCCATGTCTATGGCACCTGCTTCTGATATCACGGCAATTTACAACTGTTCGGCATTCACTGCTTTGATGTTTGCCATTCCCATTCTTCATGAGAAGTTTACATATGTCAAATTAAGCGCTGTTGTCCTCGCCCTTGGTGGTGTGTTCTGTGTGGCATACGGTGGTGAGGATTCCAGTTCACAAGATGATTTCCCACATAGAGTTGCTGGCGATTCCATCATTGCCATTGGTGCAGTCATGTACGGATTGTATGAAGTCTTGTACAAGAAGCTTGTTTGTCCCCCATTGAACAGTGTTTCTTCAAGAAGACTCGTGGCATTCTCAAACTACTGTGCTTCTTTGATTGGATTCGGTACCATTCTCTGTGGTTGGATACTCATTTTGTTGGCTCATGTACTTGGATGGTCAAGATTCCATATCATTACCTCTTTGTACTCATGGTTCATTATCATCATGTCTGTTGTTTCTAACTTGGTGTTCTCATTGTCGTTCCTGGCACTCATGTCTTTGACTTCTCCTGTGTTGTCATCAGTTTCTTCACTCATCACTATCCTCTTTGTTGGATTGTTTGAATGGATCTTGTTTGGTGTTAAGATCTCATTTGGCCAGTTTATTGGTGATATGTTTGTTGTTGTTGGATTTGTTGTTCTCAGTTATTCCTACTGGGCAGAGATCACAGAGGAGGACGTCGATGATGAGTCGGACATTGACCCTACTGATACAGAGGCTTGACCTAATACCAATATAGATGAAAATGTCATGTGTTTGTAGTCACTAGAAACTACAGTGATGGCTCTCGGTGAAACTGCCTAGTATAATCTCGATCACGTGACCATAGCAACAAAGGGATTCGCCTTAGCGAGCTTACCTACCAAGCAACGTTCAATACAAGACATTAACTGGTTTAATTGCCGCAAGCTTCACAAATATGGACTCATTTATACGACCAATCACAAGAAGGAATGTCGAGAGGTTCTCGGCCCTCGGTCAAAGGCAAAATTATCCATTGTACCTTATGCGGCGCCCTTGTTCTCATCAACAAGGGTCCCCCCCCTCTCCGTCTTCACAACTTCACTATAAAGACCAGATATTCTACACCACAAACCTGAAACTCAGTAAGACCCACCATAGCATTAGAACCAATGACTCCTAGTCTACCATACTCCTCGATATATCCTCCAAAAGTGGAGATCATTGCCTATAACCGCGCCAACTTCCACACATGTTTCTGGGTACGTTCGCTTACTCATTCCCGAGAACAATGACCACTAACGTCTTTCAAAAGGATGTACCTGAGGGGATTCCCATCAAGGGTCGTATAATAATTCTTCATGGGTTTTGTGAGTATGAAGTTCCCTACCTCCGTTTATGTGACTTTCTCTGTTCAAATGGCTACTCCATCTTCTTCTTTGACCAGCGTGGTTCTGGACACACTTCATTTGGGGAACATAAGGGTATCACAAGTGATAAGTATGTTTATGATGACCTGGACTACTTTATTGAGAGAAACCTTGACAACTGGAATGGGAAGATGTTCCTGTTTGGTCATTCTATGGGCGGTGGAATCGCTTTGAACTATGGGATCAAGGGGAAGTTCAAAGACAAGATAGCTGGAATCTTCGTATCATCTCCTTGGATCGTTGTTGCTGTGAGTATTCAAGCATATACAAGTGGAATCAAAAACTAACATTATAATAGCCGGAGACTAGTCCACCGCCAGTACTGGTGGCCATCTTAAAGGCTGTTTCCTATGTGGCGCCAAACATACTGCTTGACACCAAGCTCAAACCCGAAAACATGACCTATGACAAGAATTGGGTGGTGTATCTAAAATCAGATCCACTTATATCCCCTTCAGTGGGTACCTTGAAACAACTTCGTGATTGCTTTAACCGGTAAGTTCCCTTCACACTAGAATTTGCGGCAAAATACTAACATAAGGGCCAGAGGTGGAGCATTGCTGAAGCCGGCATACGCCAAAAACTTCTCCACTCCAGTTCGTATCGTCGTTGGTGATGATGACAATGTAAGTGCTCAGTTACCCAACAGCGGTCCAGTACTAACATCCCACTAGACAAACCTGAGATCTGCAATGGAGAAGTTCATAGAGATCTGTGGTTCAAAGGATAAGAAGATCATTCGACTCCCACATTGTCTCCATGCCATTTCTATGGAACTCGACCAGACATTTGATTCAATGTGCAACTTACTCATCGAGTTTTTAGACACGCACTAGTCTACATTGTCAAGTCACTTATATATACATATGCATTATTAAACTTCAGATAAGACTATCACCGTTATTGAAGTCGTAGTTCGACGCACTTGGAGCAGACTTCTTGGCTGGTGTCAATAAGCTATCACCAAATCCTGGAGGGAGCTTTGTGGCTTGCATTGGCTGGAATGTTGATTGTTGAATAGGCTGGGATTGATAGTTGGACTGTGGTTGATAATTGGATTGAACAGGCTGTGATTGATAATTGGATTGGTAGTTGAATGAAGGCGTGGTTGGTGTACTCTTCTTTGTTTCAGAACTCCAGTCAATACCTCCTGTAGACAGACTTACATTGTTCATCTGTGGAGAAATTGTGGAGGTTTGAGGAGTTGTGTTACGGGTCTGAGGAGCAGAAACAAAGTCATCAAACTCATCATCTGGAATTGGTGTGGTCTGGAGATGACGAACAACAGGCTGAATCGTACTTGTAGACCCAAATGTGAGAGGTGGAGAAGTAGGCTTCTTAGGTTTGAGTGTCAATGGCTCAACCTTGTGTGCCTGTGGCCTCTGTGTGGTGTTCATCACTGGTTGTACGGTGTTCGAGGAAGGTGACAATGGCTGGGCACCAAATGTAGATGGATGAACTGGCTTATTTGCAGCCTCAACCTTGACCTCTTCCTTACCGTATAACAAGTGTCTGAACTTTTCTTGGTCATCCTCATCCTCCTGTGGCTTGCTTCCTTCCAGAGCTTTCAACTTCTCCATGTGCTTGGCTTGGATTCTCTTGGAGATATCATTAATCACAGTGATGTAGTTCTGGTATGATCTTGGATTTAATGTAGTGGCAATAGAAAGAATCCAAAGCTGTGGGATGACATGCTCAACACAACTCTCTTCATCCAAGATCTCAGAAGAGGACTTGTAAACTTGTAAGACAGCCTCCATAATCTTAACCTCTCTAGTCTTCATCGACTTCAACAATGGCAACAAAGTCTCACCAATGATGAATTTATCAATGCCCTTCTTCTCAATCAACTGAACGAATGCCTCAATAGCCTTAAGCTTCACTTGTAACGATGTGGTCTTGGAGAAGATGGCACAAATCTTTGGGAAGATATTGTTCTTGATGTTAGGGAAATCAATCGACTGTAAAATGATATCCATTCTCTCCAATGTCTTGGCTTGAACTTGGAAGTTTCCACTTTTAAGATCCAATGTCTTATCGGTCAACTTCAAGAGCAACTTCTTGAACTCATCATTCTTCACCTTGTGCTGGAGGATGTCCAAATTATCCAGAAGAACCACCTGTGCCTCCTCATAGTTCAACAACTTATCATCAATAACAGCTGAGTAGATCTTATCATGGAATGTCAACTGTGACAGACTCTGTCCGATCTGGAGAATGATGGTGAGTGTGACTTGGATCAACGGCACAATCTTTCTTTGCAACAAGTCGTTCATGATTGGCAAAATCTTCTTTTGAAGAATATTTTGTGGGAATAATGGCAAGAGATTAACCAAAGATTTCAAGAAGATAAGCTTCTCTTCATCGGACTTGGTTGGGAACTCATCGAGGAACACCATTACTTTGACAAGTGGGTTGTTGAAGTACTCAGACTCGATGAACTCATGTGGTGTAATTCTTTGGTTTGGGTAACGTGCAATCAACTGTGGCAAGATTTGGAATAATGATTCAGGAACCTTCTTGAAAAGTTGACGTGGATTGTTTTGCTTCAAGTTACGTTCAAACTTCTCGTAATCCTCCTTGTAATAACTTGTAGAACTGTTACAGTTAATGATTGATCCAGATCCATCGTTGTACAAATAATAGATGATACAGCCAAGAGCAAACATGTCTGATGCTGGTGAAATCTTGTTCTCAAACACAACTTCCGGAGCGGTGTAGTTCAAGTTGATGTTGACAAATCCAGGCATTCTTGGATCGTACTGTGGGATAAAGTACTCCTCGCTTTCGATAGGTTGAATGTGACCCAATCCACCTAGCTTCCAATCGGAGTTCTCATTAATGAATATTGATGATGGTTGAAGAGCCATGTGAATCATTTTGGCCTGTTCATGGACGAACTCAAGTGCGTTGGAGATCTGGAGAAGACCCTTCTGAATACTCACATCATCCAACTCCGGTGGAACCGTATTAAGGCACGCTGTAACCAGTTCTGTCACAAACAGGAATGATGCCTTGTGTTCCTCCAATGGCTCAATGAGTGTCAAGACGTTTGGATGTCTGAATTTGGCCAGATTGGCGACTTGGTTTCTTAACACCTCATACGCGTCATTGAGCACAGACTTATCACCACGCTTGACGATACTGTTTTTGACTAACAATGCTTCAAACTTCTTCTTATCAAACATGAAAACACTGACTTGACGATCAGTTGATTTCTGGCGAGCAGGATAGACGGCCCACAGATCCGAGTGGAAACTCGGGTTGGAGGCCATCGAATAATGGCTCTGAATGCCTGTTTTCCCTTTGCCCAGATGTTAGTTAAACGTATTGGAAAGGCTATGACAAATCCTCATAAGACTTACACTTAAACATTCTTCACTCTATCTTCTTGGTGCTGCTTACCGCCTTTTGAGGAGAGGAGGATGCAAGGATACTGCTGGCACATTTTTGATTTTCCATCCTCTGGCTCCGTTTCTTCGCGCGAGTTTTGGTGAGGGAACTTAGATATGTGGCGGGGGCTATTTGTAGTGATAGCACCTGATTAATACATTGACGGTGGTATTAACCGATGGATGCTTATCATATATCTTTATAAAGAACACAATACTTTGGAATTTCCCTAGATAAAAGGCCCAAAACACACATCCGAGGTCTCCAGCTGATAGCGATACGCGAAAATTTCCTATTTAGCTCAAACATAAACAAAACATTCAGGAAAAGACCTGACAGGAATGAACGCCGCACTGATTCTTCACCCATTTCATCAACTAAAGCTCACACGACACACAAAGTAACGACACACATGTTACACACACCTGATCTGAAGCGCATACGGCCAATAAACAATCTCAGTCCCCTTCGCGATCGCTTTTCCCAGACGCCGCCAGACTCGCCGCAGTCGCCAGCGTCGCCGATCTACCAGGTGAGATACAAGGACTACGAGAGCGCTATCGATGCTATTGCTCAGCTTGAGGCTGAACTATGCGAGTTCCAACAGTCGAGTTATGAGCTTGAAAAGGAGTTAGAGAAGGAGCTTACAGCACTTGAAGAGGACAACGAGGAGTTGAAAGAGAAGAATGATCAGATTACCAAGGAGCTCAAAGAACTGCAGAGACACCGCTTTGAAGCCGAACAGGAGTTCCAGAGAGCCAAGGAGGACCTTACAAGACGTGTGAAGAACTTGGAGGATGAGCTAGAGAAGAAGAACACCAAGTTGGTTGACATCGAGATCTTGAATGACAGTATCGAACAGAATGAGCGCAATTTGAATGTCTCGTATAGGGAGCTCGAAGATCAGTACAATTCATCACAAGAGAAGATCGTCATCCTAGAGACAGAACTCAGTGATTCTAAGGGTTTGCTTCTCAAGGAAAAGCTCACGCACCAAAATACCAAAAATGAACTCTTAGAGCTCCAAGCCAAGTTCGATGAACTCCTGAAGAAGCAACAGCCACAGGCACAGACTACACCAGAGCAGAAGACGTCTATGTCTAGATCCACATCTCTGAGACAGCTACACTCTATGATCGAGCATACGAAGGATATGGAGTCCAAGATTGACAACATCAAGCTTTCTCTTAATAAGAATCAGAATTTGAAGCTCCATCGTATCAAGTCTGCAACTACCACCAAGACTACCAACGCTACAATCACAACGCAGACACCAGCTTCCTTGTCGACACCTGCAAAGCCAAAGAGAAAAATCCCATTGTCACCTTCCTCTTTCAAATTGAGTTCTATGACTGGCTCAAAGTTCAATACCCTAGATGTGATCGAGGGATCTCCAAACATGAAAGAGAACCAGAAGGAGAAGAGAAAGACACTCAGTTTTGGAGGCAAACTGGTCGCATGATACCCTTAAACCTCCCACACAGATACTACTAATTATGCTATAATTAAGCGAATTTAACGACTTGGACGACCATCAAAGAAAGTTTTTGTAGTAGACGTCACCCCCTTTGCGCGAGCAACCGATGTGCCACTGAGATCCCAGAAGCTCGGGAAATTTTCTGCGGCGTTCTCTCTAACTTCCGCCGTGCGATGAGCTCTTAACAAAGCAAACACGTACAAGCAAGCTTCTGGAACTGCTATATTTAGTCCTGTGTCCTGTGAAATCTGTGATATTCTACTTATCCCTCATTTTTATCTTCAGCGAACCTCACCGATTCACAGGACCCTTATCAGCAATGTCTAGGCTAATCGGACTCTATCAACACCATCTCAAGGCAAATCCAAAGATCACAAACGCCCTGATGACAGGGTTCCTCTTTGGAACAGGTGATGTGATTGCTCAGAACTTCTTCCCTGATCATCCAGATTCCAAGTTCGACTACGCTCGTACCGCCAGAGGAGTTTTCTATGGTTCCTGCGTGTTTTCATTCATTGGGAGTAAGTGGTACTCTATCCTCTCCAAGATCAACTTACCTCCTACATCATCATCGGCATTCATTAACAAAACCAAGAATGCGGCAGTAAGAATGTGTGCCGATCAACTGATCTTTTCGCCAGTCGGTATCCCTATCTACTTCTCAGTGATGTCTATCATGGAGGGCCAATCTCTTGAGGAACTTAAGACAAAGCTCCAGACAAATTGGTGGCCAACATTGAGGGCAAACTGGATGGTGTGGCCAGCATTCCAAATTGTTAATCTAGGATTTGTCCCTGTTCAACATCAGCTGTTGATGGTTAACGGTGTGTCTATCTTGTGGAACACGTTCCTGAGTATGACAAACTCTAAGAAGAGAGATGAAGACAAGGTACCAGTTCACTTCCCACCGGTTCCAGAATGATCTGATTTTACACATCCTGTACATATAATGAACGTTATTTATTCTTTATTTGAAGTTAGATAGTTTCGTAGGCGTCGTTGGATGTGAAATGCGTGGCCTTTTTGGGGCAAGAAGGTTGAGTGGGTCAGTGTTCTCATAATCAAGAGATATATCGTCTTCCTTCTCGATTATATCACTGAAATCAGAGTCAATCACAATGACATCTTCATCAGGCCTTGGTGTTCTTGGGTTCAAGCTGAACTTTGGTGGTGGATTGTTCAAACCAAGAAGTGATGCTCCAGTGTTGTACCTGCGAATAGGCTTCTTGTTAGAGGATACAGGTGTCAGCAGTTGTGAATAAGTTCTTTTCCTTGGTGGCGTGGATTTGGGTTCAATGATGTTCAACGGATCATCTATTTCTCTATCACTTTCAACCAAGAACTCATCCCAAATACTTGTGCGATCTTTTGTTTGAAGTCTCTCAATATGGCCAGTATTCTCTTCAATCGACATGTTTCTCAAGTTTACCACATCACCTTGTTCATCTTCACCAATCATGGAATATCTCTTTATGATTCCTTCCCAAACTGCTTCCAACTTCTTTCTTGATTCGATCTTTTTCAGTGAAAGATCAGTTGCATCGAGATCTTTCTTTTGGATTTCAATTGATTGCAAAAGACTATGTGGATCACTTTTGTATTTCTTAGTCATCTTCTTTTGCAACTCATATCTTTGGTCGTTATTGTCATTGTCGTCATCACTTGAGTAATAGTCATCACTGGAGTAGAACCCATCACTCCTTTCAGAATCACTCCAATTCTCCCGCACAGATCCCTCTTCAGACACATTACTCTCATCATAAGAATCACTGCCTTCATAATCTGAATAAACTCCAGGATCTCCAGGATCAGTATACCTTATGCGTCTGTCCAATCTAGCAATGGCTCTGAGCTCATCTTCCGGCTCATCTTCTGATTCTGAGGTTTCGTACTGTGAATGCGACCAAACGTTTTGCGTTTCTCGCCGGCTTCTCTTCACTATATTCTTGTTTTTCTTTGCAAGAAGAAGCATTGTATATCTTCTTTTGACGAACACCTCTCTAATCTGGCCACACAACAAGCAGATCTGTTCACGTTGGTGATACAAGATTAGCAGACGCGTCAGGGAAAAGGTGGAGTGCTAATATCCCGATCAGGAAGGTCCTGTCAATTCGCGAAAACGGTTTGCGCACGTAATGGTCAACTTGCCTAAAAAAGGAAGCTTTCCGTGTTGGGCCTTTTTTTTGCAGGTTCGGCTTTCCCCCAACGTCATCAGAAAAAGCGGAGCCTCTGATTGATCGTAACAACAAAGGAGCAACCAAAACCAGCGACAAGTGCAATGCTGGACTTTCTCAAGTTTCTGGGATCGTTGGTAGTTGTACTGTGCAACTATGCATACAATACCCACCTGTCAAAGCTCAAACCGCTATATGCACTGCTGGCACAGACTATCACCAAAAACCAAAGCGCCTTCATCATTTGGCCCGTATCAATCGCATTCATCGTATCATATCCTTCACTATACGCACTCTATGTGTCATCGGAGTCACTAGGATGTGATTACATTTCAGATTTGCATGCTTTGGGAACATCCGCTCCACCAATTAGCGAGGCGGGATTGGCTCTCAAACAGATTTGGCTCTTCCCGCAGTCAACGCCAAGTGAGAACTACTTCGATGTCAGTCCAAGAGCATTGGACAAGTCATTTCTGACTGAAGTAGGGGGACTACAGGAAGTACTACTACGGGGTATCCCCGATAGTGAAGTATTTGTACATTCACCGCTTCAATTCTGGGACAACGATATCGAGAAGCTGCAAAACGATAGAAATACGATAAGGACACTTAACAAACCTTTGAACACCTTGACATCAGTCACACATACAGGTCTTCTTGCAGGAGCAGTCAAAGTTAATGGAGTTGTGAAGTCAGCAGAAGCAGTACGAGTAATGATGCTATACATGAAGGACAAGAAAACCACCGATTACGGAGAGATTTGGGATGCAAATCTGGAGACGGTGAAAAACAGCACATCATTCAACTTCACAATAACAGAAGATGAAGAAGTACCGAATGTGCGGCAATACATTCTCAGATTAACGCGGATGAGGTGGTTTGACCATATTCTCCTGGGGGGTTGCTACGTGGCCATGGCAATTTACATCTTAATCTCATTGGTGAATCTCAACTCCGTGAGGTCAAAGGCAGGTCTCCTATTAGCATTTGCCGTTGAGATGACGCTATCTGTATTATCAGCAGCAACTTTGACAACATATTTCTTCAAAGGTGTTGATTTCTTTGAGATCCCACTTCAGTTCCTACCATTTGTTGTGATTGTTGTTGGGATTGAGAATATGTTCAGAGTGGCGACAAAGATCACAGCAGCTCCAGGAGAGACATCGGTCAATTACAGATTAACCAAGACGCTAGAAGATTGTGGAATCACATCAACTCTTGTTGTAATTGCAGACTTGGCTATGTTGGTGCTCATATATCCTCTTGTGGTACCGAGCTCACAACTATTTTGCATCTTTGCCTCGTTTGCTCTTGTGATTGATCACGTTTTGCATTTGACATACTTTGTTTCGGTGTTGAGTATTGACGTTAATCGTATGGAGTTGAAAGATTTACTTGATGATACAGAAAAGAGCAACAGAAAATCATGGACCAAGTATTTCTTAGGGGATAACGAATCTTCCCTTGATGGTATTGATGGCGAGACTGGCAACTTGAAGCAGTACGTGAAGAAGATTGTCAATACAATGGATAAAATCACATTACCACTGTCTACCACAGTCACTGGGTCCCTTGTGGTTCTTTTATTCCTTGTTGGACTTAATATCAGATGGATGGGAAGCAGTTTCATCCTTCCAACCAACATTGGCCATGTCCTCAAGCCGTCAGACATTGGAAACATTCTTGACAAAAGGATATTTAGACGTGAGATTTCGTCGCTTTTGAACTTGAACGTTCTCAAATCATCATCACAGGTTCTTGTATCTGTGGACAAACCAGCTGTTGCATTCCAAGGAGGCAAGATTGGCAAGATTCCATCAGGATTTTTCCTTAATACAGCATACAGATTTGACATTTATTATGTCTTGGAATTCCTTGCACTTCTTACCTTCATTCTATCAATCTCTTTCATCGTGTTGAGATATTTCACAGCAAACTTGGGCCATGAGGATGATGATAATTCAGCAACAAAGATAATTACAGAGAAGGAACATTCATTCCAGTCTAAAGTCCTAAGTGGTGGTCACTTCTTGGATGTTATCAAGATCACAACTTCCATGTCACACTTCATTGTGTCAGTGGGTCTTGATCATAAGGTGTTGGTTTGGTCTCCAATCTCACAGCCAATGCCATTACCAACACAGCTCCCAGTTGGATCTCTACTATGGCCAATCACACATGTTGTACTTGGTGACCATGGTAATTTCATTGCATTGTTCTCCAAGACTGGATTTATTCAGTGTTGGTCGAGATTATCCATGACTTGGATATGGAGAATTGAGATTCCAGAGTTGAAGGATACGCTACCATTGGAATCATATTTCAGACACAAGACAGTTCCAGCATTTTTACAGAGAAAGAGAGCCAGCGAACTGCTCAAGGCATCTTCCCCGCCTGTGAGTCTTTCCAGAAGAAACAGTATGAGATCGATTGCATCACCAAAGCTTGGCGCATCTGACGCATTCACAAACACTAGTGGAGTCACTAATGATTTGGAAGAATGTGTTATTGTTACACGTACTGGAGAAATTTTCAACATCTCATGTGAAGATGGTACTTTGAAACGAGATGTTCTTTCCAATACCCCATTAGTGTCATGTGCCAAGATCCTTACACCAAGAATGAATGATCGTCTCGTTTCCTGTGATGAGCACGGCGCAATCCTGGTCTCCACTGCCGTTAATAACAAATGGAAGACAAGAACAATTGTTGTTGATGCTAACAAGTTTAATAATCCTTCGCAGACGATCCAAGCTCCACCTGCTGGAAGTGCTGCTATGAGTCGAATTCCAGCAAAGTTCCAAGCAGCAATGAAGGCTCAACAACACACTATTCCATTGGCAAAGCCACACATGATTGACTTTGACAAGTCTGCTATTGCTATTGTTCCATTTGTTGGTTTCATTGTACGGACAACTGATGATGTTGCTGAACTGATTGATGTCCAGACTGGTATTCTCATCAAGAGATTCAACATTCGTCATTTCAAAAAGGGAAGTTTCAGAGTGTTCCACGACCAGCCTACACATTGTCGTTTCTGTGGTTCAGCATCTATTGCATCCTTCTCTGTGGTTTACACACTTGCGGAGATGAAGACTGTCGTTATGCATACTTTTACAGTTGATCATAGGGCAAAGACAAGTATCTGTCTCAGAGTGGAGAGAGATCCAAGAGAAATCAGATGTGTCGGTTTCAATCAAGTGACTGAACACCAATACGAGTTGTCCAATGTTGATGGCTGGTGCATTACTGATAAGAACCAGATTATGGGTATCAAACGCAAGTCAGATGAGGTGATTCAAGAATGCATAAGCAAGAAATCCGCGCTGAGAAGAAGAAAACATCAATCTACACAAAGACATTTCACAGACGAGAATGCGCCAAAGCTATACAACATCTGGGAAGGCTGGACAATGAGTGCGCATGGTAAGGTTGACATGTACGACATCCCAGATGTGGGCAATGCAGATGGTTTACTCGTGAACTCTGTTGGTCAAATCGCGAGATTTGGACACAAGTCTATTGTTGTTGCGTTTGGTAACATCATGAAGGTTCTATACCTGGGTAATGATGATTTGGTATACCATGATGATGACCAAGGCAACGAGGAGATTAGTGGGCTTACGTTTGTGAACAAACGCAGAAGGAACCTCAAGAAGCATGGATCGTCGATGAACTTTGGTGAGGTTGGCGGAATCCCTGGAATTCCCGAGTTAGCATTATAATTCATGCACGTTATGGCTAGATGGTTTATTTATTATAACTGGATGTGTAGACACAATACTGCCAAGTGTGCAGTTGTACATAAGTATTTCAAGCGAGGGAGATCAGCGATTCATCGTAGAGGCTTAGGCCTGGCTGTACAGTGCAAAAGGCCAAAAAAAGCAGGAAACCCCGACGCCTGCTGGAGAAGCCCCCGAACACGTCAAAGGGATAAGCAGTGAGCAGAGAAGATGATATTCGGGTGCATAAACTGCCAGTGCATCAAAGCCCAGAGATCCACCAGATTGTGCTTGGAGATTTGAGACTGTCTGCAAGAAAGCAGGGTGTGTCTTGAAACCACTTCTAGAACGTGTCAAGCGCGGGATGACGCGGGAAAGCTTCGGCGGCAGAAAGCGGTTGCGATAACCGAGTCAGATTCCAGTGTGGAGGTGATGTGTATCTATTCAGTGGTAAGTGTATGGGATATGGCACAGATATCAGTCCCAAGGCCCACCAGTCCAAGGGCCCCCCGCCACCCACCGAGTTGAGGCTCTCGGCGCCTTAGGTTCCTGACTCGTAAATGCGCGGACGGAAGTTCCCCAGTGTAGTGGCAATTTCTCAAGGCGTCGCCTCCCATCTGGAGGGCTGCAAACAGCCTCAGAGGAGCACATACCGGTACTACATACAGAGGCATCACCGGCTAAACCACCGACTAAGCTCTCTGCTCAAATCTTAATAACGTTTAGACGACCGCTGATCCTTTAGGAGACTTTTTCTACGGCAACTTCTCGTACGAACTTCGCGCGCAATTACAGAAATCACCACGAATTGAGGAGTTCCATATCATCTCCACTCAACTCCACCACACTTCAACAGCATCAACACGCTTTCCGTACACTCCCTCACTCCCCCTCTTAACCACGTGAGGGTCTAGTTCTCACGTTCTCAAGGGGCCGATTTGTTGCACAGAGCACTCTCATACTGATAAACTTGCTCGCTTGCACCTGGTCATACAATGAGCGGCAATAGCTTCCCCAGCGACTTTGACTTCACCGTGGACGGGCTCAATACGCTCCAACAACAGATGGGCCAATACTCACAGGAACAGTCACAACAGGGTGCTGGTGATCAGAATGTCAACTGGTCCAATCCATTCCAACAGCTCCCGCCGCAGCACGACTCTTCACAACAGCAGTTTGTTCAACCGCCAAGTCAACACGCCCACGCCCAACACGGCGGCTACGTTGTCGATCCGTCCCAGCTACAGAGTTCATCGCAAAACATGGCCAATATGCCAAACATGTACGCCTCATCTAGTCAGATGTACCAACAACATTCAGGAAACCCGCAGCAACAGGGTTCACCGGTACACCAACGACAGCTTAACAACACCCAAGCATCGAAGAAGCGGAAGCCAACCCCTGCTGCACAACCAAGAAAAAGAACTATGATGGCGTGTGAATCGTGCCGTTTGAAGAAAATCAAGTGTGATTTGAAAAAACCAGTTTGTGGAAGTTGTCATAAGAGCGGTGCTACTTGTATGTACAGACAAGCCAGTGGGTCCAGCTCTGGCAACTCGGATGTCCTAACAACAATGGCTGGTGTCAACAACAAAAATTCCCCGCCTGTCTGGTCAAGTTGTAATTGGTATGCCAAGGGAGATGGAATCTTGAAATGGCCTGTTTTTGAGGAAAAATACAAGGCAAAGGCGATCAATACTGTGCTTGCAGCCACAAGTTCTGATGGATTACCGAAGATACATATGCTCACAGCCCAAGAGTTTGAGGACCTTTCAAATGATTTGAAGCAACATCTTTCCAAATATGCAGAGTCTTTCTTGAAGCATGTGACTACTAAGGACCCATTCGTTCATTCAAAATCATTATTGAAATCGATTGATTACTTGAAAAAATATGAGGCAACCTATCCGGACTTCCAAGTCTTTGATATCCAAATGCCAGAGGACCTCCTGACAATGCCAGTGATCATTGAATGTGCTGCTCTTGGTGCAATCTCCAAACCATTGACTCTTAGTACGCTAAGGGATTACAAAACCTCCACCAATGAAAAATCAGCAACTGTCGAACACGCATACAAGCTTCATATCCTTGCCAACATTGTCAACGCTATACCCAAGACCAAAATTCCTGATTTCCACTTGGGCACAGTACAACTATACATCTTGCAAGCCATGTTTTGGATGTATAACATGAAACCTCTCAAGGCGTGGGACTCTATCTTCAAGGCTTCCACATCAGTTATGACTATTTTGGAGTCTTACAAATCCTCGGGTCGTAAATTCACCGAATCTGAACACAGAATCTTGGAAAGAGCATTCCACTCTTGTGTGAAGTATGAATCTGAACTCCGTGTTGAACTTTCTCCAAGTATACCAGCAAGTGGTATTGTCAACTATCCATTCCCAAGTATTTATCCAACGCCGCCTCTTGATGGAACGTTAACAACGGCAGATGAAGTTGGTTGGTTTTTCTACTTGACTGAAATTGTGCTGAGAAAACTCGAGAACAGATTCCTAGATGAGTTTTACATCCCATTGGCATCTTCGAGCGACGAGGGCCATGCTACTGGTGAGTTCGTTGAGGATAACTATACCCTTGATTGGGGTAAATACGACGTTGCTACAATCATCAAAAAGACATCAGTCTACTTGGAAGATCTATCAAAGATTGAAAAAAGTATCGTGACACATCTGTTGCCAATCGTCCAGGATGAATCCGTTGCTAATGAACTCCAACCACAAGGGTTTGTGTTGAAACCTGTATCAACGACTGGATCAGCACCAGTTCCAAACCAAGCAACACCGCAAACAACACATCCACAACCTGCAAATTCTCCAGAAAGACCACCATTAACACCAGCTTCCGATACCTCTTCTTCAAACCTTTCACAAAGGGCGGAGATGATTGCACCTAAGGTTCCAGAGGTGATCAACTTCATCAAGACGCGTATGATTGCTTTCAAGATCCTCTTGTTCAGACCTCTCACATACTTGATCTTACACGATACTGTGGCGGATTACGATAATCCATTCATTGATCAAGTGATGGCTCAGGCTGTGGAAACTGCAGGAATGATTAATGTGCCGTTGGCTACACACAGACATTTCGGATCGTGGTTCTATTTGAGAAATCTGTTCATCGGAGGAATGATGGTGTATGCATTCTTTTTAAGATTCAAGTTGAAGTTCTGCACAAAGGATAAAGTTGAAGAGTTGCTGAGAAATATCATTGTGGTGTATGATTACTGGATTGATGAGACTCCGGATCTTGAGGATTCGAGAAAGATTATCTTGTCCTTGCTGGAGGAGCTCAAGGATATGTGAACGTTATGACCCCCCCTTAAATTTTGATGATCCAAAAGGTTACACTGAATTCTACGTGTAAATGGACTGTTTTTAATAAAGAGATGTAGTCATAAAAAACATGTTAAAGAGTAAAGCAGAAGGGTTTACTTGAAACCCAAAGAAGCAATCTGGAGCTGACTCATTTCCGTTAGAAGCTGGGAGATCTTATCATCCAAAAGACCCTGGGAGTATGCATCTCTATCTTCCTGGTTCAAATAGTTCTGTATTTGGGCCAATCTGGTGTATCCCTCAGTACAGAATCTCATCTGAATCTTAACCAATGCCTCAAAGGATGGGTCAAAGTATGGAACTCTGAGAGAAATCAACTGTGGAAGCTCCTCTTTCAACTGATCATTCAACTGCTCAAACACCTCCTTAGCCAATTGCAACTCCTTCTCAGCTCTAGGAAGCTTGGAAGCATCCTTGGCTGGCTTATCAACCAATCTGCGCACCTTGGCCTTGCAACCTTCGTAATCAATCTTCTTGTGTGCTCTCTTCTTAATTGCCTCGTCAATCTCGTTGAAGTATTGACAGAATGTTGTGATTGGACCCAAGACAGTTTCTCTGAATGGACCATCCAACTGCTTGACTGTTTCTTGATCAAATTCCTCGACACATTGCAAGTAGTAGTTACCAACGGTGCTACTACCGCCCATACTCTTGGAATCATCGTAAAGAGAGGAGATAACTTCAGCAATACGAACTTGTGCTTGTGTCATGGCTCTAAGAGAGTCCAAATAACCCTTTGATTCTTTCTCCAAATCCTTACCAGCCTTGGATAACCTGAACTTGATTGTTAGTAATCTGGTGGAACAACACCCGCGCGCAATTCAAAAGATTTACTCACGTTTTGTAACGACGCTCTTCAATGTCATAGTCCTTGTCAGACATACGGTCAGTGTTCTTGACCAAAGCCTAGATAAATCATGTTAGTATTCTCTTCCTGAATGTTGCCGCCTTCCCGCCATTGGTGATAACGTGTTCCAGATGCTTCCGTCACCGGGAACCGCCACATTGACAGAGGGGGAGACGAAGAATAACGACATACCTGTGTACCGGCTCTAGAAACAGCCTTTTTGAAACCTGACCAGGACATTGTGTGTTGATTTGTGGTTGTGTGGTTGATGTTGAAGGGTTGAAGGATGGGGAAAGGGTCACCTTTTTGTGAAGCTTTGCCCCGTCTTGTCCGGAGCCAAACTTTGGCGTACATACTACACAGCCCGCGAAAAATAATCGGTACGCGCAACATATTATGTTTCACTTGTGCTTCATGATTGGTGTTTGTCTGTGTTGCGGGTGGGTTTGGGGTTTCTTAATGGGTGATTTTTTTTTGGGGATGTATGTGTGTTGAATCTTGATTATCTCTGTTTAGTGTGTCTTGGGGGTGGTTGTGGTTAGAAGGTGGATACCCATCACCCAGACATCGCGTATACTAAAGTCTATTTGTGGGTTCATTCTGCATCTGGTGTGAGTTGGACGCTGAGAAGGTTCATAGGTGTTGCAATAACACTATGGTATAATCTAGTGAGCCCAGAGCCAGTCAATTGATTCGTTCGCGAGAAGTCAGCTACCTTAGGGGGTCTATAGTCTATTACGAGAGCCAATGACGTCATGACTCTAAGCTCTGGGATACTGACTCTGAAATTGGTACAAGAAGGATATATTCAACTCCCTGTTTTGTCGTCTTAGCGAGGATGGGCGTTTCGTACAGCCCCGTTAAGTGAATTTTGTTAGTGTTACCCCAGATCAAGCGTAGAAGCCTGGGGAAGCTAATGCTGGACCCCTTAGTCAAACTATAACCACCTCATGAGTTATTAGGAGCTGGGAACCCCTGGATGTTGTGCTTGTATGACCTAACAGATTTGTCTCTAATGAATGGAGCTCTGGATCTGTATCACGTATTGCGTGCGTACCTCATGTGTGGATCGTAATCCGAAGCAAACAGTATACCAGGCCAGTTTGTTCTGATTCAGAGACAAACACACACACACAGTGTCAATACAAAGAAAACAAGACACATTCTTCTTGAAACCTCCAGAATCCCCATACCAGCCCAGAACCCATCACATATACCAACCACAGCCATTCCCTCAAACATCCCATACAAAACCCTTCACAGAGCCCTTATTCCCTGAAATCCCAACTAAACCGGAACGGATACACAATTAGAGCCGAAGTCAACCTTTTCCGAAGTATACAATTCCCCCAGTGGTTTTTGCGGGGGTACATCTGCAGAGCCCCCAGAATCGAGATACCAAGCTTGCATATACGGACCAAACATCCATAGCAATCGAAAGCTACGAAGCGCCGGGGCCTGGGGACAGAATGTTTTTGGGTATATTGAATGTCCATATACTGACAGTATACAGCGTTTGTGCAGATATACGGTAATTGCTCACGAGGGTCATGAACCACTCTGCATGTCTGCGTCCTAAGCTGTATTGCTTGCTTGTACAACATCACTGGAATTCTGAAGCTGTACTTCTGGATCCATGGCTGGCACAATTGTTGGGAGTACGGCAACACCAATTTTGGACCGATGTAGTGCCGGATGGAGGATGGAGGTGGGGTATCGGAAGGTACGTGTGAATGTATAGAGGAGTTCCGCGTGAATAGTTTAGCCAAGCCGGTTTGTTTGTGTTTGGGGTTTGGGGTTTTTGTGGGTGTCCAAGGATTTGTCATGTAGGTTTGCAAGGCGTTGTTGGTTAAGTTGCGGCTGACGTTGTGGATCCACAGAGATCAGTGGTGATCTCTAGATTGCTACAGTCAATAAGGTTTGTACCCCATACCCCCATACCCCATACACCACACGACTCTACGTGAACAAATACCAAAAGCCACATACAGTACACCAACAATGTATAACCAGCCCGATTTGTCAGATTCCAGATGTTATTAATAATTCCAGAGATCACGTGCTCCGAGAATTTAGTGCGTACAGAATGCGGGGGGCAGTCTAGGGGCCCACGGAACACTACCACAAGTCTAATAAATCATATTAATCCATTAAGCAAACAATAAATAAGTCATATCAAATAATAAAGCCCCAAGCCAAGACCCACACATCCACCCACTATGCACCAGGCACAAAGTGGAACAGCATAATTTTTCCGATGTGTGAGCCTCCCGACGTTGGTAATAATACTTCATGTTCAAGTTCTCTTGGCACCTGGCAACAAGATGGCCTTTGCGGTGATGTAGGAGTTCTCCTTGGTGGCCACACCGGCAAATGCGTTGTACCAAGCGATGAAGGCTGTGATGACACCAAAGACACCACCAGCACGATGACAGCCGGTGTTTCCAGAGAATTCAGAGATGCAGAGGAGGAGGAAAGTGATTTCCAAACAGAAGAACAAGGAGAAGAAGGCAACGGTGGACTTCATGGTACAGAGGAGCAAACCGAATGTGAAGATGGCCCAGCCGAGAAGGAAGAAACCAACGGCATTGGCGAATTCTGTCTCATCTTCATAAGCAGCGGAAATGTTGAACCATGGGATGTAGATAGCGGCAAAGGCCAACCAGAAACCACCGTAGGATGCAAGGGCGGTACCACCGAATGTGTTGTCAAGAGCAATCTCCCACATACCGGCAAGCAATTGGACAAAACCACCGTAGAAGGCGGCAAGACCAACGACAACATTTGGAGTGGAGATACCCATGGCAGAGGCATTGTACATGGAGAGGACAAAAGTGGTGAGGGCAAAGGCGGAAAGACCCAATGGAGCTGGGTTGGCGAAGCGACGTGGAGGTTCTCTGTGAAGACCTGGCTGCAAGTCACCACCGAAGGCACCGATGAGCTCAGAACGGAGAACCTTGGTACGTCCAATCATGACGTACTCGTTGTTCTCACCAGAGGTGTAAACCTTGGAGACAACGTGGTCGCCATCGTAGGCAGTGTGTGTGTCGAGGTGGTCTGTGGAGCCGGCCTGCTTCTCGAGGTCTGGGATACCGTCAGGAACTGAAGTGGAAGTGGACATTGTAATGTGTTTGCTGTTGTTGGTGGTTTAAGGGTCTACCGTCTCAATAAGCAGGCGGCGTCGGTGGGCTCTTTATAGTGTGCAGAGTGTGGAGCGTCGATGGATGGTGGGGCAACAAGCGATGACTGTGGGGAATTCACGCGCATTGGCGGAACATCCCCACGCTTAGAACGGCCAGAAACCCGTTGGATCTCAAGTTTTTGCGGAGGGTTCTTCCAAGAGAGTTGCGGGTGGCATCTTTGTGGGTCCTGTGGGTTCTGTGGGGCTCTCCCTTCGTGTCTCTCGTGTTGGCTCTGATCTTCGGCCTCCTCACTGGTGAGTCCTTTGATGACCAGGGCCCTTTCAGCCGCTCGTAAGACCTGCCCCCCCACTGGCACTAGGCAAATGAAGAGGAGCCCTTTGTTCATGTACTGGCGCGCTCTCGGTCCCGGTGTGCCGACGTGTTTAGCTACGCCTGCATCCCAACGAACAAACTAAACACAGGCCACACATCCACACGGGAAACGACCCCCACACAACACTGGGACTTGGGCCCTTGCTAGTTTGTGGTTATACTACCTCACCATTGACTGGGAAGGGATACCTACGAGTCTACGACCCAACAACGCTCGGCTCAAGACGGCCCCGGTTATTTCCAGCCCCCTTTGGAGCGAGTGACAAAATTATTAGGAAGGACCCGCATTGATAGGATGCACTTACCAAGAGCCCCACAAGCAAGGGATATACTCACTACACACTGCCAATTTGCTCTTGGTGTTTTGCTGTCCAGCTAGCACGAAATAGGGGTGACTATACGTCAAAAAACAGGCACAACAGCCGCCTCGTAATTGCCACACGGGGCCCGACTCACACACAATACAAACAAACTACGAGCTTCTCGGAGGCCTATTAGACCACTTGGGGGGTCCACATCTCGGAGATCAAAGAGATATGAGTACGCGGGGGGTGCAACAGAGGATTAAACACCGGGAACGTGGATCCCCCCAGAGTCCAAACATCCCAACAACCCGCTCTAACGGAAGATCTAGTTGTTCCCGCAGATGTGCAATTTTCGAACCCATCACGCCCCCGCCTCCACTTTTGCCCCACCTTCCCACCTTCCCGTCTAACGGTGACGGAACTGGAAGCGTTGCGTGCCCTGGTGGTTTTCGCGAACTTGTATGTTGTGGTGTACGGGTGTTCTGCAGCTGCGCGCGCGCGAACTCGTTCGATATATTCGTCGGCCTCTGATCTGTGATTTGCGGAGGGTTTTTACCCTTTCCTCTTTCTATTTAGCAATCAAGTCCCGCATCACACACCGAGGTCAAGTCTCCAAATGTTCAGAACAATAAGGAGCGTATCCCCCGTGGGACGTACGCGGCTCTTCAGCACACGTGTCCCGAGCCAGACTTCCTACGCGTTCAAGGCACACCCGAAGAAGTACATCTTTGGTACGCTCTTCCTCACGGGCGGTCTTGCATATGCCACCAATGACGAGTTCCATGATGGTGTCAAGCACACATACCTCACCATGGGCAGAGTATCTGTCGTTGCAGCTGCTACGATGAAGTGTTTGTACTACTACAAGAGGGCATTGAGTGCCGAGTACGCTTCCAAGCATGATAAGTACGCTGCGTTATCCGAGTGTCATTTGAAGTGTGCAAAGATTACATTGAGGGCATTAGAGACTAATGGTGGTATTTATATCAAGCTGGGACAACATGTTTGTGCAATGACGTATCTATTGCCTAAGGAGTGGACTGATACGATGAGACCGTTGGAGGATAGATGTCCTGAATCCTCGTTTGAGGATATTGACGAGATGTTTAAGAATGATTGGGGGAAGAGCATTGATGAGATTTTTGAAGAGTTTGATAAAAAGCCAATTGGTGCTGCTTCTTTAGCACAAGTCCACGTTGCAAAGCTTAAAGATGGTGAAAAAGTTGCTGTTAAATGCCAACATCCTTCATTAAAGGAGTTTGTCCCACTTGATGTTTATTTGACACAAACCGTGTTTGCCATTCTCGATAAAGTCTTCCCGGAATACCCACTCGTTTGGCTTGGTGAAGAACTTCATGATTCAATCTTTGTCGAGTTAAATTTCAACAATGAGGCTGAAAACGCTCGCAAGACTGCTCGTTACTTCCAAGAGTACCAATACTGCACCGCCCTCCGCATCCCCGAAGTGATTCAATCATCAAACAGAATCCTCTTGATGGAATTCATCGGTGGTGCAAGATTGGATAACACACGATACATGGATGATAACAAAATCAACAGATCGGAAGTGTCGGCATGTCTTTCTCACATATTCAACAACATGGTATTCACACCTGGTGTATCCGTTCATTGTGATCCACACGGTGGTAATTTGGCAATCAGACCAAAACCAACTGATGGCACTGCAAACCGCTCAAACCCTTTCAATTTCGAGATCATTCTGTACGATCATGGCCTTTATAGAGACGTCCCAACTCCATTAAGAACCGATTATGCAAGGTTCTGGCTTGCACTGTTGAACAGAGATCAGGAAACAATGAAGAAATACGCAAAGAAGTTCGCAAAGGTTGAAGATTCTCAATTCCCGGTTCTTGCAGCTGCCGTCACTGGACGTGATATTCAAACTGCATTGAACTATGACATCTCAAAAAAGAGGGATGAAGATGAGATTGAAAATATGAAGTATGCATTGACGGAAGGTGAATTGCTTACTGATCTCATGATTATCCTTTCGACAATCCCACGTGTTGTGCTTTTGATCATCAAGACGAATGATCTCACAAGACATTTGGATGAGGTGTTGCAAAACCCATTGGGTCCCGAGAGAACCTTTTTGATCTTGGGTAAATACGCTGCTAGAGCAGTGTATGAGGATGATAAGAGAGTTGCAATGCTTGAAGGATCATTCTGGAAGAGTTGGATTGATATCTTTAAGGCTTGGTGTAAGTATAGACAAAGAGCAAGTGAGTTGTTTGTGTATGACTTGTTCATGCTGTTCAAGAATTGGTTCAATAGAGCTTGAACGGATAGAGATCATCGAAAATTATGTATAATGACACTACTGGAAATTGACAGATAATAATACCCCCTTAATTAGGTTGGAATGCATCAACGAGTAGCTTGAAATGTTCAGTCTCGCCTTGTGCAGGGTTTCCCTCACATTCAGCAAGCACTCCCAATACATATGAGTAGTTTGTATATAGGAACACTTCCCCTTGTTTTGAAGTCTTTGAAAGCTTCGTCATGACGGACTCATAATCGTTTCTTAAACGTTGAATGGAATTGTATAACGGTTCTTGGTGAGTCTCCGATTGTTCATCGTATTTCGTCAACGTGAAGAATCCATAGAGAAGATTTGTGAATTGAACAGTCAATGGATGTGGTGAATTCGTCTTGACTTCTGCAATATATGATGATTTCGTCGACGCACGTTTCATATTAACACAGTTCAAATCGATCAACTGTTGGAATCTCGGCCAGAGGAGAATCATCTGTAGGTTGAAGTAATCTTCAATTACTGGAATACGTCTTTTCTGAAGTTCAAAAATTAACGATTGGGATAATCTGATCATGATAAGACATCCAAACACATCATACGTCAGACTGATAAGGTTCTTTGTGTAGTTTGAACCCATCTTGTAAACTGGATCAAAGATCTGCTCAAACAATGCATTCGCCTCACCTCCCATTTGGAAGAAATCAGTCAAGAACAAGTATTCAACAGAACCATTGTCCAATAATGCCAAATTGAAACTTCTAAATCCAACCTCCATATTAAACATCACTTGGTTATGCTCTGCAATCTGTGCCAACATCACAGTTGGATCTTCAGCCTTGACAATCTGTGCTCTCTTACCAATGGAATAATCATTCTGGGAACTCATACCGGCTCTCTTACCAAAGAACCCCTGGGTAGCTCCACCACCAATAAGAACACTCTTGTCTATGTATGTGAATAACTTGAGCTTCTCTAGAGAGTGCATGTATCTGTGGAAATGTGCTTGGTAATACCATCTCATGGTGTATACGTATGCCTGGCGAAGCTCAAGAGCTAATGATGGCTCACGTTTTTGAAGGAAGGTGTAGATCTCTTTGACGTTGATCAAATCCTGCTGAACAACTTGTGATGGTGTACCAATGACTCTTAGCTTTTTGATGTTTGAAACGATAAAGTTCTTGATTCTCTCAAGTGCCTTCTTATGCAATGCCTCAAGTAATGAATCGAGCTTGGATAACGATTGTAAATCATTCTGTGTATCATCTGCCTTGTACTTGTCATAAATTTGTAACTTATCCTCAAGGAAATTAAGATTCTCACACCATTTGACATTGATCTCTCCTCCATAGATCGATTTGATGACTTCTGGCGGAATGATGAGATCAGATACGATCGGGGTGTATTTCGCTTCAAGTTCCGTTCTCTTCGCCAAATTTTGCTGTAATGTCAATGATCTCAACTTAAGACTCTCCAATTCTTTGGAAAGTTCAACAAGATGTTTGTTGAATCCAGTGAGGAACTCACTTAGTGGTTGTAATGTGTTGTCAAACTCTTCAACGACAAGCTTAAATCCCAAAAGCTCCTGAAGATCCTTCTCATAATCAATTACATCCTCCTTTTGTGTGTTAAGGAAACGTATCTCCTCCAAAGAAGAACCAGAGGCTATTAGTCCTTCCAAATCAGGGATTGATGCTTCTTCCGCCGTGTATGTGAATTCCTCTTCAGGGTGAAGTATTGACCTGAGCCTCTCTAGTGGGTCAACATGTGCGATACTTCCGGCGGGCGTCTGTTTGGAGATTGAGCGCCTTGAGAGGCGGCTCTTGGGTGGAGGTGCTGGTAGCGTGTCTGCCATCTTGTAGTGTACAAAGCGAAGAAGAGCTGACGTGTGTGCTTGTCGTGTTGCTTGTTGTTGTTTAACGAGTTTGGCGTTTTCTTGGATCCTCCACATACTGGAGTCAGGAGTGGCCCTACCGGTAAAGTCCATTTAGGGGAAACTTCCCCTTTTGGTCTTTACGTTATTATTAGAAAATATGCCGCGAATTCCGGTAAGCGCACTCTTGGGAAGTTTAAATCCCAGACTGATAGCTGCGCCTGGGAGGGCAAAAAAAAAAACTCTTGATGGCTAAACAAGTCCGGACGCCACCCCTTTAAAGGATCGACGATATAAACGAAGAAGACAACTCTGTACATCCTCTGAACACGCTCATATCTGCTAAAGGTATACCGCACACACACAAGTGCCATACACTCAACCCGGCCGAGTCCCCATCTCCGTCCGCGAATAAATTACAACAAACAGTCTGCTGTACTCCGAGAAAGCGGCTCTCTCGCACCACTCTTTGAGCGCATTTTCTGTTCTCTCTGGCCCGCACTCCAGCTTTCCTTCTCAAGGGGGATCTCTTTAAAAAAGGGGGAGTCTCGTTCCACTTGTTACATCCTGCATATATTCCATTCATCTTTCTGTCTTTCCCCTCTTGATACACTTTCCCCTTTGTGAGTCTCGTGCTTACCAATATATCCACGACAGAACATCATGGGATCCACGGTAGAAAACAGGCCAAGAAAGTCGACACTTTCCAAGATTGGAAAGATGTTTGGTGTGAGCCATTCCATCATTCCAGAGGAAACAGGGATCACGGATAAAGTATACCCTCAGCATGCGGAGTCATCGGCAAATTCCCGTTCAAACTCGAACAATTCTTCATTGAACAGCTCAACATCATCACTCAACCAACTCGTGGACTTTGATAAACAAAAGACTACACCTACGAAGTCTTCCACGCCCTCATCTAGACCTGCATCCAAACCACCATCTAGACCACCTTCAAGAACGCCAAGTGTCAAACTCAACCAGTCATCAACACAGCTCATTAACGATGGAATTTCCGCTTTGAAACTTCAGAATAAGAAGTCTCCAAACATGACTGCATCCACGGAGAAGCTCCAGACTGTTTCTAGTGCTGTGAATTTGAGTCGTTCTTCATCAAGTGCATCCACATATAACAACAACACACAACCAACTTCGAACGCCTCAAGCGCATCTATAAAGAACGTACCGAGATTTGCCGTGTTTGAAGATGGAACACACGAACATCACTTGAAGAATGCCAAACGTCAAGAAAAGCTTTCAAATATGCTTAAGAACCTCTTGGGTGGACAAAAGCTTCGTGATGAGGCCGTTTCCGCCGTCCCGGAGATTCTCTCCAACAATCCACCATCTCTCTTCTCAGGACTTGTTAATCAGTTCAACACTGCAAGAGATGAAAACGTGCCGTTTTCAGGTGCAACGAGGATTGCTGGTGTTCAGTATCCTAGTAATAACTTCAACACTAATGGCTTCTCAAATCCAACTATGGCTGGAAAGAATATGACTTTTGCACAGAGGTATGGTCGTTGTCAAGAAGTTGTTGGAAAGGGAACGTTTGGTGTTGTACGAATTTCACATAAGAAGGAGAATGATAAGGAGACATTGTTTGCAGTTAAGGAATTCAAGAGGAAACCAGAGGAGAGTGACCAGAAATATTCACGCAGATTGACTTCAGAGTTTTGCATTTCAAGTTCGTTAAAGCATGTCAACATCATTGAAACATTGGATTTGCTCCAGGATGCTAGAGGTGATTATGTGGAGGTTATGGAGTATTGCCCCGGTGGTGATTTATACACACTCATCATCGCCGCTGGTAAGTTGGAGTACATGGAGGCTGATTGTTTCTTCAAGCAACTCATACGAGGTGTGGTCTACATGCATGATATGGGTGTTGCACACAGAGATCTCAAGCCGGAAAACTTGCTGTTGACTGAAACTGGTATTCTCAAGATTACAGATTTCGGTAATGGTGAGTGCTTCAAGATGGCTTGGGAGGAAGAAGTCCACCTAAGTGGTGGTATCTGTGGTAGTTCGCCATACATTGCCCCAGAAGAATATAACACCAAGAGATTTGACCCAAGAAGTGTTGACGTATGGGCATGTGGTGTTATCTACATGGCTATGAGAACTGGTCGTCATCTTTGGAGAACTGCTACTCAGGATGATGAGTTCTACGTCAAGTATTTGGAGGGAAGAAAATCAGCAAAAGGATACGAACCTATTGAGTTGTTGAAGAGAGCAAGATGTCGTAATGTGATTTATTCCATCTTGGACCCAATGCCATCGAGAAGAATCAACGGAAAACAGATCTTGAACAGTGAATGGGGAAGAGAGATCAAGTGCTGTGTTGAAGTTTGATGCTTTTTCTATGATACCGTTACGAAGTACTGAAAAAAAAAAGGTTTGATTACATTACACTGTTAATACGAAAAAACAAAAACAAACACGCTTTATGAATTGGTTTGGAGAGTATGCTATGCCTGCATTTTAATTATAGACGATCCTAGTTGCTGGCTGGTCAAACATACGTAGTAATTGCATGATCAACGTACCATGGTTTTACGTTGGGCTCGCGCTATCGTACCTCCACTATAGACCATGGTCAGCTGGACGTCACAGTACGTGAAGTGTTACCGGCTGCTATAGTGTCAATAGTCAATAGGCTGCCGAAGCAACAGTTGACCTTGCACCTTCATTAGGTTAACTAATCCAGGTATATTATGGAGTAGGACGCCCTGCAATGTTCGAAACAGCTGTTCTACGCGTATGTGTTATAAGGGGCCTACTGAAGCATGTAAATGACTACACATGGATCAAAAGAGAGAGAAAAAAGTGAAAATTGTGGATATATACTGAGAACAAGCTCATCTTGTGATCTGTCCAAACACCGGACACACAGATTGAGACATGTGATCTCATTATAGAATTGGAAACTGTGCATTGGCTCAGCTATTCATTTCGGTAGTATACCATTGATAAACTGAGCTATACACACAAGAAACACATCTAACATTCACCAAGCAGATAAAATCCTAATTCAATATAAGCACAGGGTATTCACGCTTATAGACGAGAACTTTGAACTTCTGGAGAAGCTCGTGAGTTGTGAGTTGGGAACTCTTGAGCGCTTTTTTTTCTAATTTGAAAAAGCAAATTCTTATCAACATGAGAGTCACGTGATTCAGCCCATTGGCCTCCATGAGTCCATGAGATTTTGTGAACACCTCTTTCTCTGGGATTAGGGCTTTATCTACACCCAACTATTAACAAATTAAAAACATAATACTGAGGGTATTGTGTATTGTCTAGGTTTTATCTCAATATGGCAGCTTACAGTGTCTAAAAGTACTAGCATCCCGCAGGCCCCCTATGCCCCCAGCGTTCCGAGATCCCAAGTCCCAAGTAATCACATGCCAGATTAGTGACAATGCACAGACCAGTCACTAGGGCCCCCAAATCCACCACCCAAAGCCGGAGAGAAGAAATGCCTGTCATATTCCAACATGCGGAATACCATTGTGCGCATGGCGTGCATTCACAATGTCCCCCTCGGTGGTTTCAGTACAATCCAGGAACCACAGAAATGGCAGAGGTCGCCCCCGTCAATTGGGTGAACATCCACACACAGAGACACACAAACGACACAGCCATCAACACACACACCACATGACGTTTTTAAGGGGCACTGCCCTTGACTCCATTGACATGTGCCAAAGGGAAAGTTCCGCGGGGGGTCCAGAGGGCGCAGCAATCGTGACATGAAACTTGCTCCGGGGTATAAAAAGCCCGCCTCCCCCATTGCCACCTGTGAAGCGCAAATCTGGATTCCTTCATCAATTCAACCAATTTAAACATGTCACAGAGCATTCTTGCCACAAACATCCCAACCGACGTCCCTCGTTCCAAGATTGAAGAATTCTTCTCCTTCTGCGGAAAGATTGACCGCATTGAAGACTATGCTCTCTCAAAGACTGACGATGAACAGGCCGTGCACGTCTTCTTTGCCTCCCCATCCGCCGTTTCCACTGCCCTTTTGCTCAATGGCGCAGAACTCGGTGGTAAGCCAGTCACAGTGATGATCTTCCACGATAGCACCGCCCCAACCACAACAGATAACGCTGGCGCCGCCCCTGTTCAACCAGGAACCATTGCTGAGAAGCAAGATGCAGTTGCTCCAGTTGCTGGTGTTCCAGAAGATGCCGCCGCTTCCGTTCCGGTCGTCCCAGGTGATGATATCGAGCAGGAGCACAAGCCAAAGAGTGCCATCTTTGCAGAGTACCTGGCACATGGATACGTTCTCTCTGATAAGTTGACCAAGCAGGCTGTTGCCTACGATAACAAGCACGGATACTCTGACAAGTTCAAGAAGTTCCTCGGAGATTTGGATGACAAGTACAAGATCCAGGAGAAGCAGAAGCAGGTTGATGAGAAGTACAAGATTAGCAGTAAGCTGACCAAGTACTTTGACAACTCACAGCAGTACGTTGACAAGGCCAAGCAGACTGGCGTTGGTTCCAAGCTTCATTTCTTCTACAAGAACGTTGTTAGTGATGCATCTCAGATCCATGCTGAGGCTAAGAGATTGGCTGCTTTGAAGAAGCCAGCTGCAGCTGCTCCTGTTGAATCTACACCACCTGCTTATACTCCAAGTGCTGATGTTGAGACACCAGTTGAGAAGCAGTAAATTATTCGTCTAGACTGACGTTTCTGTAAATTAAGTATTTTGGCTATCTGGTTAGTTTTGCTGTTTTTTGTGCTATTAATATACAATCGTTTAATGATACAGAAGTGATGTAGTTGATAACCAGGCGAAAACACGCGTAGAAAACAAAACAAAACCAGCCTCCATACACACAACACACAACCAACCAACGTCAACGAATCAAAAATGCGATGTCATACCCACTCACACCGTCTCAGGAGAAGATTATAACGCATCCGCCACATAAAGATCGAACATTACGCATCGTAAGTGGTCCTGGGGCTGGTAAATCCACCACGTTGGTGCACAAGATTGCCCATCTCATTCAAGATGGCGTTGAACCGTCAAAGGTCCTCGTGCTCAGTATGACTAATAGAGCAGTGGATAGTATGAAGACGAAACTGGCTGAGATATTACCAGAAGTTGAAGTTGATGTGTACACCTTCCATGGATTGAGTCATCAGCTTATGAGTGATTATGATTCGTGGTTCCAAGATGTTGAAGTGTTGGATGAGCCTGGATGGACTGTTCTTTCTGATTTGGCACAGTTGAATAGATACAGATTGAAAGATTGTATCACTGCAGTTAAGGCAAATGGTGAGGATGAAGAGTCTATTGAAGCTGCTGGGAAGAAGTTTGGAATCAGACCTCACTCGTTGAAGAAAGTCATGGAGTTGTTGAATCGAATGCATACGTTGATCCATTCAGATTTCCTTCGAGGTGCCAAAAAGCTATTGAAGAGCGGTGAGATTAAACTCGAATACGACGTTATTGTTGTGGATGAATTCCAGGATATGTATGAAGACTTATGGGAGTTTGTTGAATTGGTGGCGAGGGATAGTCATCTCATCGTTGCTGGTGATCCATGTCAAAGCATCTACTCATTCTTAGGAGATAATGACATTGTTGAGCAACAATTACTCTATTTCAAACCAATTGATACCATTGAAATGAATGAATCCTTCAGATCAACTCCTCAAATCATCTCAGCTTCTGAACACATGCTGGGACTCAATCGAAATCTCTCCTCACTACGTCCATCATCCACTCGACCGGTCCTTACGTCTTTCCCGACACAAGATGACCAATTCCAATACATTGCAGATGAAATCCTCAGACTAACAATGTCAAGCAGTAATGAAGTTCAATACAGAGATATTGCCATTCTTTCGAGGACAAATGCAGAATTGGAACGATTGACCAAGACGCTAAGTTTTTATCATATTCCACATATGAAACTCAGTTCAAACCCAGCATGGTTGGATAACCAACTATCAAACTTGATGAACTATCTCAATGTGTTGTATCGTCCAACAAAGGCCCATTGGTCCGTCGTGTGTACTCTCAAGCTCCTCCCTGGAGTTGGAAGAGTCATGGTCACATCTTTGGAAACGAAGGCCTCAGAGCTTGGTGTTTCGTTATACGAGTACCTCTTGACACATCAGAATGAATTGAAATCACCAGTTAAGAAGTATGCCACATTGTTGGAAACCACAAGGCATACTATGGACTTTCACGATACGAGATCGATAATGCGTTCGTTACTCCATGTTGCTAATGAATTGGGACTACGCAAACAGGTATCCAAGACCATCAAGACAGAGATTGAGAAGACTCACCTAACTCGTCAACTATTGGATTTTTACGAAAACCTCAAGATGTTTGCAAGTTTGAAACCTGAGGATGTGAGCGTTGCAGAGTACTTCCTCCAGAATTACATGGATAGGGTCCCACTATCACAGAAAAAAGACGCAGTGAGACTTTCAACGGTGCATTCGTCCAAGGGTCTTGAGTTCCCCATCGTGTTCCTTATGTGTGGAACCAGACTTCAGAACGAGAAGTATGAGGAGAGGAAATTACAGTATGTTGGTATGACGAGGGCAGAGAGTTTGCTCTATATGAATGTTTTGGATACTGGAGATAATGGGATGAGTATGGAGGAGTTACAAAGATCTTATGGGAAATGGTTTCAATGTGAAGCGCCAGAGATTGATGATGGGCTAGTTGGTGTTATTAGGAAGAGAGGTGTGAGACACTTCCATACGAGTGTTGGAAGCCGGAAATTGGGTGGTTCGAGGATATCAATGAATTCATCTAGAGTGTTGAGATGTGGATTGGGATTGATGAAGAGGACCTTGTAATATAAAGTTGAGCAAGAAGCTCGGTAATGGGATTGTTTCCAATTGGGTAGTTACTAGTGAGGCGACATGACATGATGACAGACCACCAGCGCAGGTATCAATACACAATGCCTCATCGCGCACATTAACAGTATACGATCCACTGCTAACCGATCTCATGATACTAGAACATGAACCATTCTTCAACTCATCCAGTACGATTGAATCGCTTAAGCCAATAGATCATCTCAGAAGCGAGCGCCCTGCAAGTCGCGGGAATTGTCGGACGCACATAGTGAAGGCCAACGAAAGTGACGTATCCTCCTTCAACAACAAAGAACAACACCGAGATTTAACTTGAACACTGAACGCTGAACACAATGATCAAGCACCACCAACACCCCCAGCTACCCCAGAAACACCCAAACACCCAAACATCACAACAATTAACCGCCCAGGGACCAAAATATTCCACATGCAGCGATATTATTTCGCTAAAGTTATAAAAGGGGGACCCTTTCCCTCCGCATTTCCTCGAAACTATTGCGCCACCCCCTTGCAGCCACCGCCAACATGCGTCTATCACCCTTCCCGCATCCATGGTTCTCTCCATACTCCAAGGACTCGGCATTGGTCCCTGCACAGCCACTGAACCATTGGCGTATGCATGATATGTCCATCGCCATCAGATCCAAGCCGGAATGGAAGCGCAAGTATCACGACCCCGAAATCACAGCAAAGTGGAGACGAGAGGTGTTACAACAAATTGAAGGTGTTAAGAATGGCGAAGAGATGTTCGATTATGTTCTTAAGGAGCTCGAGTGGGTTGAAAGAACCGAGAGGGGGTTGAAAGGGTTTGAACTACAGTGTAACGAGCTAATCCTGGCAAGTAAGACGGTGATTGATGAGGAATTGAGATTGAAAGTCAACAAGGAGGTTCAAGAATTGAAGGAATCGTTTGGAGATAAGTTGGATTATCACCCGGGATCAAATAACCAAGTGATTGATTTGGTTCACCCATCGTTGTTCCCTGTTATTTACGGGACTACTGTGATCAAGACTGGAGAAGGGTACCGTACAGCCAACTACACTGAGTCAATCAGCGCAGTTAAGGATATTCCAGCCAGTAGCTCTGGTGTATCTAAAAGATTCCAATGGATGCCATCACTAATGACCAGGGATAAGTCCGGGAAATACAGTTTCTCTTCTTACATCAACAACTTACACCCAAAGAAGTTTGAGAGTTTGTACTCCTCACTGGCTGATATCTTCAACGCATCTCTTCCAGGGCTCCAGTTCTGTCTGAATAGGTTTGGTGGACCTGTGTATTTCCGTGTCCCGGAAGATGTCTTCAAGAACCCTTACAAACTTGGAAAATTCAAGTTCTTGGATGATCATATTGATTGGGACATTGAAGGAGATGAAGAAGGATCAGCCGATTACGTGTATCAACATGCTGGTGAATTTATGCGTCCATTGTTTGCACCATACACTTCTGATCCACCAGAATCAGAGTTTGATATCACAGACTTTAAAGAGTTGAAAGTGATTACCAAAATTGCCACTATTGAACTCAGCCCTGAGCATCCAACTTACCCAGGAGGATCATGGCACGTGGAAGGTACCATCAACGAGGATATCGTTGCTACTATCATTTACTACTTTGATAATGAGAACATCACAGAGTCAAAACTTTCATTCCGTACGGCCTTTGGTGAACCAGATTATGAACAGAGTGATTCCGTTGGTGTTGAAACCATTTATGGTATCCGTGACGAAGACGTACTCATCCATAACTTGGGTGCTGTTGAGAGTGAGACTAATAAGGTTGTCATTTGGCCAAATTTGTATCAGCACCATGTTGAGCCATTTGAGTTGAAGGATAAGACCAAGCCAGGACATCGTAAGATCTTGTGTTTCTTCATCTGTGACCCATACAACGAGATGGTTGTGTCTTCTGATGCTGTTGTGTTCCAGGATAAGAGTTGGTGGGATGATGAATCCCTTGGAATGACTGAAAAGGAGAAGGAAGAAGTGAAAAAGTGTAATGAGAAATTGCCAATGACGCTAGAGGAAGCATATAAGTTGAGAGAGGATTTGATGGAAGAGAGAAAAGCCTTTGTTTTGATTGATCCAGATGTCGATGATAATGATCCTTATCGCTCCCCATTCTCTTTGTGCGAACATTAAGATATCTCACAGTAGTTGTTCATTAACAAAGTACTTTAATACATGAACAGTTTAATATGCTACTACGTGATACTTGATCTAGATAGCGACTACATTTATACGTGATGTCAACACAAACTATGAATATTGTGAGTAAGAAAGACCGTATCAGAGCTAGGCAGTTGGATGCTCCACAACTTCTGCAGCTGTGGAAAAGAACTGAGGAGCTGGTACTATCCGGCCGCTTCCTGAAACTGGAGGATACATGGCATAGACAACGGTATTCTCATAATATGGCGACACGAAACGTGTTTGTAATTGATTCAGGTTATGGTTATACTTAAACCCAACCTCTCTAAGATGCTCTCTCTTTGCGGGTTCACTGTAGCACAGATCCCCTGAACCCATTGTATAGATTGGCTCCACACAGATTGCATTACTTTTTAAACGTCGATCACGTCGTGGAATCACAACCAGTGGTACGAGCTGCCTGTTACACTTGCAGAGTCTGATCATAGTCTTCAACTCAAGATATCGATTTTTGGTTCTGTTAGTTGTCGAGGGCCGGAAGGGACGTGTGTTGATATGTAAATGAGACAGTTCATCTATATGTAATTCGCCGCTGATCGTATAACTCAGTGTAGCTATTTCAATACCATCAAACACAAGCCTTTCACATCTTGATTCGGAGATAAACTTGACCCAACTATGATCAGGTAATCCAAGGCCAGCAGATGATGAAGCTAGGCCAAGCATTAGGCGGTGACTTCGATAAATGCTAGTTTCACCCCAACCTTCCGGGTGAGTTTTTTTGAACTGAGGATCCTTATTAAACCTCTGTCTTTGAAGTGGAAAGTTTTGGTCATCCACAGTGAATGTGAGTCGTTCGGGAGAAAGAAGCGGGTAGAGGTTGACGTCTGGTGCCATCACATTAACAGAAAGGGAGAGGGGTGTGGTAATCTTCAAAGGGTATTTCGTCTCATCAAGACAGCAAATAACTTTAGGAGCATTGATGTTACTAGTGTTGAATCCCATAGAGTACATAGAGTCTGGATTACTTGGGTTGAGTACGGGAGCACCATATTTCTCTCGCTCTGTTAGTGAGAACTGGATATGCACTCTCCCGGGGTTCTTAGTATCAAGTAGACGGTCTGAAAGAACACTAGTAGGAACTCCTTGTAAGTACAAAACGTCAAACCTCTTGGTAAATGAAAGATCCACAATTTCAGAGTTTACCCCTTCACTCAATGGGTCTGCGTAAACTGGACCCATCATCGTACTGGCCTCTAGACATCGGATATCAGCAAGTTCAAATTCCCGAAGGGCCACTGAGTTTGTTCTTAAGGAACACCCTTGAGAAGAACATTCAAATTGACTTGATGCTGATCCAATAGCTATTCCGTTCAATCCTTGGATTTCCGGAATTATTCCATTGTAATGTATGACAAGTTTACGTAGTCCATGTGCCACAATGTTCTTGAAAGATGATCTTTGTGTGTTCGACCTGAATATCACAGTCAGGTTCTGAAGGCAGTGGAATCTCATATCACAAAAGAAAGTTCTGTTATCCAAGTACATACTCTCTATCTTGCTGAAAGTACCATGATTCTTGTACGTCAATGAATTGTCCAATTGCACTTCGTCAATGTGATGCGTTTCGGAACCAACGTGCCACTTTGGCCCCGTTAACCTATCAAGCATACGCTCAAAACATGATACATTTGATGGATAATATGGGAGAAACCGCATGAATTTGTCACAATGCCCCACAAAGCCTTTAGCAAACACAAAAGTCAGCTTATCCATTCTCTTTTCTAATACTCTGCAGTCTTCTTCAGTTTTCCAGAGCAGTTCCACAAAAGGAAAGACTCTTTTGATATCAAAAAGCTTTATGAGAAACTGTGAAGCTGGTTCCAAGAAGTCAAACTTTGAAGATTGTTTATCCTTAAGACTATGCAACCCATGAGTTTTCCATTTAGCAGAAAGGGTGTATAAGAGACGGCGTTCAACACCATCTATTTGGAAGAACAGGGGATCTTCACTGTCTGAAAGAATAAGAGTGTGTGTCTTAAGTATTGGGAGTGCTTCGATGAAGCTTATAATAGCGTAATTGTTGAGATGGCAGGCTATCTGCAGGAGGATCTCTATCGGGTGCTCCCTCTCTTCCACACTGGACGCTTCTTCAACCAGCATACTGACAGTACTGCGTTGGTGTATGGTGTTGGATTGCTTAAGAAAGGAAACCTAGGAGGGCAAATAGTCATTATCTGGGCTTAATATATGCGAACAATGTGGGTTTCTGTCCCATGAATAACTTCTCATGGTTCCTGGGAACGTAACACAGAGGTGGTAGGCGTCGACAAGACAGAAGACCGAAGTCAGATATGACAGACCCCGATTCGGCCGTTTCTATTTGTAGCTTACTCTGTATACTAAGATGCCACAGATATCATAGTAGATTCTCAGTTAGACCTGTATGTATCGCCGAGTAGTTCCCGCGGTCACGTGACACAATCAATTGGCCATCTGTCAACTCCCATTGATGCCAAACATAAAAACAGTTATCAACTGCTCTAATCCATTAAGACCATTGAAGGGAAGAGATGTGCATTAGCAAGAAAGAGATGTATCGAAAAGCGCAGTTACTAAGATATGCTTAGGTATTAGAACATAGCTCAGTATGAGGTCGCTGTCGAGGTAGCGTTTTGTCTAGCGTTCTTTTCCCCTCCATTCATCAACAGCAGACTAATGATGCAGTGAATAGAACGCAGATTCGTATCAAAGAAAGGGAAAAAGAAGAGGCCCGACGGGTGGGAAGAGGAAGTGAAGTCGCTGAAAAGTTTTCTTTGTACTGAGTTCGCGAACGGTACGGGCACAAGTCATCAGGGCTGCGTAACCTTTCCGGATACTAAAAGAGTTAGGGCTTTTTGTGCTTTTGAAAACCACAAACATCATTCTTATTGACAAGTTGTTCCAAGGGGCCACGTCCACCACAAGTGCTCTATCGTCACACAAGTTCTCTATAGAGCTACTGACGCTATCCGTTTCTTTCTCCTTTCTTTGCTATACACATTGCACCATTCTTTGTCGTTGTTCGTCTCTATTCACACGCGTTCTCCACACACATACTCTACCCACACATCAACAAACAACCACGTCCACAATGGGTCTTCCATATGAATCTATCGTACAGCGAGGGAATCCACGTAAGCGTGTGCGATATGAAGATGCTGAGGATGAAGAACATATCCAACCTGCAAGACGTCTTCAGCGACGTAATGCCATGAGGCAGCTTCGACAGACCCATGGCGAAGCCATCCCATTGTTATCCAGAAGAGCAAGAAGTTCCTCGGGTACTGAATATGACCTGCATCATGAAAATAATGTGAATATATTGAGACGTCTGTTTCAAGAGGGTTCTGAGCCAAGAACACAGGATTCTCTGAGAGAAGGTGAAGAACATATTCGTCAACTGGAGGAGTCATTCAGCTCCATCAGATCAACACTGGATGCAGCCCCTGGATTTACTGATGCTTCTTCATCAAGTGCACCTGAAAGTGGAGCGGCTCGAGATGAGCGTCAATATCAGAGAGAACAGCAGAGAGAACAGCTTGATCAGTATATCTCTCCGCCAAGAGTCACGAGCCGCGGGGGTTCAGCAAGGTTAGCGAGAATAAGAGACAACCCTCCATCTTTCACATCAGCTACTCGACACCGTGCAAGAACAAGAGTCCAGATCAGACTTGGTGCATCACGGGCTGAAAGGGTCAATAATTTTGGCCAGATGCTTGACAACCAGGGGAATCGTCCAACCACCACTACTGATGATACCCGGGGTCTGAACCCACGCGTATCTGCAAGAAACCATCCTCATCGCCATGCTGTTGTCATTGACGAAGCAGATGATTTAGGTCCCGAGGTAGACCCCAGTGAGCTGTTACCTCCACAAGAACAGGGCCGTGAAAGGCCGGATCTGGTACACACCATGGGTGGGCTGTGGAGACTGGTGAGATCCACCCCAACATACGAATCATATACGAGAGTGATACCTAGGGAAACTGAACCTGAAGATCAACTGGAGACTGAAGAGGACCAGGAAGAACAAGATCTGCTGGATATGAGTTCTAGAGGAAGTCGTCTGACTTATAGGCTCGCTTGAGAGACAATTATGAATGTTTATGAACACGGTTATTACAGGAATCAAGTAGAAACTAAAGTAATTCGAATTGATAATATCATACATAACAAAATGGCTGATAAGCTCTCTCAGATCAGAGAAGTACCGTCACTTTGATGTGTCAACAACGTAACGACCAAAGATCTCGCCCTTCTCCATCTTTGCAAAGACATCAGCAACCTGTGACAATCCAACGACTTTAACTGGGGATTGAATCTTTCCCTCCTTATAGAAATCCAATGCCTCTCTAGTATCCTTTCTGTTACCAACGACAGAACCCTTAACGTTGATAGCTCTGAGAGCATGGGACAAAATTGGAGATTCAATCTTTGCATCACCTTTTGGTAAACCAACCACAACAACGGTACCGGCCTTCTTAACGTACTTAACTGCGTCATTGTATGCCTTAGCATTACTGGAAACGTTGATGACTGCATGTGCACCACCTTTAGTTAGTTCCAGAACGGCTTCAGGGACATCTGAAACCTCATCGAAGCAAACAGTCTCATCACAACCCAGTTCCTTCATATAGGACTTCTTAGTAGATGAATCAATTCCAATGATCTTGTATCCCATAGCCTTAGCATACTGAACAGCGAGAGAACCCAAACCACCACCAGCACCGATAATGGCAATAGTTTCACCAGCTTTGATGTTTGCCTCTTTCAAACCTTTGTAAACGGTGATACCTGCACACAACAATGGTGCTGCTCCTGCTAAATCAACACCTTCAGGGATATGTGCAGCATGGTTGGCATCGGCAAGTGCGTATTGCTGGTATGTACCTGGTCTCGAGAACCCACTGTTTGTTTGAGAATCACACACAGTCTCCCATCCGTTCTCACAGTATTCACAACTCTGACAGACTGAGTTAATCCATTTGACACCTGCCAAATCACCAATTTCGAAATTGGAAACGTTTTTGCCCTTAGCGACGACAACACCTGCACCTTCATGTCCTGGCACAACAGGCAATGGAGCCTGGATGATCCAATCACCCTTCCAGATGTGATAATCGGAATTGCAGACACCAGAGTACTTGATATTAACGAGGATATCATTTGGACCAGGCTCAGGAACTGGAATGTCCTTGTACTGGAGCTCTCCTCCGTACTCCTCCACAACGATGGCCTTTTGGGTCTTTGGCACTGATGCGGTAGCAAGTCTGCGGTAGAGCAGTGGAGACGAGAAGCGACGTGATGTGATTGTTCTTAGCATGTTTGAGTCTGTTGATAGGAGCAATCATGATAAACGGCCAGAATCGGAGTTTCTTGACGGGTTTATATAGTTGGAATCAAAGTCATCAGGGTGTGACTTGGTGGGGGAGTCCCCTCTGAGTGATTTGTCGTGTATGGTTTCTCCCGGGAAGTTGACTGTAGATGCCTTAACAGTAGAGTAACAATTGAAACAATCCACATACAAAAGCAGTGACAGATGATGTCTTGGAGAGAATCAATGACGGCCGGTTCCCCACCCACAAGGGCTTACGGGGATTCATAGCTAGATATCCCATCAATTGAAGTGGAAATTCGTTCTTTTGAGCTGTTCAGTGCTTCAGTGGCTGATAGCTGATGACATCAGAAGATACAACTGGATATTATCTGGGGTGGAATCCACCCGTTTCTGTGCTTAACTAGTCACATGTGTCAAGCGAAGAACAACTTGATGTGACACGCGGTTTTCTCAATTCGGATGCGGAGTAACAGGAGCACCCGGGGAGGACTCCGATGGATTGCCGATTAGAGAAATGCAAGGGGTCTTGTTCTTTGTATAAAGTGGAATTATTTGGCTGTAAAAGGGGATGATCGGGTTTAATTGAGCGTTTCAGCCGTGGTGGAAACAGGTGTGCATTACTCCCTTTTGGGGTGGTGTTTTGTGTGGGGTACAATGGATTGCAATTGGGAGGCGTCTTAACAGTTTGACGTTGAACAATTGATTCTCATCTCACATTAGATGTTGTAAGTTGGTCATAAACAGTCAGTAAAGCTGTTTATTGGAGTCCTCTTGGTCAAAGCAGAACGTTCATAGATTGCCTGCCCCAGCTGAAGGGATGATAGATCACGTGATCAACATACCGAAATCCCCCAAATACCCATACCCCAGCAACAGCACCCAAACATCGGCTTTTATTTCCCAGACAAACGGTCCAAATGAACCGCAGACCAATTGTCTATAACACCACCAACAAGAAACGTCCAGAATGTCACATGACCAACGCCGACCAACCCGACCAACGGAGTTCCGCGCATTTCCCCAGAGATACGCATATAACTACAGCTTCTGGCAACTTCTTTGACATGCAAACCTGCCCAAATTTGTCTCTCCTTTAGCCGTTTACTTCGTAACCCTCTGCTTAGATTACCCAACAATTGAGCCACGATTCCAACAGTCTCACGTAATACAATGCTAAGAACTATCCGTCCATTCGTCATCGCACAATCGCGATTACTAATTCACCAACCCCTTAAATATCAACGATTCTCTCCCTTTCTGCTCCCTTTTCGATCTATCACCAAACAAACAACAATGTCTGCAATCAAAGTCGACGAAGGTGATCCAAAATCTGAGCAGTATGAAGCTCCATACTTGAAACTCTACTCTGTGGGCACACCAAACGGCCAGAAAGCCACAGTGTATCTCTCCCTTTTGAAGTTGCCATACCACTACCGTCTAATTGATCTGGCTAACAACGAGCAGAAGGAGGATTGGTTCATCAAATTGAACCCTAATGGTCGTATTCCAACTCTTTCGGACGTTGATGCTTCCGGTAAGCAATTCACCGTTTTCGAAACTGGTGCAATTCTGTTATACCTCGGTGAGAAGTACGACAAGGAGAGAAAGTACTATTACTCGTTGGATGCTGGTGAATTGTACTGGGATCAGATCAAATGGCTTACTTTCCAAATCGCATCTCATGCTCCATACCAAGGACAAGCTCATCACTTTATCAAGTTCGCCAAAGAGGATGTCCCATACGGTAAGAAGAGATACCTCGATGAGACTAAGCGTGTGCTTGGTGTGTTTGAGATCAGATTGAAAGAGAACAACGGCTGGCTCGTTGGTGATCATTTGAATATTGCTGATATTGCCGCATTCCCTTGGATCAGAAAGATTGCGTTTGTTGGATTGGATTTGAATGATTGGCCAGCTATTAAGAAGTGGATTGACACCATTGAGGCAATCCCAGGTGTTGCTGAAGGTGTTAGCGTTTGATGATTTAATAAATTATCGGTTGCTTTCTATATGAGTTAGAAGCCTGTAAGGTTGCAGTAAGCTCTAGGGTAGTTGGTATTGGTGTTTGTTCTCCAGAAGGACATGCAAGCACGAAGGTGTCAAAACGTGGTGTCCAATTGCGAGAAACAAGGTAGTGCCTGGTATGTGAGTATTTGAGGGATTTGATACTCTGGCTGTGTATCTACCAGCTGAAGGATATGTTCCTTCATTATTGGCCGAACACACGGTAGCTAGGAATCACGGATCTTCCAGTGGGCTTTGACACCAGACTACGTTCCAACAAACCAAGCTCTTAGACTCATTTGGACCTGTTCTATTATGATATACACCATCGTATAGTGATTGCAATGCCTCTCAACAGGTTCAATGCTTAGGATCAGAAGTGTACACCTCCAATTTCTTATCAGATTTCAACAGATGTTCCACTTCCAAAGTCTTCTGGTAAGCCTTTCGTTCAACCACGGCATACTCCATCCATTTAGCCAGCCACTTATACTTATCCTTCCTAGCCACTTCAGCAAAGCATTCATGTCTAAAGGCAACAGTCACCAAAGGGTATCCAAGCATGATATCCGCTCCACTGATTTCATCACCTGCAAAGAATGGCGTTTCTGTATGATACGCCTCACTATTCCTTTTTAGTGTTCCCTCCATGTACTCAAACAATCTTTCCAATTTAGGAAGACTGTATAACTGTCCAAATGCCTCTGCTGACCCGGCTGGAAGTTTCTGCTTAAGAGCAACAGCGGAGTATAACAAGAACGTCAGTGGTGGTTGTAATGACCCCTCGGCGAAATGAACCCAATAATTCATCTCTTCTTTATTCTTGCCTTGTAGCTTCTTCTTCGGATTGCAATTACTCAAGATGAAAGTGACAATATGACCCGATTCCGCAAGTGTATACTTCTCACCTGCGTCGAACTCCACTTCAACAACGGGTGCACTTCCCAATGAGTGAACGTCCTTGTACGACTCTGGTGATTTGAACCCACCATGGTTCTCATGACGGACGATCGTATATGGTAGTTTTAGTTCTTCAAGTAGCCAGATAATACGAACACAGCGTGAGTCTTGTACCCTGCAACCTTGTTAGTTATGTGTGTGGGGGAATAGGGGGTGGCGAGTGGGAAAACGTACCAATGAAGTGTAATTTTCGGTGTATGAGTCATCCTTTTTGTAGTTGTTGGTTGATGTATCTTTATAACTTGTCAGTTTGTATATCAGATGATTGTAAGAGAGGAAAGCGGGTCGATGTGCTTATGTATTCAGAACAATGGGGTGACCACTTTTATTCCCACTCGATGTCTCGGAGAAAGAAAGTTATTCCGAAGCCGGTCAAAAACTGGAGATGTTGATCCGGCCACCGAGGCATGTGATTGTTGAAGTTATATGTTGCCCTATATGTATCCCAATCTTTATCTGTAGACTGTTACTGTTAGATATACTTCTATATCTCCATGGCTTAAATAACCTTAATTAGTGCCAGATGCGCATGCCTGAGCACCAATGCGCATTGATGCATGGATCTGGGGTAGGACCGAAATCTTCTCACTCTCTCCCAGATTTGGTGCAATGCTGGTAATCCTCTCGGGTGAGACTATAAAAGTGGGAGATGTGAGATGTGGAGTCTTCCAGAAGAATCCTTCAAGATCAGGGCCCTATAACTTTAACGTTTGATTGCTTATAGATCAGTTACTAGATCATAAGCCTCGACCATGTCACTGATCGATATTGCTGAGATTCATAACACGCTCTGTGGTCAAGACAAGTCTGCTAAAGACGCTGGGGCCAGTTGGAGTGATAATAATCTACCACTCTATGGATACCCTCAGAAACTATACATTTACTCTTGTCCTTGGATCCCATATAGGGAACTCTTCAAGCCAACACCCACAGAAATTGTATGATTCGCTCTCAAGAGTGATAAACTGTTCGACATGTTGGGATGCGGTCCCAAGTCTACTTAGTGCTTTTTTCCAAAGGTCATAATGTAATAATATATTCATCAATAATATGTCATTGCAGTTCGTAAGTGCATATATATAGCCCCACTTAAGGGGGTCTAATAGTTTGGACAAAGTCCATCCGACTTCACCAATCTGTAAATCTGTTTCAGTGTTAGTAACATCCACATAGACCAACTCAATAAAGATACATACATCTTGAACACTCAAGCTGATAAACTGTCTAACTTCCAAGGCCAACCAGACCTTGATCATAGCCAATTTATCACTTGTATCCAACAACCCGGCCTCCTTCAATCCAACTTGTCTCAAGATCGGCAACGAGCTACATTAATTGGTGTTAGTGATCTGGAATCCCATTCAAAACGGCAAACCATACGAACCTTGCAAACAAATCCATCTCAGGGTCCAGTTGTCTTCCAATGCCCTCCAGTAATAAGATCGCAACCACAACACTGACGAAATCTCCCTCCATTCTAACATGGTGCGATCTCACCATCGTAAGCATCCTCTCGAGTAAATCACCAATGGAAACAGTTCCAAGTGTGAATGTTCTCTGTTTGATCTTGTCCACTAGTCGTTCAACTTTCAAGGCAAAGATCTCAGGATCAAGTGCCGTTTCTGGAGTCTTGGAACGTTCAATCATGAGTTCACCAGCTTTGTATCCGTCAAACTCCGCAAGGGAGTTGAACAATGCAATGAAGTTGACACGATTGAGTTCATTGAGTTCAGTAACGAGTCCAGCATCGATGTAACAGATTTCTGGGTGGTATCCATCCTTAACGAGCTTAGCGAGGGCTTCGCCGAGGGAATCGAGATCATGTTGGGATTTCAACATGTTGCAAACTTGATCACGTTCATAATCTGATGATAAAATTTGTGTTCTGAGTTCATCAGTCTTGACAAATCTGATGAAGATGTTTCCTGGGTGTAAATCTGAATGAATGAAATTATCAATGATGAGCATGTGAAGGAATGAATCAATGACTTTATCACCCAATTGTCTGGCAATTTCAGGTGGGATCTTCTTGTTCACATTCAACTCAAGCATCTTGGACATTGATAATCCATTAACGAACTCCTCAACGAGAATAGATCTGTTGGAGAACTTGAGATATGGTGTGGGGAAATTGATAAAGAAATCCTCCTTATATTGCTCTTGGAATTTCTTCAGATTGAGCCCCTCGATACGTAAATCAAGTTGTAAATTCATCAATATGTCGAAATTGTGAACTTCATCAGGTAATGAGAGCCATTCCATTGTTGGAATGACATTGATGAGATTGGCAAAGAATCTCATAATCTTCAAATCTCTCTTGATGGTAGTCGCCACATTCGGATGCATGACTTTGATAGCGACTCTCTGTTTTGGCTGTGGTTGGTCATTATATGCTAAAGCATGGAACCACGTTCTCTTTCTCTTCTTCAATGGTTGGAAATCATCAATGTGGTCAATAACTTTACGTGACAAGGTGGCGATGTAAACCTGTGCAATGGCACCAACACCAACTGGCTCCTCATTAAACTCTTCAAAGATCTCATCAAATGGTAATCCACCGAACGAATCACTCAACACTGCTTTTGTATGATGAAGTGAATGCTTTTTAGCATTTGAATGGAGATTACCCAACTCATCACAAAACTCCTGTGAGAAGATATCCGTACGAGAAGCTGCCCATTGTCCCAATTTGATAAATGACGCACCGGCATGCTCCAATGCAATTCTGAGGATCTTATACCATAAAAGTTCTCCACTCTTCCTGTTCCCCTTATCACGAAGTCCAAACCATGAGATGGGCACGGTGATGAGCACCGGCAGGAAAATACACGTAAGTTCTAGAAATCGACCAATGGTGATTATCGGTTCGATCAAGTAGTCATTAAGTGCGAATTTGATACGATAAAACCATCCAATGCGACTGTTTAGACGCTCTTGTCTGTATTGATGCACTTCATCCTCCAACTCCTTCTGTGAAGAGATGAAGAGCCCGCTCTCATACGTGTCTGCGTCCTGTGCCGGTACGAGTTCCGATGCAGGCTCAATTTGTGATGCACCTTTAAGTATTTCATTCTTGACGATGTTTGATTGTGATAGATGGTAAGCTCCGTAAGAAACTATCGATACCGCCGTGAAGGTTGTCAAGAGGCGTGTCTGTCTCGGTTGGACGCGTGTTGATAGTTGACGACACACCACACGCGGCGAAACAGATCGTAGGTGTGTCCTTGTGAGTACTGTCCTTGAAAAGAACATTATGTGTATGGATAGACTCTCCCAGGTCTGATGATGAAGTTGCTGGTGGTGATGATCACGGTGATGGCGTTTGCTTGGTGGCGGGTTTTTTGGTTTGGGTTGCTCCTTCGCGGAGACCCCAAGCCCGAGCAATACTACAATGACATCACAGTAACAATACATTAAGACAATCATAAAGCAATGGCAGTGTTGCGTAAGATGCAAGCCATCATGAATCCTCCTACGCAGACTCCAATAGCAGTAGCGGTGATGATGGCGACAAATGTCAACGAGCTCATCTCTTGCTTTCTAGACACTCTCTTCAAACAATCAGAAACATCAGCCTCCAGTATCAACTTATCAGGACTTGGACGTGACACGAGCGTATCTGCTTGATCCTCATCGATATCTTCTTCTGGGGGACGATCAGACCTGAAGGGGGAGTTCCTGTTGAATAGCATTGGCATGGATCTTCTGTCGTTCTGTTCTGTGAGGGCTTTAACTGTGGAGAAGTCTGCAGCGGAGATGTTTAGCATACGATGCATTCTTGCCCTGTCAACGTATGGAGGAGGGTCTTCATTTACATATTCTGGTAGAACAAAGTCTGGTAGTGTGCGAGGTACACTTGCGTCTGTTCTTTGCTGTGGCTGTGCTGTGCCCATAGGAGCTGGTGTATTGTGATTGATGACGTAGACTCCCATAGTTTGTGTAGTTTGTTGATAAGGCTGACTATTAGAAGACTACACAACTACAAAGAACCAAAGGATGGCTACTCCCTTTTATACACAACCCTTTTATACACAACCCTTCCCAGCCAGCAAAACCTGGAGCCTCTGCCGGTGAAATGTGGGGAAGCCTTGACACAAAGGGTCACTCCCAAGGGACGGCTGACCGCATTGTTAAGAAGTTCCTCCGGGTCAGCCAATGACGAAGAGGGGAAATGGGGGCTATTGCTGACATTTGATCCGAAGACCTGGGCCCTGTGCCTGGGGGGCGGTTACTACCCGTTGCTACTTCCCCGGGGTAAGGGGTTCTAGGCCCATCGCTAATGTCAGCCTCAACCCTCAACACCGATTCATCCGGGATGTTGTTAGAACCACATTTCGGTGTATTCTGTGTTTTCCTTCATCTCTGTTAGTGATACAAAGAATGGAGGACGTACTACAGAAAATCTTGGTTCATCATTATGCAATTTCGTCATTTCTTCTTCGTAACTTTACTCTTGACAGGAGCAGACGTTTTCACCATCTTAACCTTAAGTGAGTTAAACTGAAGGTTATCTAACCATGGAACGTTAACATCTGGAACTCCCTCCAATAACTCAATAAACTTTGTAGAAAGACCTTCAAAGGGGTAAAGCCCGATGATCCCCGTCATCTTCCCCAGTCGTTTCTCAATCTCCTGCATGGATCCTCTGGGTAACTGCACAAGTTTGACCTTACTTTCAGGTGTGGATGCAGTATATGTAAGAATAGGGAAATGCTGGGTGAGTAGTGCTGGTTGGATATCAGGCTTGCATACAAAGATGTACTTGAGTGATCTTTCCGGTCCAGCCTTGTTCTTGTACTTGGCCTGTGCTTGTGCCTCTAATGGTTTCACAGTACTGTTAAACCCGAGTGTTAGGTTCTCGAAACAATCAGGAGGAGTCAGTTTTGTGCCAGTTTTGGACTTGTGTGTGTTGTACTTGTGCACCTCATCGAGAAGAAGCAGAAGGAACTCAAGGATCTGTGATTGTGATGATGGCTCAATGATTGGGAATGCAGATTGTGGATACGGATTATCCAGGAGGGGTTTGAGCACTGTACGTCTCTTCTTCTCAACCTCCTTAAGCGACGACATCTTGCTTGTGTATCAAAGCTAATGGAAGTGTATAGAGAAGGAACATTTGCGCGCGAAGAAGAAGAAGAAGTCAAAACCGGTTAGCGCAACATTCAACACTACAAAGAAGCTTGAATACTCCTTTATGAACGTCTTTGAAGTGGTAAAAGAGGTTGGAAGTTGGATGTTGGAAGATAAACTACAACTAACAAATATGTTACGTATTCGACCCCTTTCAGTGATTGTTACTTACACTAACGTGCTCCCACCCTCGGAAATGTGGTCGGGTTTTGGGTGCGAAGGAAAAAATTTGGTTCTTGGTTCTTCAAGAGCTGTTCTAATTGTCATGTGTGGGTGTAAATTGTAAATCTATCTTCTTGCACCTGTATTTTAATCTCGGCTTGACTTTGGCACTGTTTATTGGCACGTGCCCGCATTACTGCGGCTGGTTGCTATAGTCAGTTTACTTAGTTTGATGAAGATCTATTGTATATTGGTAGAGTGTTAATTAGAGTGTGTCATTCTATCATTTTTAATTGTCTATGGCATTGTTCCTTAGATATGAATCATGATGACGTCGCCTTTGATCACTGCACACTAGCGTACTAGAGTTCTCTTTCCTGTATCAAGTTTGATCAGTACGTGCTCTGTGGAACAAGGCTAGGATTAGTTGGCATTGGGTTAACTTCAGGACGTTATGTGGCAGTCATCGTCATTGTGGTATATAGTTATGGCTTCAAGGTGATAACTAAGTGTTTCCAGCTCGGTCTGATGTCGCTTAATCCCTTGTAGCTTCATACACTCCTCTCAATTTCACGTACGCTTGGACCATTGTGTCTAACTCACGTTCACTCAATTCACGTGTATCTGACCAAGATTTCCCCGGCAGATCGGGAAGGGCTAGGACGTTGGAATTTGGGTGGCGGGAGGATAAATCAAAAAAGAAAACAAAATGTCCGCGTCCCTCCTACAACAACCTTTCTAGAATACTAATTAGCGGCCAATCAACCGTGTATCACGTCCAGGACTATTCAGAGAAGAGGATTTACTTCCTAAATCCCCGACCAAACCGGGACAAGAGTCGCGAAATCCTGGGCTCCTGACGATCTGGTCCCTCATCAAACGAGTTCGCGATTTTTTGGTCGAGATTGGCCGTTTGGTCGACAAGTTTTCTGTTGAAAGTCTCTAGTCATATATATGCAACTCTTGTCTGAATCTGAATTCGACTCACTTTGATCGGCTTCGAATGCTTGCCACTCACTTACCATTGTTAGTTTGATAAATCACAACGGGTCTTATAATATTTGTCCCTTCACTTCGCAAAGGAAGTTATGCAGTGCAAAGCAGCTATAGATCACACACTGGCTTATAAACGTCTCTATTTTGATTGAGTATTGGCCTACCCATATCTGTCTTCAGTGTCATGTTCGTTACACAGGTATGACCTGGAAGAACAAACGTACTGCATGGCTTATGAGGCTGTACTCTTTACTATGGAGCATCATTCTGTGCTATGACTTCAATGGGATGCACGCGTTACCAGTTTTGGTCTGACGCCTGATCCCATGTTGCATTATAGTGCTCTCAATTTCACGTACATTGGACCATTGTGTCTAATTCACGTTCATTCAATTCACGTGTAGCGTGTAGCTGATAGTCAGATAGCCGTTCTGATAAAGCATACGGCCATACCTGTTTAGTTATACTGACTCGCCAATATCACAGCATTAAGCGCAGCTTGTACAGATCAAATTTTGCAGTGTGCACCTACCGCGTTTAGCACTTAATCATATTAGATTAACCAGACGGCCGGAGCGGTATGAATTCCTACTAGATTGTAGGGAATTGAAAGGGGATTCAACTTGCATTTGTAACTTCTCTGGAATCGTGGCGTGTGGGAGTAATCTTTTAGAGAAGAAAACATGAAGTCTCAGTGAAGCCAGCGACTTGGCTATCCGCGAAAACTAGTACCCCTCTCTATCCCCATATCTCGCAGTGTGTGATTGGTAGGCGCACACTGCAAAATTACACAGCCCCACAAAAACTTGGGCTCTTCAAAGAGTTCATTTATTGTGCTGTTTATAAAAGCTACTGAAATCATTGAAAAGTGACGACCAAAATGCGGGTTGCTTGAGTTTACCGTTAATTGTTTCCCAGAATGCGCCTAAACATGTTGGCTTGCTACGTTTCAGCTTTCAGAGCGTCTGTATTTCGATCGCTTAGCTGAGTTGCTAGTGACGTCAATCACTGCACACCAACGTATCTTTTCATGGTGGTACTGTATCAAGTTTGATCAGTCCGTATGGATGTCAGTGTGGTATTGGTATGGCTTCAAAGTGGTAACTAAGTGTTTCCAGCTTGGTCTGATGTCGCTTAGCCCCTTGTTGCTTCATACCCTCTTCTCAATTTCACGTACGCTTGGACCATTGTGTCTGGATTTCATGTCCACTCAATTATATCCCGTGTAGCATGTAGCTGATAGTCAGATAGCTGCCACGTCCTGATATAATGAATCACGATTCACATCCATCTGTTTAGTTATACTGCAATTGGCCAATATTGACAACACTAAGCGCTGGAATCAAAGAAATTCATGATCAACAGGTAACATTACACATCTGCACCTAATACACTGTTTGAACGAATACACTGTTTGAACGAGTGTATTAGATGTCAAAGTCCTTCGATAAACGATAATTTTAGTAAAGACATACATTAATCCTTTGCCAACCCTCGGATATGCTGTGTGGAGTTTACCTAATTGAGTCATATCCGACCTCCGTCAAGGGTCAAGGGTCAAGACTCAAGACTCAAGGGACAACTTACAAGGGAGTAAAGCCTTCTCAACGTCAAAAGGATATCAAGAACGCCAAAGACGTTGTATCCCGCAAGTGACGTTGCGTTTGGTGTTTGGTACGTGTTTCCTAAGCCAATGAAACCGGCGACGCTAGCTAAGAATCACGATCACCGATCTCGGATCAGATCAACAGCGGTATCTCGCTTTTCTTGACTTTGGAGTTTCTGATCAAGCACTTCGTCATAGAAAAGTTGGGCAAAATTGGTTTTCAAGCACCTCTCAAATAGTTGCATTCTACAATATTCAGCAAACAATGGTGGAAAATTGCTCTCAAGATCTCTGAACTTCAACATACATGCCTTAACTAAGACGTGTTACGTACCCTGTCCACTCTCGCACCATCGCCTTCAGTCATTGTGTATCCGTGATGGCTTCTTTGAATGTGGACGGAAGGAAAACATCATCTTTGGTTTCAACTTGGACTGAGTTTAGCATGTTTTCCACCCTCGTTTGGTTTCTCTGGTCAAGTGCTCGGCCTCTGGTTCCCGAGTAGCTAATTCGGTTCAGAACTCAGACCTTCTAACAGCATTCAGCAGTTCAGCGCATGTGAACTCATGTGCTGGCTTGTCCATCAACTCTACCGAGAATTGACGTGTGTCTTTATCTTTATCTTTATTTGCAAATTCGAGCCCTTCGTCTCCCTCAGTACTAGGGATTTGTCCATGCACTCCACAAAAGGTCCTTGGCCCCATCTCCTTACTGATCGTTTCTTCTAGAGTTTTTCTTACTGCAGAGTACGTCGACAAGGAGCTATTACCAGTCCCAGGTTTGTCTCTCACAACCCCAGAAGGCGCACCATTTTGGCTTGGACTCTTACCATCTGGGTTGCTGATATGAGTCCTGCAACGATTAGCATCTTCTTGGTTGGCCTCGACGGGCTCAAACCAGTACGCCATGTACTCCACGTCGCCTTTACTATGGAACCTGCTTCTGTGCTATGCCTTCAATGGGATACACTCGTTACCAGCTTTGGTCTGACGCTTGATCCCATGTTGCATTATAGTGCTCTCAATTTCACGTACATTAGACCATTGTGTCTAACTTACGTTCACTAAATATGTAGATCATGTAGGCCTGATACGTATAAGGCGAGTAGAGCTCTACAACAAGCCATGTCAAAGCACGCGTTAATATGTTTGCATTTGTTTTCAAAAAGTAATTCATGTGACAAAAATCTAGGTTTAATAATTATTAAAAAGAGGATCATATCAAACAGTCAATCCTTCAACTGCATCTCTCAGTTTGGCCTCTTTAGTCAACTCCTTTCTCACTGCTAAAACGTTGTCGACAATGACTGCATCAACACCAGCCTCCATCTGCAACTTGGAATTCTCTGGATCGTTGTTTAAAGTACCATACGTGAAGCACACCAATCCACTAGACTTAACAACCTGTGTCAATCTTGGACACTTCACTAAAGGTTCAGCTGCAGAGACAATACCCAAAAGGTTCCATCTCTTGGAGAATCTCACAGCACTTTGAAGTGAGGTACAACGAACATCAGGCATGAAGTTGGTTCCAGATTCAGTTAAGAACAAGATTGGAATTGCTGGTTGTTTCAAAGACAACATGAGGCATGCCTCTGGGTGGAATGAGGAGAAAATGATATCACGTCCATCAGCATAGTCATACACCACTTTCAAAACGGTATCAACCCAGAAATTCAAATCAACTGTGATCTCAGGGAGGTCTTCATCCTGGGCCTCATGCAGCAATGGATACTTGCATTCAATGTTGAAACCGACATTCTTTGGAATCTTCTTGAACAGTTCCTTCAAAGTGACAAAAGAGGAAGCAATGGATGAGCCACGAGAGTTTCCCTTGAATCCCAAGTTCTTATAAGTCTTGGTCAACTTCATCTTGTTAATCTCACTTGTATGTGTGTGGTTCAGATATGAGGCTGATCTTGGTCTCAACAAGAAATCATCATCCTTGGTCTCTGACAAAACTGCAACTTCATTCAATTGCAAGAATTGCTCCGAAGTTAACTCATGCATTGGAATATCAACACCAGATTCTGCAACGAGGAAGTCATGGTACACCACTGGGACGTGATCTTTGGTCAATTGAACGTCAAACTCCACATATGAAGCACCCAACGATGCAGCAGCAATGAAGGACTCCACAGTGTTTTCACCCAATTGTAAAGACTTTGTAGCAACGGTGTTCTTACCCAAACCTCTATGACCGATGACTCTTGTAGAAACAAGAGACTTCCAGTAAGTCTCGGTTCTATCCAATCTCATGTTTGGATGGCTGAATGGTGTAACGATCAAGGCCTCAAAGTTGAGAGATCCAAGAACGTCCAATGTTTCGGTTTCAATGATTGGCAGTGTGACAGCTTTGTTCAATGCAGTACGATGGTCACCAACTTTTGGATAAACCTTGTCCAACATGGCAACAGCACGGCCAAGAACCTGTTTGTTCTGGCCACCATATGTTGGAACAATGTCAAACAATAAGATCTCATCCATTGGGTTGGCCTTCTTGGATTTGATAGTAATAGGTTCAATTTCATCCAATGGTAAATCAACAACAGTAGGTGGTTCATCCATTTCACCCTTAATGGAAATGACAAGTGAAAGTGCAGTGTCAAGCTCAGTAGAATGAACCTTAGAGATTGGAACTCTGTCCAACTTGACTGCAGGTGTGGCATCTCTCAAATCATTTGATCCCAAAGTGACGACAATAACAGATTCCTCACGTAAGTATCTGTGACCAAACGACTTGACCGGCTGTGGAGCCTTGTTCTGCTTAGGTTTGATGGCCCTCAGGATATCCTCCTTCTTCTGCATTTGGATCTTATCAATGGAAGAGTTAGAGTTCTTGTAAAAGTCTTGACTTGGAGAAACAGCACCAGATCTGTCAGAAACTGGAGATGCACTTGTTCTGAGAGCAGCCCAACGATCATAGTCATCTGGTTTCAACATGTCTGCAATCTTCAAATGTCCACGAAGGCAGGCATGTTCCATTGGAGTCCAACCGGATTCATCTGGAATTGAATACTCAGCACCCGCATCCTTCAACAATTGCACAACGTTATACAGACCTTCAACGGCTGCAACAAAGATTGGAGTCCAACCATATGAAGCTTCACCAATCTCAGTGTCAGCATCGTTCTCAAGCAAGAACTTGACTGTCTCTGGGAAATTCAACTTGGATGCAATGTACAACGCAGTTTCAGAATGATCATCTTCATCAGTAGCATTCACATCAACTCCCTTACAGCCCAAGAGTGTTTTGAGAATCAATGGAGAGTTCAATCTTGCAGCGAGTAAGACAATCTTGGAGTTGCTCAATGTACGATCACAACTTGAAACCAAAACCTCCACAGTCTTTGGATGAGTACCTAAAATGGCCAGATGCAATGGAGAAAGGTTCTCGCCATCACCCCAGTGAGAGAGGTCATCAATTGGGATAGTTGAGTCCCATTCACCCCAAGACTTGAGGAAATCGATAATGATGGTGGAAATCTCACGGAGACCAAATTGAGCAGCATAATGCAATGGTGTTCTCTTGTAATGATCTCTTTGAAGAAGAGCCGGTCTCAAATGAGGTGGAAGAGCCTTGAGGATCTGCAAAAGTGACACTGGTGAATCCTTGGAGTTAATACCATCTGAACCGAAGGCACCAATAAGTCTATGAGAAGAATCTGGTGGTGTAGCTGGTGCGATGTGCATGCTGTGAAGCTCCAAGATTGGTGGACCAGCCCCATTGTTGTATTGCTTCTCAATTTCTTCAAACTTCTGGACTTGTTTACCAAGAGCAATGACGTGGTGATGGAAGAAGTTTCTACCAGAAATATCAGCAGGATCACCAAGAGTTGGCATGATCTCAAGAAGCTTACTGATACACTTTTCAGATTCAGACAGTGCTGCCTTGTTCAACAAAGAGATGAGCAGTTTAACTGGAACCAGAACCAATGAACGATACTCAGCAACCAATTGCTTGAAAAGGGATTCTGGATCATCAGAGTTGAGTGACCGAATGAACTTGTCTGGTTGCACTGATGGAGATCTGTTTGAACGACCTTGGCGGTTAACTCCATCACCAGTAGTTTCTTCAATATGTGGTGAAATCTTGTTCAAGTATTCATTGATCAATCCCAAATCCTTAACGATATCCTGTTCATTGGCGAAACCCAATGGATAAATTCTGGAGTTGAGATAAGCAGCCTGCTGCATAGTTCCAGTCTTCTTGTCCAACTTCTTGAGAATCTTCACAAATCCACGTTTGTTCAATTCTCCAAACCACTTCAGGTTACGGAAACATGAACGAAGTTCAACCAGAACGCCAATGATTTCCTCGAGTTCTTCATCATCAAGTTCGTCCATCTGTGTCTGGAACGAGTTAACAATGGTTGTCATCTTCTTCAAACGACGATCATATTCAGTGTACTGCTTGTTGAAGAAATCATCAACTTTCTCAATGTTACGGTCCAATGCAAAGAAGAAACCGGCAAGCGCCGTCTTCACATCAGAGTTGTTCAGAGCATCACTTGGTTGAAGTGGCGCCAATGTATCACGTCTCTCATCTGCGTACTCGTCATCCTCCTCAGCCTCGGCGGTTGCAATGATTTCCTTCTGTAATCTTACAATGAGCTTAATCTGCTTCTTCAAGTCCTTGTAATTCATGTAGTGTGGTGACCACTCGGGCACCTGGTGTGAGGTGATGCTGGTGGGTGTTAGTAAACAGAGATGACTGATTACAACAGTTACGAACACGGGGGCGCTTACGTTTTGCCAAACTTCATGGCGGCTTTCGTTAGTGGGCTTGTTTCGCTTGGTAGACTTGGACGTCTCCTCCTCTTCTGGAGTGACTTTCTTGTCCTTGTCGAGTGTGTTGTGTGGGAGTTCTCAAGTAGTTCAGAGACACGTTTCTGATGTGCACACAAAAAAAGAAAAAGGTGGGGAACTGGCCGAACCGCAGCCGGGCTGGGATCTTCCTTTCCAGCCGCACATCGAGATGGCCACGTTGGTTATTTGGGTGTTTCAATATTGGGTTATACACTGGACTCTCTACTCTTCTCTCTAATTGTTCACCTTTGTTGATGTTATATAATAGCTGCCAAAAACTGCTAGCCAAGAAGTCATATCACCGCATCTGCACGTGACTAGACTCGGGATATGCCCTCCCCGGGAAAACGAACCTCATTGGACGCCCCCCCGTAGGTCCAAAAGTGATCGGAATTAGTTTCTAGAAGTTCTGTGGCTCATAAGGAACCCGATAGACGGGAGTATGCAACTTCTCGGCACCCGTGACTATTCCGTTTCATTAACCAATTGGCCGAGAGGCATCTCCGCTCATCTTCGCTTTCTCATTCACTTAGGGGAAATTCAGGGCTCGTAACCCGTGCTAATCAGGTAACTTTCCTAATCAGGGGGTTTCGAGTGTTGATGGAGTCAGACTGTCAGGCAAAGATAGCACCGTTGAAGTGCCCCTGAATCCTTATAAAACCGCTAGAACAACCGCTAAACCCACCACAAATGGGTTCGTCTTTCGTTTCCATCTGTTGTATACCCCACTGGTCATTCGTTTAGTGGGGGAGGGATTCGCACGGCATCGTTTCTTCCAACTCACTCGTCATGGCTCTTTGTTTGGTACAGCTAAGTGAATGGGATAGCGAGTATGAACATTTCGGCGACAACGGTATAAAAAGCTTGTTGTCCGCCCCTTTTTCGTTCCAGTCTACCACCCACTTCAAGATCACAACACTCTATACACAATCAAAATGGACTCTCTTGGACGTAAGTGCCTTTTTTCCTACCGTTGAGCCCCATCAATAGCACTTGCTTGATCTCAATACCCGCGACGCGTGTATACTAACCAAAGTGACAGCACACTACGACCACCTCCCAGCTAAGGAACTGACACTTGTTCTTGCCCCATTCTCCGGTGGCCAGGGTAAATCTGGTGTTGAAGATGGCCCAAAGTTCCTCCTTCGTGCCGGTTTGCAGCAGTCTCTTGAAAGTTTGGGATGGAAGACATCCATCTCTGAGCCACTCATCAACACAGACTTTGAGACACGTAAGGAGAGAGACACCAATGACGTTGAGGGAAACTGTAAGCGTCCAAACATCGTTGGTGAGGCAAACAAGCTCATTTACGAATCATGTAAGGAATCTGCTCTTTCCAACAAGCTCACAGTCACCGTTGGTGGTGATCACTCCATCGCCATCGCCACCATTGCAGCAACCATGGCCAAGTACCCAGATGCCGGTGTCTTGTGGATCGACGCTCACGCCGATATCAACACTCCAGGCACCACACCATCTGGTAACTTGCACGGATGTCCAGTTGCCTTCTTGATGGGTTTGGACAAGGATGATTTCCCAGAATCTTTGAAGTGGGTTCCAACATGTCTTGACACCAAGAAGATTGCATACATCGGTCTTAGAGACATTGATGAAGGTGAGAAGAAGATTTTGAAAGAGCACAACATTGCCGCTTTCTCCATGTATCACATTGATCGTTATGGTATCAACACCGTTGTTGAGATGGCTCTTAAGGCTTTGGATCCAACCGGTAAGAAGCCAATCCACTTGTCTTATGACGTTGATGCCATTGACCCACAGTATGTCCCAGCCACTGGTACCCCAGTTAGAGGTGGTTTGACGTTGAGAGAGGGTTTGTTCGTTGCTGAGAGAGTTGCCGAGACTGGTAACTTGATTGCATTGGATGTTGTTGAAGTTAACCCAAGTTTGGGTGTTAATGAGTTGCACGTTACTGATACCGTCACCACTGGTTGTGCCGTTGCAAAGTGTGCTCTTGGTGAGACTCTCTTGTAAGATACTTTTGCTGGTCATTTTGTTATTTATCTCTCTATATTCCCTTCTGCATTCTATGTTTTGTTACTGTTAAAGAAATCACGTATGCATAAACTAGAGTACATGTAAAATCAGGGTATAAATTGGCCTAGAGCCTGTAACGGTAGTATGGAGACTTGTCACCCATCTTGAACAACTCTTCATCGGATACATCATCCCATTTACCCTCCATAATCTCCTTCTCCCTCTTCTTATTGATATGCTTATAACTTGCAAACGCCACCAACGAGCACACAAATCCCATAGTGGCAAATCCCAACTCCAAAGAGTGTCCAAGGGTATATCCACTACCCTTATAGAAATTCGAAGCGAATGCACCACCCATGTTACCGAACCCAATCTGGAACGCCATTCCAATTGCTCTCTTACGATCATTGGCCAAGTTACTCGAGAACCAGGAGATTATTCCAGGGAAGGCAGCGTATAGGCCACTGACTGCGATGAAGACGCCTCCGTAGATCACTGTGTTCTTGCCGGTTTCTTGTCCCACTATGGCCATGATGAATCCGATCATGACGACAAAGAGATCGGATGCAACAAAGAGAGAGCGGATGGCCATGTGGTCGGAGACGAACGCCTGGATGACTGAGACAACAGATGCAGCGATATAGATTGGGATGGTCATCAATTGGGCCTTGGATGAGGTGTATCCTAGGTTCTTGACGACTGTTGGAAGGAACAAGGAAATACCATATGTTGGAGTGATGATACCCAAGGCCAAGAGGAAATGGACGTATGGTTGCCAATCGGTAAACACTTTCTTCAAAGATTGGGATAGGGAAACATCGTGGGACTCTGAAAGGTTTGTGAAATCTGGAACTCTCTTACCGGCAATTGACTCGTTGTCGCCACTGTTCGCATTAGACTCAGTACTGAGTCTCCACAACACATAAGCACGCTCCCTTTCAGTCAAGAACTTGGCTGTGGCAGGATACTCTGGCATGATCCAGAATGCTGCAACTGCAACAACAACAGTGAGGATTCCCTCTAGGATAAAGATCCATCTCCAACCTTCATATCCGCCAGCACCATCCATCTTTGCAATTGCGAATGCGAGCAATCCGGAGAAGGCACCCGCCATCGAAGCAGCAGCGTAGAACAACGCTTGTCTGGACTGCATCTCGGCCTTGTTGTAATACATGGTTAATCCAAATGACATACCAGGATACAAACCAGCTTCAAAGACACCAAGGAGTAATCTGGTTGTGAATAATCCATGAAAATTCTTAACAACGCCCATGCAGGTCATGATAACACCCCAACAGATCATAATGATTGGAAGGAAGACGTTTGGCTTGCCCAATTTCTTCAGGATCATGTTCGAAGGGATCTCAAAGAGGGAGTATGTGATAAAGAAGATGGTCAAACACAAACTATACTCGTTTGTTGATAATCCAAGAGAATCAGTGAGGCCTTCGATTTTGGCATTACCGATAGCACCTCTGTCCAAGTATGCCAGCAGGTAGAGCACAGAACAGATTGGTAACAAGTGCCAGTCAATCTTCTTAAGCACAGCCTTTTCATCAATGTCACTAAAGTCAACCTCTCTTTCAGACCAGTTGGCGGAGCTCTTTGATTCCAAGTATGTGGATACTTCACCTGTAGTCTTATCAGTCCACGTGCGAGAGAGGTTGTCCCCCTTCTCATCGGAGTCTGTAGTTAGCGCCTTGACGTCGAATTCTGACATTGTTGTGTGTGTCTGCTAAGAGAAGGCAGTGTGGGAGGGAGCCGAGGGAGACCATGGCCTACTTATACCCGGTGCCAGGGAGGGGCCACTACCCCAATGCCACGTTGAGTGTGTGGATAAACAAAAGATCAAAAGTGACAGGAATGATGTCACAATCAGATTTTGGCGCCAATCCACACGGCAATTCGCGGAGCAATAATGCCAAATGGCTTAAACTTGCGCACAATCACGACAAAATTGACCCGTTCAGGAAGGACCCATGTTTCACCCTTTACCCCACTCCGGGTTGGGGTTCTGCGATAAGAGAAACTCTCGCACGCTTTAAGCCGCTCGGGGATGTCATTTCTGATCATTTTTGTTTGTCTTCCGGGTTTCCATCTGCTTTATGGCAGGTCCTAGCGATCGTGGGTTCTGGGTCCTCAGTGTTGAGTGTTGAGTGTTGAGCAGGTGGTATGACCAGTAACTGTGGTCCCGGTGTTGTAAGTTGTACAACCCTCGGATTCCACTAAACCCCTGAACCCTGTGATTCATCATTCAATGGTGGATTGGTTATCGAATAACTGTATGGAGGAATGACGCCTGAAGGTGTATCCCAGTTCCCGTGTGCATATCCCTTTGTTCTCTCACTACGTCATGACCTGCTTAATTGCTAAAGGCTCGCGTTACCTGTAGGCTGAGAATCTGCCATCTGGGCACCAAATGCTCAGCAGATTGGGTTATATAGTTGAAACTATAACCGTTCCAAGATCCAAACACGAAAGATGAACTGAATCTGGGAGGCAGAACTGAAGGGGTCCAGGGCTATAGAGAAACTTGAGTAGAGAGAAACCCAAAACAACAGTGCTACTAACCTTCTAAATCGGGAATAAAGCGCGGATTGGATTTCAAGTGCCACATAACCATACCGCTTTTGGTACAACTACTTCGTGTATAAACCTGCAACTTTTGAGAGCTTTCCAGCGCTCCAGGCCTTTAGTGAAGGGTCCATTCAAGGACCTACATCCCGGTATAACATATAAGTAAAGTAATTGGAGTAACAATACAAATTGGTTTCTCCCAAAAGCAATCTATGGTCCAGATAGATCAGAGCCTGTAGCGATAGTATGGAGATTTGTCACCCATCTTGAACAGCTCCTCATCAGACACATCATCCCATTTCCCCTCCATAACCTCCTTCTCCCTCTTCTTGTTAATATGCTTATAACTCACAAACGCCACTAACGAGCACACGAATCCCAATGTGGCGAATCCCAACTCTAGACCATGTCCCACAGTGACTCTATCAGGCTTGTAGAAGTTCGAAGCGAATGCACCGCCGAAATTACCAAATCCGATCTGAAATGCCATTCCAATTGCCCTCTTACGGTCATTAGCCAAGTTTGTGGCAAACCAGGAGATTATACCAGGGAACGCGGCGTATAGTCCACTCACGGCGATGAAGACTCCTCCGTAAATGACCTTGTTCTTGTCCAGTTCCTGGCCTATGATCGCCAATATGAATCCAAGCATCACGACAAACAAATCACCAGCGACGAAGAGTGAGCGGATGGCCATGAGGTCGGAGATGAATGCCTGGGCGACTGAGACGACACAAGCGGAGATGTAGATCGGGATAGTCATGAGTTGGGCCCTGGATGAAGTGTATCCAAGGTTCTTGACGACAGTTGGGAGGAAGAGAGAAATTCCATAGGTTGGAGTGATGATACTCAGAGACAAGAGGAAGTGGAGGTATGGTTGCCAATCTGTGAACACCTTCTTCAAGGATTCGGATAAGGAGACATCATTAGATTCTGAAAGATTTGTGAAATCTGGAACCCTCTTGCCCCCAACAGACTCATTGTCATCCTTATTAACATTGGACTCAGTACTGAGTCTCCACAAGACATAAGCACGTTCTCTTTCAGTCAGGAACTTGGCCGTGGCAGGATACTCTGGCATGATCCAGAATGCTGCAACTGCAACAACAACTGTAAGGATTCCCTCCAGGATGAAAATCCATCTCCAACCTTCATATCCTCCCACACCATCCATTTTAGCAATAGCAAACGCAAGTAGTCCTGAAAATGCACCAGCTAAGGATGCAGCAGCATAGAACAACGCTTGTCTGGACTGCATCTCAGCCCTGTTGTAGTACATTGTCAAACCAAATGACATACCTGGGTAAACACCAGCTTCAAAGACACCAAGGAGCAATCTGGTTGCAAAGAGTCCACCAAAGCTCTTAACGGTACCCATACATGTCATCATAATACCCCAGCAGACCATGATGGTAGGAAGGAAGACATTTGGCTTGCCCAGTTTCTTCAAGAGCATATTGGATGGGATCTCAAAAAGGGCATAGGTGATGAAGAAGATGGTTAAGCATATACTGTACTGGTTTGAAGAGATTCCAAGCAACTCCGTAAGTCCTTCAATTTTAGCATTTCCAATAGCACCTCTATCCAGATATGCCAGAAGGTACAGAATGGAACAGATTGGTAATAAGTGCCAGTCAATCTTCTTCAGCACTGCTTTCTCATCAATGTCACTAAAGTCATTGTCAGACCAATTAGCAGCATTCGATTCAATGTTATATGTGGATACTTCTCCTGTGGTCTTATCAGTCCACGAAGGAGAGATACGATCCACTTTCTCGTATGAGTCAGTAGTGATTTCCTTAACCTCTGACATGGTTGTATATCTGTTGATCAGAACAAGATAGTGGGGGGATCCTGGGGGATAGTGCTACTTATACTCCCCACAACCAACACCAATGTTTAGTCCACTGTGAACTGTAGCAAGGGAGGGGGCGGTATTACCCCAATTCTTTTTGTCTTATGGAGGTTGTAGATATGAATGGGCCCAACTTGTGGTCCCCACAAAGAGTGACAGGCCATGTAACAATAGGACTCACCGGCAATTCGCGGGAGTCAGGGCCAAATGGCCGCAGAATCAGGGAACTGGAGGCATTTCCCCACTTCCAATGTTGGGGTTTGATAAGGGACGGTCCCCCAATTGGTAACTGTCAGTGCTGTGTGTCTGTGTGTGGGTTTTGTGGCCTCGCGCAGAGTTTGCGGAAAGTCCAGGCGCTGAGGGGATGTCTATACAGTTATCCCCACCGAGCACGTGACTCCTCCGCAGCACCGGACATTGTCGATCGCTGGTTCTCTGCAAATTGTCGAGTCATTGCACAGGCCTCCAGAGTCCAATTGATCTGCCAAATAAGCCAAGACTCTGCTTCTCGGCCGTAAGGTGTCAAGGCACACAATCTCGATTCTCGATCCTCGGCAGGTGCCAGGCACACTGATAAGGAGGGAATGTTTGTCACGTGCGGGTATGGGGCCTGTGGCCTGTGGATCTTGTTACACATCAATTGGTCATAGTTACTATTGTATAATACAGCCATATTATGATCAAAATGATCCCATTTGATATGTCCATCTTCTTATGTATGCTGTGTAAGCATCGCCCAACATGGCATTGCTGATGTTGCGTTGGGGCAAAGGTCCCCCTGGGAAGTCCAGCGGCTATTTTGCGAGTTAACTAAAGTGGTGTTGTCTTAACACCTGCATTATCGTCATCTCCACGGAAGAGACTATCAACACCAAAAAGCAGCCACACAACACCGCCAATTCACCAATAAAACGCCGACATTAAGAGAACGAGACGCGTAAACGCGTTCCTGGGACCTGCAAGCGACGCGAGAAATTTGACCGAATCCGCATTTTTCCTAAAACGGTATATGATATCAGCAGGCACGTAGCTGCAATCCTTCAAGGGCAGGGATCATGGAAGCTGTCCAGCAAGTGAATAATATCACAATCCCTGCTACACACTCGCTTATACAACTCTTGCAACACTGATCCCCACTGGGCGACGCTCCCGGGCATACGCTAAGGCCCCGCCTGGCACCCAGCTTTCCGCTCTCCCAGTGGTAAGGCTGATCCTTTTTTTTTCCCACTGCAAGGCTGCTTAAGGACCGTTTCCTGCTGGGCGTGTCTGAGATTGGGGGGCCTGTTGGGCATATGTTTGGTCCGTGTGCTTGCCTGGAACCTGGAACCCACTACTTTGAGGTCCGAAAGGGCCTTGGTATATTCCCCTTGTCTCTGCGTTCGTACTTTACTGGAGCTTCTCATTCCGAAGGACGGAACCCGCTCCCCGTAGTTCACTGGTTTGATCTGCGGTATGTGTGGGCACCTCCCAGATGCACTTATTCAGCGCTCATTGGACCGGATCTGCCACGTCTCCGTTGTGCAGTTCTAGTCCATTTTCTGCTTGTACGAGCCCGGCTCGCGTTTGGTGTACCGGCCGGGAATGTGGGGGGGGGGGGGGGGGGGGTTTTTGGGAGAGCCCCCCCTA